>CM075814.1:31669298-32084827 GCA_037975025.1 Excoecaria agallocha | reverse complement strand
ATACTACTAAGGACTTATAACCGATCATATATGTGTGTGTGTGTGTGCGCGCGTGTGCACCTATTTGTAAACCATGTATTATTAGACATTAACTTCATATTCTAATAAACGCATAATTTTCTACTAGATAAACTGTCCATTTTGTAAGCAAAATTGTACAAATTTCCTAACTAAAATGTAGCTTTATACATATTCTACAACTATTGTACTTTAAATAAATGGTTTACATCTTTAACCTATACTTTATGTTTTATCCACGTCCATCATAACATCCTGAAATTTCATCTGACATGCATAGTACATTGTATAACATAGTAATTCTAGGACAAATATCGAAGTGATTACAGTAGTATAGCATAGAAAAATTTACAGATGCTTAAGTATTAAACATGCTCATGCTAGAAAAATCAGAGGATAGGTGACCTAATGGATAGTTTGAATTAACTTTGAAATATGAAAATAAGTGTTAAATGAAATCTTGTGGTACAAATTGAGATGAAATTGAGTTTATATAGGCCCTCAAATTAGATAGAGAAATTTTTATTCAGTACTTGAAATTCGGTTGTCTATAAGTTTGACCAAGCCTTAGAATAGTCTAAAGACTTTCAAAAATTATTATGATCATATAAAATTATTAGAATAACATAAATGAGTCATTGGAAATCAAAAATAATTTTTTCGACGGTTTTGAAATTTTGGATTTAGAATAATTAATTTTTCCTTTAAAGCCAAAAATATACTAAAATGATGTGGGAATGACTTGAAATTTTAACCATGTGATATTGGATATGTTAGTGCAAGCCAAGCAAAATTTTGGAGCATTCTGACAACCAGAATATTATTTTCAGAAAAATGGTGAAACACCAAAATTTAAATTAATCGGAGGGCTTAATTGCCATATTCAATTCATTTGTCATTATAAAATGAGGAATAATCATCTACATACACCAGCATAGCCTAGAGAAGTGTAGAAATGTATAATAAATTGACAAATGGCTTAAAAATAAGCCATTAAAACAAATAGTAAATGGTAAAATTTAGACCTTAGATTTGGTGGACTTAGTTCATGAAGCTTATTTGAGATGCGAGTCAAAAGAGCATTTACAAAGAGATTGTCCACATGCATATACCACTTCATCAGCTATACCTGCTAGCAGACCTCCCATTGCAGCATCCAGGGGCTATGGTAGAGGTGGACCCAGTGGAGCTGCATCCACTAGAACTAGTGCCCAGATTACTCCTGCTACAGATAGATGACACAACTGCTCAGTCTTATGCAATAAGAGCAAGAGAAAACTAGGATGCTCTAGACATCATTATAGGTAAATTTACTTATTTGATGCACTAATTTATGCTTTAATATATCCTAGGTCCACACACTCATATTTGAGTACTAAGATTGCATATGGGATAGGCTTAGTTAAATCACAACTAGAATAAGATATCATAATGAGATCCTTTAGGGAATAAGGTATTGGTAAATATAGTTTATAGAGACTACTCTATCAAAATACAACAAACTACTTTTCTTGCAAACCTAATCGAGCTTCCTTTTTATAAGTTCAATATTATTTTGGGGATGGACTGGCTCCATAAATATTAAATGATAGTGGATTTCCAATTGAAGAGAATTACGGTGAAAACTCTAAAAGGGCAAGAAATTAGAGCTGAGGATGAAAAATTTGACTTCTTATCAAATTTCATCTTGGCTACTGTAGCAAATAGGTGCATCCGAAAAAGATGTAAGGCTTATTTAGCTTATGTAATAGAAGCTATAGAAGGAAAGCCAAAAATCAATGATGTTCTTATGGTTTGAGACTTTTTTAATGTCTTCCCAATGATTTATTAGGGTTGCCACCAGAAAGGAAAGTGGAGTTCACCATCAATGTGATGCTGGGCACTGCTCTTATTTCTATAATTCCTTATCGCATGGCACCTATAGAGTTGAAGGAGCTAAAAATCCACTTGCAAGATACTTGATAAAGGTTCATCCGTCCAAGTGTATCACATTGGGAAGCACCTGTATTATTTGTCAAAAAGAAGGACATGTCCCTCTGATTGTGCATCAACTATAGGCAACTGAATAAAGTCACCATGAACAACAAATATCATTTACCTTGAATTGATGACTTGTTTGATCAGCTGAAGGGTGCAGTTGTATTCTCAAAGATTGATTTAAAATTTGGCTATCACCAGCTTCGGGTTAGGGAAATAGATGTAACAAAGATTTCTTTATTGTATTCGATATGGATACTATGAGTATGGATGGAAGATGCCATTTAGCCTTACCAATGCACTGGCAACTTTCATGGATTTGATAAACCGAATCTTCCATCCATACATAGACCAGTTTGTGGTGGTATTCATCAATAACATTGTAATGGCCTCAACACCGGCCTGGTCGTGGACAATAGATTCCGATGGTAAATAGTGCACCCGAGCCGTAAATCAGACCCGAAAGTGAAATATATTTTATTTGACCATCGGAAAGTATTGGTCATGGTGAGTCCGGAGTTGAAATTTGAAGTGAAACCGAGGTCAAATAGGCCTCCGAAAGTCAAAAATACGAAAAGAGTAGCGAGTCAATTTCCCTGATAGGGAAGGTGACTTAATTTTGCATAAATTTTTAAAAATAGCAAATGAACTCCAAAAATTGCCAGATTTTGCAGTTCTCAATGAAATTTCATATAGAATATTTTGGTATAAAAATGAATTTTTTATCAATGTCGACAGTTGTCGAATCAGATCAGTTCGATTGAATTGGACCAATAACGGACTCCGATTGAGCCAAAATTTTATGTACTACCTATTTTTGACGTGATAAGAATTATAGAATCAAATTTGGAGTGAGAAAATGGGAGAAATCATTTAGGGCTTGAATTAAGTTATTAGTGGGCTTTAATTAGTTAATTAAGCCCAATAACCAACCCAAGCCCATTTCACTCAAAAGAAGGGATATAAATAGAGGAAAATTTCTGAAAAATCCTAGCATTTTCACCTTCCTCTCCATCTCTTCCCTTTGGCCGAACCACTCTCCACCATGGTAGCTTGAATTTTCTCTCCTCCTCTCTCCATCTCACACTAAAGTTAGCCTTAAGATAGTAATTTTCACCTCTCTAGTTAAGCTTAGTGCCCTCCTCCCTTCAAAAAAGGAAGAAAATCAAGGAAAATCAAGAGAGAGAATTTAGGGTTTTATTTGTGGTAAGTGAAACCAATGAGTTAAAATTCTTTCTAAGGTGCCTACTTATATTTTTGGGTGCCTAAATTTCATTTTTGATGTCAATTTTAGCATTTGAGGTCAAAAAAGTAGAGTTTTGATGTGTTAATGTTTCGGCCTCCATAAGAAATCAAGGAGAAGTGCAAGCTTCCAAGGCTAAAGGCAAGGAAAAGGAAGCTTAGGCAACCTAGAGCAAGGAGGAAAGGTTAGTGACTAATAAATCTTAATATTTCCTTTGATTTTGGTTAAGTAACCTTTATGTAACTTAGGGTAAAAGTTATAAAAGGATGTTTAATTGAAAGTAATGGTAGATCAGTGTTATGAGACCTTAAATAAGTGTGTTTAAATGCTTGAATGAATTGTTACATAGATATATGATGTGGGTCCTTTGTTGGGCGAATGAAACATTAAAGAAAACTAAGGTTTATTTTGTGAATTTTGATGATATTATGCTTCAAAACCATAGTAAAAATGAAATAACATGCCTAAGAATTTTTATGAAATTTATAGAAATTAAATGAATATTTTAGAGATAAGTTCTCAATTATGTAAGTAATGAAATTATTAAATTAATGTGAAATAATGTGCAATTTGATGAAAAAGTGAATAATTTCGGTGAATTATGGTAGAATAATTCACAACTTATGTGAAGGAATTGAAAGGAATAAGTAATAAGTAAAACAAGTATAATTAAGTAAGGAAATAATAAGAAAATGAAGATTTGATTGAGATTTTGATGAAATTATGCACTTAGAAATAGTCTGGCAGCAAAAGCCTTGCTCAGGATATAATTGGCTAGCCATAGGGACATCTGTACCGCGGTGCAAGTCATGGCGACTTGCTTTGCTATGGTAGGATTGACCGGTGTCTAGCAAGCATACTAGATCGGCTAGTAATATAGGAAAATAAAATTATGACCCAAAATATCGAACCCAAGGGAAACTTGTGCTTGTATGTGATATTTCAATTTCAAAACCAATTTTTATGTGTAAAGAGAGAAGAGAAATCCCAAAGTTGTGATGATTTGAAAACAATAATTTAAAACTAAATTAAAACAATTAAAAAAAACTAAAGTAAAGAAGAGATTTATTGAAAGCAAGTAAATTGAATGAGTTAAAAATCAATGATAAAGACAACTTTCACTAAAGGACTATCCACCTTAACAAATATTGCTATGACTTAATTAAAAGAAAACATACAAGTGATATGGAGAATTCAGTTAATAAACCCAAGTAACTTTACTCAAGATTACCATTCCAAGTATTAAACTCTCTTATTCAGAACAATTCAATACTTAGCATAAAAGTCTGAATTAATCACCTAGATGTCTATTAAAACCTTTTTCAAGAGCTTTAACTTCCAAATATTCTTGATTACACCTTTCTTAATCTCAATTTACTCAAATTAACACATAATCATAACTTATTCAGATTATAAACATGTATTAATCTAACTAAATTAACCTAAGAACATGCAAGTCATTAATCAACTCAAATCAATTAATTAACCAATGCTCAATCAAGTTAACAATTAACTTAAGATTGAATAAAAAAAAGACTATGCTTAAGAACCAAGAAATAATCAAACTTGTATTTGAATTGAAACACAAACTTAAGTCATAACAATACAAGTTAAGGATTCAAGTATCCTTTAGCAAAAGTTAAAGAAAACTACTCACAAAACATTGTTAAAACTAAAGACAAAAGTTTGAAGAAAACAATAAATAACAAGAACGTGAAAATAAACTAAGAAAAACAAAGCTGAAAAACTCAAGATTGATCCCCTTTCTTCTGTGTTTTTGACTGCTATTTATAGGCAAAAACGTGGTAGATTTCTTCCAAAACTGCAGAAACCAAATAGGAAGTAAATTCTGCTCAAAACAGGAAGTCGAAAATCCTTCCCGATATGAGAGTATTTAGTCACGTGGCCACGCCTTCATCAGTGCCTTTCCTACACGTGACCACGTGTATACATGCCTCTTCTCCACACGTGACCACGTGTGGTCCTTCAATGGAATCCACGTGGTCACGTGGTCTTCTTCTTTTGCTTCTTCCTTTCATCACATGGCCACGTCTTCTTCAAGATTTCTTCTTCACGTGGCCACGTATCTGATTCTTCAATATTTTCACGTGGTCACGGCTTAAAGCTCTGGACTGGATGCTCGTTTTCTTGCTTAATTTCTTCAAATTTTTACTTTTGGCCCAAAACTTTGCACTTTTTACACTTTACGCCCTTTTTTATCAATTTGACCCTGAAAATCATACAAAACACAGAATTAACCTTAAAAACATAAATATTAACTAAATAACTCTAATTTAACCTAAATAAAACCAAAATAACTACATAACACAACTAAAAACATATTAAAAACTATATATAATTCACACTTATCAAATACCCCACACTTAAACTTTGCTTGCCCTCAAGCAAATTAGAACAAACCCTCCTTCAAAACTTTTAAACTTGTACAAAGATATGCATTTTCAAAACCAAACTTAGCATTTTAACACAAGCACTTAATATAACCTCTAAATAGATCAATCTTCAAACAAGATAATATGAGATAGTTTCCTTGAGTGTGTGCAAGATCAAATTATTTTAAGTATTTTTCCAAAACCAAAACACGAATGCAAATTCATAATCAAGTTTAGAATGAATGTACACATAAGTATACACATGGTTTCGTGTTTGAAACTCTAGAAACACCATAAGCCTCTCCTTTAGCACCGGAACCCGAAGGTCATCTCCGCTAAACAACTCAAAAAACAAAACTTAGAATCACTTAGGTCTTTTAAAGGTTGTAATGGGGCTAAGGTATTGATTATCAAAGAATGGATAAAAGATCAATAATAAGAATAGCCACTCTAAGATAAAATAGACTAATAATTCACAAATTTCATCCCATTAACTTAACATTAAAAACTTTAGCCAAACTTTCTCAACTTTTCACAATGCACAACTCTTATAAAAGAGAAATAATAAGTGAAACTCTCTTTCATTCACAATTTATACCCCTTTTCAAGAAGTCATAACCATTTTTCCTTGTAACTACCCCACACTTAAGATTTTGCCATACATGCTAGCTTTATTTCATTTTCTTTCTTTCTTTCTTTCTTTTTTTTTTCACTTTTTCTCTTTTCTTTTCTAGCTTTGATGTCGGCCATACAATAATAACATGGGTAATAACAAGGTAACAATTCACTATTTCTTTGACTTTAATAATAGCCTTTGATAATAAAATCAAACACATCTTACCACACCCATCAAGATACCCAATTCCTATTAATCCATCCTATCATAGAGTGGCCAATTCTAGAAGGGAAGATAAAAGCTTTTTAGGCTATATGGTAAAATAAATGAGTGTAACAAGAAAAATAAATATGGCATGCATTAAGCATACCTCATTAGGCTCAAAATGGCTAACAAAGGATAAATATGCATATAGGGTAGGAAATAAGTTAAGATATGGCTCAACAAGAAAAACATTGCCTAGATCACTTTCCAAGTTGTTTTGAGTTGCTTTTATGCTTTGAAGGGTGATGAGAAAGGTTCTAGTGTTCTAAAATTCATCACTTAACTATGTCAATGCATTGTTTTTATCTAAGTTCAAAAACTAGTCTTAAGTGCTCAAAAAGATGGAAACTAACAAATATTTATCAAGCTGAAAATTAACCTATCTAAAGATTTATTAAACAACATAAATGTTCTATTGCTAAGCAAAGGTTTAAAGCATGCATATTCTAAATCCAAGTTCAAATTGTTCCAAGTCTTGAAGATAACTAGGGCAAACTAAGTCCTCATGCAAACTAAGTGAAAAGGTGAACTATATACATTTTAACAAGTTTTACAACTCAAGCAAACAAACAGAACATAAACAAAAATAAACTACTAAAACACAAAACACACTAAAAAAACTTGATTCATGAAAAAGAAAAGAAAGATAGAAATCAAACTCCCTGAAGGAGGCTACCCCCTCCTTAAGATTTTGTTGTCCGCAGTAACCAAAGAGCTATTCCGGTGGAGGTGGTGTGTGTGAGGTATAGAAACCTAAAATGGTGATGCAAATGTGGAGAACCAAGTGATGAATGATGGAAGAGAGAAGAAATTGAAAGAGGAAGTTAATGGAGATGATGAGTGTTGATAGGAGGTGAAAATCCGTGGGCACGGGCAAATTGAATGGTAGTGAGACGTGGGCACGGGAGAGAGCAAAAGGAAATGAGAATGAAGCAAAAATTAAGATCGTGAAGTGAATTTATAAACAGGCAAGGAAGGCGTGGCCACATGAGGTTCAATGAAGAACTACACGTGGTCACGTGTAGGTATATGGCCTCTTCACTTTTTAACCCGTGGCCACGTGGATTCTCATAGAGAGACCACATGTGGTCACGTGTAATTTAGGAAACTAAGGCAGTGGAGCAACCCGTGGCCATGTGGTGTTTTGCTTATAAAATACCCGTGGTCACGTGTGTGGAAGTGAAGTGTGATACTTAGCAACCCGTGGCCACGTGATGGCAAAGGAAGAGCCACACGTGGTCACGTGTTCATGTATTTTCCTGCCTTTCTTTCTTCGTTTTGAAACACATATACACAAAACTCTTCTTCCAATGCAATTTTTCCAATTTTTAAGTTTTGAAAACACTAACTCATCTCTAGGAAAAATATATTTTCTTTTAAAAACATTGCTTTACTCATTCTTTTCATGAATCAAAACACACAACCATAAAAAATGCAAAAACATGAACACTTAACTAAAACTCAATTATAAAATAAAAAGAGAGAAAGAATAGAAGTTTTGAGTTTTTGAAGTCTCCAGCTAGACTTTTCAAGTATCTTGAAGAACTATGGTCACTTCAGCAACCTCTTGTTGTCCGATTTGGTATGGTTTGCCCCATTTTGATTTCATCTCTTGGTTAGTCTTTTCTTTATAAAATGCTCCATTGTCATATAACCATTGTTGAATTGCATCAAGCTCATTGAAACTTCGTTGAGGTTGTATTCCTAGCTTAGAATTATCCTCCATGGGTGTATGATAATAGCTGGGACTAACCCTTTTCAAATCGGATATTTCCCAATCAATTTTTCCTTTATTCTTCTTGAGAATTTCAATGAGCATTTCTCCGTCCAACCCTGTCAATGAAAATGAATTAATTACTGGCTTAGCATTATCATTCAAAAATAAATATTTCAAATGAGATGAAATTGCTTTAAGTTCAGAATCTCCCTTAGGAGGGGACGGTTCATCCTCCATTTCATCATATTTACTATGCTCTTGTTCTAAATCCTATATAAACTTTAGCTCCTTTGCTTCCAACTCTTCCAATTCCTTGGGATGCATTAAACAACTTTGAAGTTCATCATTAAGAATGATTTCCTCTTGTTTTTCATTAACACATTCTTGAATTTCATCGACAAAACAAATGGATTCTTCAAAATCATACGAGGGGTGTTTTAAAATTTTGTTAACATTAAAAACCATTTCCTCCTTGTTAAATCTTAAAGTAACCGTTTGTCCATGAACATCTATTAAAGCTCTTGCTGTGTTCAAGAATGGCCTCCCCACAATTAATGGCACTTTTCTATCTTCTTCCATGTCCATCACCACAAAATCAACCGAAAATATGAAATTTCCTACTTTTACCAATAGGTCCTCGATGATTCCTTTTGGCCTCTTTACTGATCTATCTGCCAATTAAAGCGTCATTCGGGTTTCCTTTAAATTACCTAGATTCAATTTCCTACAAATTGAATAAGGCATCAAATTAATACTTGCACGCAAATCACATAAAGCATTTCCAACAAAATTCCCCCCTAGTTCACAAGGCAATGTAAAACTACCTGGATCTTCCAATTTTTCAGGAATTTTGTTGGTTAATATAGCACTACAATTACCGGATAATTGAACCATTCCTATGCCTTCTAGCTTTTTCTTATTCATGCACAATTCTTTCATAAATTTAGCATATTTAGGCATGTGTAATAAAGCTTCAGCAAATGGTAAATTTATATGCAGCTTTTTAAACATGTCTAAAAATCGACTTAATTGCTCATTTTGTTTTCTTTTCTAGCTAGAACAGGAAAAGGTAATTGAGATTCATCAAGAATAGTAGAAACAAGTTTTTCTTTACCTTTACCCTTCTCGACCATAGGAGGCACTTTTTCATTATTTTCAGAATTAGAAATACTTACCTCCGTTGTCGGTCCCACCTTTTGAGAAGAATTCTTACCAAGTTCAGTCTCCTCTAATTCTTTCCCACTCCTTAAGGTAATTGCTTTGGCTTCCTCCTTTGGATTACGGTCTATGTTGGATGGAAATGTCCCTTGAGCACGGTTTGATAAAGAACTAGCAAGTTACCCCATTTGGTTTTCTACGTTCCTAATGGATGCCTCTTGATTTCTCATCCAAATGTCTTGTGATTTCCATCTAGCATATTGACTAGCTAAAATTGAATTTTGGGAAGCCATAAAATTTGCAATCATTTCCTCAATATTAGATTTCTTTTCTTGAGGAGGTGGAGGTTGAGGTTTTTGAAACCCGGGTGGTTGGTGGTATGCTTGTGATGGGTATTGGTAATATGGTGGAGCTTGGTTTTGGTATGGAAGTTGATTATTGGAAACTGGATTGTGGTTAAATTGGGGTCTAGGATTTGGGTTAAAAGAAGAAGAACCTTGATTACCTTCTCTCTATGAAAAATTTGGATGGCTTCTCCATCCTGCATTGTAAGTGTTGCTATATGGGTTCAAGGCACTCACTTCTTTAACCATGTTTTTAGCATTCTTCATTGCCAAAGATCCTGTAATTCCTGCATAAGAATCAACTTCATTAGACAACATAGAGACATTTTTAGCTTTAAGCTCATTTATTTCTTTTAAATGTCTTTTTTCCATTAATTCCAATTGAGCTTTTAACATTGCTATTTTGTCAACATTATGAACTCCCTGTTTCTTTTGAGTTGTTCTAGAGCTTGCCCATTGAGCATCATTAGTGGCCATCTCATCAAGGAGTAAGAACACATCCTCGGGAATTTGATTCATGAAACTTCCATTAGAGGCTGCATCTAGCAAAGATCTTATTGATGGATGGGCACCTGCATAAAAAATGTGCATCAATTGAAAAATAGGGACTTCATGATGAGGACAACTTTTTAAAAGTCTCCTAAATCTTTCCCAAGCTTCATGAAATGGCTCATCATAAAACTGTTGAAAATCACTAATTTGTTTCCTAATGAGGGCAGTCTTAGTGGGTGGAAAAAACTTGCAAAGAAATTTTTCTTGCATTTGTTGCCAAGAATTGATGGATTGATTTGGTAGCATTTGAAGCCAATCCCTAGCTTTTCCTATAAGGGTGAATGGGAAGAGTTTCAACCTAATTGCATCAGTCGATACATTAGGAATTTGCACAGTGTCACTCACTTCTAAGAACATGTCTAAATGTTGTGCTGGATCCTCTATATCCGAACCCAAAAATTGGTTTCTTTGTACCATAGTGATGGTAGCAGGTTTAATCTCAAAGGGTTGGTGGTGAGGAATCCTAATAGTTTTATGCTCTTCATTCCACCTAGGGATAGCATAATCCCTTATGGTTCTAGGTCGATACCCATTCCCGAGAGCTTGGGGGGTATGTGTTGCTCTTCGATCCTAGGTGGTGGATCATTCATAGGTTCCTCAATTTTTGGATCATTCATGTTGTCTCTTAGCCTTCTAATCCTATAGAATGTCCTCTCAATTTTAGGGTCTAATGGTAAGATGGGGTCGTTTCTCACCATAAACCACTAATCAACCAAAAAGAAAATAGATGAAGAAGAGAAGAAATCACACAAAATAGATTTTTAAAATCAAAGTAAACAAACAAACGCCAATGTGTTCCTCGGCAACGGCGCCAAAAAAACTTGACCGGTGTCTAGCAAGCGTACTAGATCGGCTAGTAATATAGGGAAATAAAATTATGACCCAAAATATCGAACCCAAGGGAAACTTGTGCTTGTATGTGATATTTCAATTTCAAAACCAATTTTTGTGTGTAAAGAGAGAAGAGAAATCCCAAAGTTGTGATGATTTGAAAACAATAATTTAAAACTAAATTAAAACAATTAAAAAAAAACTAAAGTAAAGAAGAGATTTATTGAAAGCAAGTAAATTGAATGAGTTAAAAATCAATGATAAAGACAACTTTCACTAAAGGACTATCCACCTTAACAAATATTGCTATGACTTAATTAAAAGAAAACATATAAGTGATATGGAGAATTCAGTTAATAAACCCAAGTAACTTTACTCAAGATTACCATTCCAAGTATTAAACTCTCTTATTCAGAACAATTCAATACTTAGCATAAAAGTCTGAATTAATCCCCTAGATGTCTATTAAAACCTTTCTCAAGAGCTTTAACTTCCAACTATTCTTGATTACACCTTTCTTAATCTCAATTTACTCAAATTAACATATAATTATAACTTATTCAGATTATAAACATGTATTAATCTAACTAAATTAACCTAAGAACATGCAAGTCATTAATCAACTCAAATCAATTAATTAACCAATGCTCAATCAAGTTAACAATTAACTTAAGATTGAATAAAAAAAGACTATGCTTAAGAACCAAGAAATAATCAAACTTGTATTTGAATTGAAACACAAACTTAAGTCATAACAATACAAGTTAAGGATTCAAGTATCCTTTAGCAAAAGTTAAAGAAAACTACTCACAAAACATTGTTAAAACTAAAGACAAAAGTTTGAAGAAAACAATAAATAACAAGAACGTGAAAATAAACTAAGAAAAACAAAGCTGAAAAACTCAAGATTGATCCCCTTTCTTCTGTGTTTTGGATTGCTATTTATAGGCAAAAACGTGGTAGATTTCTTCCAAAACTGCAGAAACCAAATAGGAAGTGAATTCTGCTCAAAACAGGAAGTCGAAAATCCTTTCCGATATGAGAGTATTCAGTCACGTGGCCACGCCTTCATCAGTGCCTTTCCTACACGTGACCACGTGTATACATGCCTCTTCTCCACACGTGACCACGTGTGGTCCTTCAATGGAATCCACATGGTCACGTGGTCTTCTTCTTTTGCTTCTTCCTTTCATCACATGGCCACGTCTTCTTCAAGATTTCTTCTTCACGTGGCCACGTATCTGATTCTTCAATATTTTCACGTGGTCACGGCTTAAAGCTCTGGACTGGATGCTCGTTTTCTTGCTTAATTTCTTCAAATTTTCATTTTTGGCCTAAAACTTTGCACTTTTTACACTTTACGCCCTTTTTTTATCAATTTGACCCTGAAAATCATACAAAACACAGAATTAACCTTAAAAACATAAATATTAACTACATAACTCTAATTTAACCTAAATAAAACCAAAATAACTACATAACACAACTAAAAACATATTAAAAACTATATATATTTCACACTTATCAAGGATCACTGATCTCCATGGCTTTTGTCTGTATCTAATATCTGTTCTGTAGAAAAGTGATATTTGAGATCATTTTTCAGTCAGTATGTGGCCCATGGGGTCCACGTTTCGAGTATCTAGTTTGAGAATTTCTGTCGGTACTGTACTAGGGGCATGAAAGTGATAATAAGTTAAAAGAAGTAAAAAGAATGATAAAAATAAAGTTTTAAGTGGAAAAAGGGCTTAAATGAAAGAAAATGAAAGTTTAGGGGCAAAATGGTACTTTTGCCAAAGTGGGTAATTAATAAGTAAAAATAAGTAAGAAATAGTTAATAAGGGCAAAATGGTAATTTTGGAGACCTAACAGTGTCAAAAGATAAAGTTTCCATGGTATAGGGACTAAAATGTAATTTTATCCAAAAATAGTATAATAAAGCATAAATGATGAATAATGGAAAGAAATTATGTAATGAAAATGAAAATAAATGACTATAATGGCAAATTTGTAAATATTGAGACAAAAAGGACATTTTTGGAATTTAGTAAGATTTTGAAGACTAAATTGAAAATTTACCAAAAGTTATGTAATTAATAAGAAAAAGTATAAATAGTATGGAAAACAACTGTTTCCACTTGAATTTGATTAAAATGTGTTTAATTGTATTTACTTTTAGAATTTAATTTATATGATCGTATCATAATAGAGGAATAAATATTATTAAAAGAAAGTATTAGGATTGTTAGTCACCACTGGGCATAATTTATGCTTAGTATATAGTTTCTGTTGCATGCAGGTATCGAGTTGGAGGAGCAGTGATGCACAACTGAAAGAAGTTATTTTGATGAGTAGCTTAAGTAGGTTTTGGCATGTATATAAATAGACTGTTATGTATGAATACATGATTATGTAAAGATATGCAGACATATGTGTGTATGTGTGTGGTTATGATCTGTTTTTAGTTATTGGGTGATTGATGGGAGTTTTGAAGAATGGGATGGTTGTTTTAGAAGTGTTGTGCCTCTGAGAGGCTATGATTTGTTTGTTTTTCAGGAGGCTAGTTAGATTTACAGCCGTTATAATACCGAAATTTTATTATGTAAATAGTAACCCGGGATAGTTATTGGTCATCGAACACTTAAGTAAATTGGTAATATTAAGTTTTGATGTTACTTAAAAGTTAATAATTAAAAAAAAAATTATCGATTTGGACGCACTGTTTAGTTATATCGGAGTGATAAAGATGTTACAATTTTATTGGTATCAGAGCAAAGGTTTAGGCAGTTATAAGATCGGAGTTGGTATTAATTGATTTATCTGTATATACATGCCAATTATTTTTGGAAAGTGAGTACTTTGGAACTAATGTGTATCTGCTCCTTTTATTTTATAGTGAAAGGATGTCTACTGACCAAGGACAACAGTCAGCTGACAGCAAGAGTGAGGCATCAAGTAATATTGGGCGACAAGAGGCCCCACAACAGAATCCTCCTCCTGTGGCACCGCCTCCTTTTCCTCAGCCAGATTTCCTTAATTTGATGGCTGACTACATTCAGCAGCGACTGCAGGCAGCTCCAGCTCCGATGTAGCCTCAACCGACAGTAGTGCAGGTTCAGCCAGCCCCACCTAGGTGGAGACCTATTCTGGAACAATTGAAGAGATTGGGGACAGAAGATTTTGCTGGAAGAGAACCATTGACACCTTCAGTAGCTGAAGAATGGCTATATAAGATAAAAAATTTGTTTGAGATAACTCATAGTCCACTAGAAGAAAAATTTGAAGGCGTTGTAGCATTACTTCAGGGTCCTGCATCTGGTGGGATTCAGTCAGAAGACATACTCCTGCAGATCAGTTGAGTTGGGAGTTCTTTGTGGACCAGTTTGAGAAGAAGTATATTGGGTCCGAGTACAAAGCTACTATGCAAAAGGCTTTCTGGAGATTAAAACACGGAAATAAGACAATGGTAGAGTATGAACGGGAGTTCGAGCGGTTGAGTGCCTACCTGGATGAAAGCCAGGCTACAGAGGAGAAATTGTGTTACAGATTTGAGAGAGGCCTGCATACTGAGCTTAGACAGATTATTGGAGCTCAGAAGTATCCCATTTTGCGTGCTATGGTTGAAGCAACCATAAAGTTAAAGACTACACAAGTTGAGCAGGTTGAGAGGTAGTCCCGGTTCTAGCAAAAGAGAAAACAGGGGCAGTTCAGTGGTAAAGGAAAGAAGGCAAAGGGATCTCCGACATCTCAGGGACAGTCACCGGCAGCAGTAAGCCGAGCTCAGGGAGGTACATGTCGAGGCAGAGCTTCGGCTGTTAGTACCCCTCGGGATAGAGATAGTGGTTCCGCAGTGGCTTATGAGCACTGTGGTAAGATTCACCCCGGAGAGTACAGACTTCTGACAGGAGCCTGTTTCAGATGTGGGTCCAGAGATCATCGGATCAGAGACTGTCTTGTCATGCAGACTACCTCAGTTAATTCACCGGTATCTAGTATAGGATCTTTAGCTCCTAGGGATCGGGGTAGGGGAGCTGCCCCTCATACATCAGCCTCTAGACCGATTGGATAGACATCACAGGGTCAGAAGAGAGCATCGGGTCAGACTTATGCTGTCAGAGCACGTGAAGATGAGGATGCTCCAGATGTGATAGTAGGTAAATTTTTCTTGCTGTTTGATTCAATACATGCATTGATTGATCCTGGTTCTACACACTCCTACGTTAGCACTGCTTTAGCACGGGATAAAGGGATGATAGAGGCATGCTTGGACCAGGACATCTTGGTGAGTAATCCTCCGGGGCATAGTGTGGTGGTAAATAGGGTATTCAGACAGTGTCTTATTAGTACCTAGGGACATATATTCCTGGTAAACTTGATTGCTTTACCTTTTCATGAGTTTGACGTGATTTTGGGGATGGATTGGTTATCCATGTGGAGACCTTTTTGGGTCACATGATTTTGTGTACATATGTCTTATGTAGTATAAACTTAACGTATGTATTATAAACTATTAGAGAGTATGCCCTAGAGCCCATGTAAAAGGGATGTATTTCATATATATACGAATTTATATTCTTAATAAAAGGCATTATTCATTTATTAATGCTATGTTTAAATACATGAGTTTGTAAATCTTAAATTAATAAATGAAGTCCTTGCTATTATAAACACAGTGCAAAGGCAATCATGAAAGTGTTCATGATATGAGGTGTCTATTGCATGCAAATGTATTAATATCTAAAGATCCCTAGTCATAGAATTAACAAGACAGGACAATGTTAATTGGGACAGACTAGCATATGTTATGCTTCTTGAATGGTTCAAGTAGTGGTTCTCATAACTATGATTATGGAAGATAATCAAACCTAACATATGGATGCTTGTTAGAAGAACAAGTTCATTGGAGACCTGCAAAGAGAATCCTCACATGGATATTAAATCTTTGTCAGTGAGGAATCTCTTCATAGCGGTTGTGCAAGTATCCTTAGACTTGAGATCACCAAAGTTATCTTAAGTAGCAAGTGGTATACTTTAACTCCATAACTAATTACTTCCAACTAGGGGTGAACATAGTTAGGGGATTGGGTATATCATGACCTACTTGAAGATAGTTGAGTGATTGACAAAGGATTCACCATCCCATATTTATTAAGGGAAGTTATTTCGCATGATTCTATAATTGCCAAGTTCAGAGAATCTCTATCCAGAGTAATATACCAAGATGGATAGAGATCCATGAAGGGAATTTTGGGAATGATGGTTAAATTAATAGAACATACATAATTAAATTTATATGAGTTGACAGAAATCCATACTCAGAATCTAATTGAGATAAGAGTGGTGAAAGGAGTAATTGCACGGTAACTGTTTCTATGGAAGGGTATAGTCAAACCCCTTGACTTTCCTGACATTTGGGTAGTCATGATGCCTAGCTAGAGGCCGCTTATGATTTTTGTAATAGTGTATCATGAATATCAATAGGGATTGATGAAATGATTTAAAAAAGTTTAAATCATGTGAGTTTTGAATAGAACTCACAATTACATATTATACTGCCAACATGGACAGGAACCTAATAGGTCACACACATATAGAGAAAAAGGATAAAATGATAAAATGACAAGGATAATAATATTTGATATTATTATGGGAATAGATAAGTGAATAAGAGAATAATTAATTAAAGAGTTTAATTAATTATGATCAAGTAAAATTGTTCGCAGAACTTTTTAGAAATGTTCTGTAAAATGGACTTAATTGAAATAATGTATTTCATAATTAATTATTAATTGAACTATAAGTGTTATAGGATTGATATAATAATTAATAAATTCATTGGAGAAATATATTGAGGCCCAAAGAAGTGAAGTTGGCACAAAAACCCTCCGGAGGAAGGGTTTCATGCCACCTCCTAGTAGAAAGCTGTAGAGGCCTAAATCTTGGACCAAAATAAATTAAATATATTTCATAAGTGTTATGGAGCCTACATATTTAATTTGGTTGGATTTGAAATTCATTTGGGTAAAAATATCCAAGTATATGCACAAAGGACCTAGTTTGTGGGTTTTGTGCATAGTCTTTTGAGAAAGGGCTTAAATTGGATTTAATTGAGCCCAAATAAATTATTAATAATTTTAGAAGTCCAATTAATAATTCTCCAGCAATTTTAAAGAGCCCAATCCTATTATGAAGTTGGATTTTTAACCTAACTATAAAAATCCAAGTGATAGGGTTTTAGGGTTAAGTGAACAATTAAGAGAAAAGAGTTTCTCTCATTCTCAAAAACCCTAGCCGCCACTCCCCTTGCTATCATCTAGGGAATTTTTGCCAGCCTTTGTTCTCTTCCTTTGTTGGTTCATTCAATCCTTCTCTAGTGTGGATTACTCATTGAAGGTGTTTGATTTTGGACACTGTAGTTTGCGACAATCCGGTGAATTAATATGTATATTGTAAACTCATGGCAAGATCAGATCAATTGGTTAAAAAATTTTAAATTTCGTTTATGTATGAGATGCATGTAACCAATAATTTCCAACATGGATTCAGAGCCTTGGTTTTGCCATAAATATATAATTTTATATTTTTCTGCGGAACAAGGTTTATTTTTGAGTTATTTATTTCAAGAACTTTAAAATATCAGATTTAATTTTTCATGAATGAGAAATATTGATTTCTGGATGTATGTGATCAAATATATAAAATGAAAAATAAAAACGATTCTTTTTGAGAAAAGAACCATTGTGAATGGCGTGTAGGGTTCTATTTTTCAATAAACGTTTAGGGGCTGTTCTAAATTAAATTTTTATTGACCCACTCTAAGATTATTTTGATGATAATTTATGTGTTTAATATGTGATATTAAGCCATAGGATCAAACAAAATTAAAATCGAACAAGTTTTGCATGAAAACTAGTTTAGTCGAAAAGTTCGATAAATTGATGTTCTTCTTGTGTTTTTGGTATGTTCTTGGTGTGTTCATTTTTAGAACAATTTTTAATCTTCTAAATCTGATATATTAATGTGTTTTTTATTAATTGGATTAATTAAAAAGGACCTTAAATTAATTGGATTAATTTTAATTAATTAAAACCACTTAATGGGCTTAATTGTGTTTACGGACTTGGTTTAAATTAGTGAATGACTTGGTGGGCCCAATGAGCTGATTTAAATTAAATATTATAAAATATAATTAAGTTTATTAATGGGTTTTAAGGGCTGGAGTTGGCTTGGCTCATTTCAAAAGGCCCAAATGGTCTAATAGACACAAAACTAGTTTGTGTGTGAACATATTTAGGGTTTAGTTTGGTGGGTTTTGGCCTACCCTTTATCTTAAGCCCAAAATTGATTTATTTAATTATTTAATATAATTAATTAATTAAATAATCAATTAATAATTACTTATTAATCAATTGGATTGATTATTAAGGCAAGAACACATGCATGCAAAAAAGTTTCCTAAAATGAAAGTTTCCAAAATGGAAAAAGTTTCCAAATTTGATCACATTATTAAAATAACTCAAAAGTAAGTTTCAAGAGTTGAAACAAAGTTAGTAATTCATTAAATATTTTACTTTATGCATTAAAAATGCATATAAGGGTGTATGATTGCCATGATGGATAGTTATGGATAAAGGCCCAATGTGATTGAGCATAATGCATCTTTCAGCCCAATGAGGACTTTCATGTCCCGACCACTTATTTTTGGTTTGTATTTCTTTTTCAAATTTTAAAATGTAATTAGATTACTTAGATTAGAATTAGAGATAGAGATAGAGATGGAGACCATTATCAAGAAGTAAGATGGGTCGAATGGAGATCCAAAAAGTTTGAAGATAATGTAATTATTTTTACTTGTTTGAATCATGCATACTACCTAGGTGTGACCTTTTGATTTCCCTTTTGGCTCATGAAAATCAATGTAGTAAAGTCCATAACTATACCATATTTGTATGCTTATATTTATGTGAAATATATAGGATGCATACCAATGTATGCCAACCATGTATGATGAGACTTAATTAACTAAAACTCTCAAACAAATACTAAGGTATATAAACCTTCCATTAATTTGAGGAGAACTAAAGTTCTTTATAGTGTGGGTTGTTGACCATAGTCAAGCTCACATTATATCAAATATGTTCAAATCTAATTAAATGGGTCATCTTAGCTAGCCCATTAGCTTGTTGACCATAGTCAAGGCTAATGGTTCTAGAGGCAAGATTAGGGAATGCATATATGATATGCATGTATCAAGAGTTGATAACCTAATGATCCAATAGTTGTGTAAAGACACAATTGGTATAGAGATACCTACCTTTCAAGGGTATGGAGTTTGGCTTGTCGACCACAATCAAGGTCAAATTACATATCAAGGATTGGATATTGGCCCACTAAGAAAACCATCGGCTTTTCTCGGATTATACAGTGAGGGTATTAATTCGTAATAAAATAGTGGGAGTAAATGGATTAATTAAAGACCTAATTAATGCATACATATATATGAACATACTCTCATATATTTTTTTTTTCACATCTAAGTCATCATCATGAGCACATCAAACATTAATATACGATCAATCTTGGATAACAAGCTGGTTGGCAGCAACTATTCTGACTGGATCAGGCAAGTAAGAATTGTTCTCAGAGCTGAAAAGATCCATTATGTCTTGGATAAAGATTCACCACCATTTCCATCAGATGTTGCCATTGATGAGATCAAAGGCACTTATCGAAAATACATGGAGGATAGTGAAGTAGCATCATGTCTAATGCTGGGTGCTATGTCCTCGGAGCTTCAGAAGCAACATAAGAGGATGGATGCTAGAACCATCATTTTGTATCTAGAGGAGCTTTATTCTTCTCAGGATAGAATTGAGCAATATGATATTGCTCGAGCTCTATTTAGCTGCAAAATTATGGAAGGCACTTCGGCTGCTACTCATGCATTGAAGATGTATAGGTATATTGAGCATTTGAGTAGACTTGGCTATGTAATGGATAATGATCTATACATAGATTTAATCTTATACTCGTTGGCTCTAAGTTATGCACCTTTCGTGCTTAACTTCAACATGAACAAGATCTAAGTATCCATTCTTGAGTTAATCAACATGCTCAAAATAGCTGATGTATCCTTCAAGAAGGATCCAAAAAGTGTCATGGTTGTAACATGCTCAGAACTTTTTAGAAATGTTTTGTAAAATGGACCTAATTGAAATAATGTATTTCATAATTAATTTTTAATTGGACTATAAGTGTTATAGGGCTGATATAATATTTAATAGATCCATTGGAGAAATATATTGAGGCCCAAAGAAGTGAAGTTGGCGTAGAAATATATTATAGAAATATGCATCTCATACATAAGCAAAATTTAAAATTTTTAACCAATATATCTAATCTTGCCAAGAATTTACAATATACATATTAATGAGAATAAGAAAAATCACCATTGATTTTTGTTGTACAATTGATTTTCCTTCGCACCGGGTTGTCGCAAACCACAGTGTCCAAAATCGAACACCTCCAATGAGTAATCCACACTAGAGAATGATAGAATGAACCAAAAATTGGTAGAAAACAAGGGCTGGCCAAAAATCCTAGAAGCTAGCTTTGGGAGTGGCGGCTAGGGTAGAGAGAAAAAGAGAAGAAACTTTTCTTAAGTGTTCACACACTCTTAACCCTAATTCCCCATCACTTGGATTTTTATAATTAGGTTAAAAATCCAACTTCACAATGGGATTGGGCTCTTTAAAATTGCTAGAGAATTATTAATTGGTCTTCTGGAATTATTTATAATTATTTGGGCTCAATTAAATCCAATTTAAGCCCTTTCACAAAAGACTATGCACAAAACCCACAAACTAGACCCTTTGTACATATACTTGGATTTAATTACCCAAATGAATTCCAAATCCAACCAAATTAAATATGTAGGCTCCATAACACTTATGTAACATATTTAATTTATTTTGGTCCAAGAAATAGGCCTCTAAGGCCTTCTATTTTAGAGTTGGCATGTGGCCCTTCTTCTGGAGGTTTTCTGTGCCAACTTCACTTCTCTGGGCCTCTATAATTCCTCCAATGGATCTATTAATTATTATATCATCCCTATAACACTTATAGTCCAATAATAATTAATTATGAAATACATTATTTCAATTAGGTCCAATTTTAAAGAACATTTCTCAAAAGTTTTGCGAACAATTTTACTTGATCATAATTAATTAAACTCTTTAATTAATTATTCTCTTATTCACTTCTCTATTCCCATAATAATATAAAATATTATTATCCTTGTTATTTTACCATTTTATTCTTTTTCTCTATATGTGTGTGACCTATTGGGTTCCTGTCCATATTAGCAGTGTAATATGTAATTGTGAGTTCTATTCAAAACTCACATGATTTAAACTCCTTTAAATCATTTTATCAATCCCCATTGATGTTATTGATACATTATTATACAAGTCATGATTGGCCTCTAGCTAGGCATCATGACTACCTAAATGTCAGGAAAGTCAAGTGGTTTGACTATACCCTTCCATAGAAACAATTACCTTGCAATTACTCCTTTCACCACTCTTATCTCAATTAGATTCTGAGTATGGATTTCTGTCAACTCATATAAATATAATTATGTATGTTCTATTAATTTAACCATTGTTCCCAAAATGTCCTCCATGGATCTCTATCCATCTTGGCATATTACTCTGGCCAGAGATTCTCAAAACAAGGCAATTATAGAATCATGCGAGATAACTTCCCTTATTAAATTTGGGATGGTGAATCCTTTGTCAATCACTCAACTATCTTCTAGTAGGTCATGATATACCCAATCTCTTAACTATGTTCACTCCCAGTTGGAAGTAATCAGTTATGGAGTCAAAATATACCACTTGCTACTTAAGATAACTTTGGTGATCTCAAGTCTAAGGATACTTGCACAACCACTATGAAGAGATTCCTCACTGACATAGATTTAATATCCATGTGAGGATTCTCTATGCAGGTCTCCAATGAACTTGTTCTTCTAACAAGCATCCACATGTTAGCTTTGATTATCTTCCATAATCACAGTTATGAGAACCACTGCTTGAAGCATTCAAGAAGCATAACATGTGCTAGTCTGTCCGAATTAACAATGCCCTATCTTGTTAATTCTATGAATAGGGATATTTACATATTAACACATTTGTATGCAATAGACATCTCATATTATGAACACTTTCATGATTGCTTTTACACCGTGTTCATAATATCTAGGACTTCATTTATTAATTTAAGATTTACAAACTCATGTATTTAAACATAGCATTAATAAATGAATGATGCCTTTTATTAAGAATATAAACTCATACATATTAAATACATCCCTATTACATAGGCTCTAGGGCATACTCTCTAACAATCTCCCACTTGCACTGGAGCTAATCACTCATATGTCTTAGACCCATGCTATTTATATGGTGATCATGCTTAATCTGGAAAAGTGCTTTAGTGAGGGGATCTGCCACATTATCATCTGTGGGAACCCTTTCTATTTTCACATCATTTCTAGCTATTATTTCCCTTATGAGATGGTAGCGTTTGAGAACATGCTTGGATCGCTGATGAGACCGTGGTTTCTTTGCTTGTGCAATGGCTCCATTGTTGTCACAATATAAAGGAATCGGATCAACAATGCTAGGCACCACTCCTAGTTCAATAATGAACTTTTTGATCCAGACTGCTTCTTTGGCTGCTTCCGAAGCAGCAATGTACTCAGCTTTTGTTGATGAATCAACAGTTGTTTCTTGTTTGGAACTCTTCCAACTAACTCCTCCTCCCATTATGAACACATAACCAGACTATGATTTACAATCATCTTTGTTAGATTGGAAGCTGGCATCTGTATACCTATTTACTTCCAAACTATCCTTTCCATATACCAAGAATATATCCTTAGTCCTTCTCAAGTACTTAAGGATATTCTTGACAGCTGCCCATTGTTCCTCTCCAAAATTGGATTGGAATATGCTTGTGACACTCAAAGCAAATGCTACATCTAGATGTGTACAGAACATAGCATACATGATAGAACCAATTGCATATGCATATGGTATTCTATTCATGATCTCTCTATCCTCTAGTGTTTACGGACACATAGACTTAGAAAGGTGTTTCCCATGCACCATAGGTATAAACCCTTTCTTAGAGAGATCCATATTGAACCTCTTCAATACTTTATCTATATATGTACTTTGAGAAAGACCTAGCAACCTATTGGATCTATCTCTATAGATCCTTATTCCCAGAATATAGGATGCTTCTCCAAGGTCTTTCATGGAGAATTGCTTGGATAACCATATTTTAACAGATTGGGGAAGAGAAATGTCATTTCCCATGATCAATATGTCATCTACATATAGAACTAGGAAGACAATTGTACTCCCACTGACCCTTTTATACACACAAGGTTCATCTTCATTTTGTGAGAAACTAAACTCTTTGATTGTCTCATTGAATCGTATGTTCCAGCTCCTAGAGGCTTGCTTCAATCCATAAATGGATCTTTGAAGCTTGCATACCTTTTTGCCATTTCCTGATGTGAACCCTTCTGGTTGTATCATATACACATCCTCAGTCAGATTTCCATTTAAAAAAGCTGTCTTCACATCCATTTGCCAAATCTCATAATCATAATGAGCTACAATGGCTAAAAGTATTCTTATAGACTTAAGCATCGCCACAGGATAAAAAGTTTCGTTATAGTCAATACCTTTCTTTTGACGATAACCCTTTGCTACTAAGCAAGCTTTATAGGTAACTATATTACCTTCCATGTCGGTCTTCTTTTTGAAGACCCATTTGCACCCTATGGGTTTTATCCCTTCGGGTGGTTGAGTTAAAGTCCATACTTTATTCTCATATATGGAGTCCATTTTAAACTACATAGCCTTAAGCCATAAATCACGTTCTGAACTGTTCAAAACTTCTTGATAGCTTATAGGCTCATTGTCTTCTACTATAGTTATACCTCTATCCGAATCAATGTGAAATCCATATCTCACAGGGATAGAATGTATCCTGCTAGATCTTCTAGGATTTTGTGTATAATCAGGTTCAACTGCAATCTCACCATTATGAAATTCAGTTTCGGGTTCAATCAATTGATCTTCTTCTATTTGTGGGTCTTGAACTTCACCAAGTTCAATTTTACTCCTACTGTCCTCTCGTAGGAGAAATTCTCTTTCCAAGAAGATAGCATGCCTTGAAACAAATACCTTTTGTTCTAAGGGATGATAGAAATAATATCCAAACATTTCTTTTGGATATCTCACAAATAAACATTTCCAGACTTAACATCTAGTTTGTCAGACATTGTCCTCTCCACATAAGTAGGACAACCCCATACTTTCATATGAGAAAGTGTGGGTTTCTTGTTATTCCACATTTAATGGAGTAACATCAACCAATTTACTAGGAACTATGTTTAACATATAAACAGCAGTTTCTAGTGTATATCCCCAAAAGGACTTAGGCAAGTCTGCTCGGCTCATCATTGATCAAACCATATCTAATAGTATTTGATTTCTCCTTTCAGATACACCATTGTGTTGTGGTGTATATGGTGGAGTCCATTGAGATAAAATCCCATTATCTATAAGATAATCCTGAAATTCTTGGCTGAAGTATTCTCCACCTCGATCTGATCTAAGTGTTTTAATGCTCTTGCCAAGTTGTTTCTCTACTTCATTTCTGAATTCTTTGAACTTTTCAAATGCTTCTGATTTATATTTCATTAGATAGATGTATCCAAACCTGGAATAATCATCTATGAAAGTAATGAAGTAGGAGTAACCTCCTCTGGCATGTGTAGTCATTGGACCACATACATCTGAATGTATTAAGTCCAAAACCATTTTAGCTCTTCTCCTTTACCAATGAAGGGAGCTTTTGTCATTTTTTCCAATAAACAAGATTCGCATGTATCAAATGATTCATAATCAAATGATCCCAAATCACCTGACTTGTGCAATTTGGTCATGCGTTTCTCATTTATATGGCCTAAACGACAATGCCATAAATATGAGGTATTTAGATTATCATGTTTCATTCTCTTGGTATCCACATTATGCAATTCTTTAATTAAATCAATAACAAACATACCATTCTTAATGATAGCTTTTGCATAAAACATATTGTTCTTAAAAATGTAACAACACTTGTCCTTTAAAGAAATGTCATAATCGTTCAATAAACAACTGAAAGAAATAATACTCTTGGATAAAGCTGGAACATAATGACAATTATTTAATTCCAGTACTAATCCACTTGGAAGAGGCAAATGGTAAGTCCCCACAACCGTTGTACAGATGTTTTGTCCAGTAGCTGACTGCAAACATATCTCTGCCTTTCCAACTCTTCTAAAGCTTCTAAGCCCTATGGATCATTACACAAATGAGATCCACATCCGGTATCTCATACCTAAGATTGTTTTGAAGCAATAGAATAAGTATTAATTTCAATCATATGAATACCTGAAGTAGAAGCATCAGCTTGCTTTTTCTCCTTGAGAGAATCTAGATATGCCTTGCAGTTACGCTTCCAATGACCATCCTTTCCACAATGGAAGCAAGTTCCTTTGGGATTCTCTTTCTTGGCAACCTTCTTCTTGGAGATCCCACCATTCTTTGGCTGTGCCTTGGTTATCTTCTTCTTCTTCTTCTGCTTCTTGCCTTTAGCAGAAGTGACAACCATGACACTTTTTGGATCCTTCTTAAAGGATTCATCAGCTGTCTTGAGCATGTTGATTAACTCATAAATGGTTACTTGGATCTTGTTCATGTTGAAGTTAAGCACGAAAGGTGCATAAACCAAAAATTCTTTTCTCAAAAGAATCGTTTTTATTTTTCGTTTTATATATTTGATCACATTTATATCCAGAAATCAATATTTCTCATTAATGAAAAATAAAATATGATATTTTAAAGTTCATGAAATAAATAACTAAAAAAATAAAACTTATTTCGCAGAAAAATAGAATTTTATATTCATGGAAAAACTTGGCTCTGATACCATGTTGGGAATTATCGGTTACATGCATCTCATACATAAGCAAAATTTAAAATTTTTAACCAATATATCTGATATTTCCATGAATTTACAATATACATATTAATGAGAATAAGAAAAATCACCTTTGATTTTTGTTGTACAGTTGATTTTCCTTCGCACCGGGTTGTCGCAAACCATAGTGTCCAAAATCGAACACTTCCAATGAGTAATCCACATTAGAGAATGATAGAATGAACCAACAATTGATAGAAAACAAGGGCTGGCCAAAAACCCTAGAATCTAGCTTTGGGAGTGGCGGCTAGGGTAGAGAGGAAAATAGAAGAAACTTTTCTTAAGTGTTCACACACTCTTAACCCTAATTCCCCAACACTTGGATTTTTATAGTTAGGTTAAAAATCCAACTTCATAATGGGATTGGGCTCTTTAAAATTGCTGGAGAATTATTAATTGGGCTTTTGGAATTATTTATAATTATTTTGGCTCAATTAAATCCAATTTAAACCCTTTCACAAAAGACTATGCACAAAACCCACAAGCTAGGCCCTTTGTACATATACTTGGATTTAATTATCCAAATGAATTCCAAATCCAACCAAATTAAATATGTAAGGTTCATAACACTTATGTAACATATTTAATTTATTTTGGTCCAAAAAATAGGCCTCTAAGTCCTTCTATTTTGGAGTTGGCATGTGGCCCTTCTTCTGGAGGGTTTCTGCGCCAACTTCACTTCTCTGGGCCTCTGTAATTTCTCCAATGGATCTATTAACTATTATATCAGCCCTATAACACTTATAGTCCAATAATAATTAATTATGAAATACATTATTTCAATTAGGTCCAATTTTATAGAACATTTCTCAAAAGTTTCGCAAATAATTTTACTTGATCATAATTAATTAAACTTTTTAATTAATTATTCTCTTATTCACTTCTCTATTCCCATTATAATATCAAATATTATTATCCTTGTCATTTTACCATTTTATCCTTTTTCTCTATATGTGTGTGACCTATTAGGTTCCTGTCCATATTAGAAGTATAATATGTAATTGTGAGTTCTATTCAAAACTCACATGATTTAAACTCCTTTAAATCATTTTATCAATCCCCATTGATATTCTTGATACATTATTATACAAGTCATTATTGGCCTCTAGCTAGGCATCATGACTACCTAAATGTCAGGAAAGTCAAGTGGTTTGACTATACCCTTCCATAGAAACAGTTACCGTACAATTACTCCTTTCACCACTCTTATCTCAATTAGATTCTGAGTATGGATTTCTGTCAACTCATATAAATCTAATTATGTATGTTCTATGAATTTAACCATTGTTTCCAAAATGCCTTCCATGGATCACTATCCATCTTGGCATATTACTCTGGCCAAAGATTCTCTAAACAAGGCAATTATAGAATCATGCGAGATAACTTCCCTTATTAATTCTGGGATGGTGAATCCTTTGTCAATCACTCAACTATCTTAAAATAGGTCATGATATACCCAATCTCATAACTATGTTCACTCCTAGTTGGAAGTAATCAGTTATGGAGTCAAAATATACCACTTGCTACTTAAGATAACTTTGGTGATCTCAAGTCTAAGGATACTTACACAACCGCTATGAAGAGATTCCTCACTGACATAGATTTAATATCCATGTAAGGATTCTCTATGCAAGTCTCCAATGAACTTGTTCTTCTAACAAGCATCCACATATTAGCTTTGATTATCTTCCATAATCACAGTTATGAGAACCACTGCTTGAACCATTCAAGAAGCATAACATGTGCTAGTCTGTCCGAATTAATAATGCCCTATATTGTTAATTCTATGACTAGGGATATTTAGATATTAACACATTTGCATGCAATGGACATCTCATATCATGAACACTTTTATGATTGCCTTTGCACTGTGTTCATAATATATAGGACTTCATTTATTAATTTAAGATTTACAAACTCATATATTTAAACATAGCATTAATAAATGAATGATGCCTTTTATTAAGAATATAAACACATACATATGAAATACATCCCTATTACATGGGCTCTAGGGCATACTCTCTAACAATTGGGAATTAGAACCACATAGGTCTATTCATTAATTTTATAGTAACATGTTTTAATTTTACTAATATTAAATCTGAAATTGAATTTTTAGTTCATCTTATTTATGTTTTTAGACTTGCATTTATTTGCCAATCTTAATTACTTCCTATGGATTGTACACCTTATAACCTAGAATTAGGTTATATTATAGGTGTCTTCCTATAACCACATAATACAATACTATGATGATTCCCAATTTATTTGTGACATATCTTCTCATAAGCATGTTATGAATTTACTCAATACAAGGTGTGTTTCCAAGCATTTTGAAACTGATCAGTAATTGAGAATTAAATAAGATAATTGCATGTCCTACTTGCCCTCAATGAACAAATATTAATAAATAGCATCTTTAAGTATCTGTAACTAATGTCGTATAAATATCCTTGAAATAAATAATTTATCTTTTTTTTAATCAAAAAATAAAAAATAAGTATACACTGGCTGAAATTCATATTAGACATTATAACCAATATTTAGATCAAAAAGAATATCAATAAATCCAAATAGAATAGAGCAGAAATAGACCTTATACAAACCAAAAAATATTGTTAATGGATCAAAACCAAACTAAACAAAAGTACAACAAATTATATGCAGATTTGCCAAATAGAACAAAATAAATAATATACAGATTTGCCTATTATTTTCAGTAGGTGTGGATAACGAGTACAAAGATACCCATATATAATTTAAACAAAATATACTATAAGGGTATCAATAGAGGGGGCATAAGCCCCAAACATCTAGATTATACAGAAGGTACCGAAGCATCGGTCAAAAAATACATATGATAATTGATATGAGACACTTAAGTCTTAATAATAAAAGGCACCATAGTGTCACAAAAGTAGTTGTAGAACCCTTTTAGGCATGCCTATCTATCTCCTTCTAAGACTTTAATAGAAAACAAAGATATCATAAAATGATTTCTATAGAAGATACCCAAAAAGACTTCAAAGAATAATGAAAGTCTCAAAATCATATATCTAATGTAAAGAGATACCAAAGTATCTGACAGAAGACACTAATCAGTGTCATAGAAGCAACTATAAAATTCCTATAGGCATACCTATTTATCAACAACTGATACTAAAGTAATACTTATGCTAACATTGTAATACCTTAATACCCCTAGGATTAAACATGGTTGTTACAATCACGAAGAATAATATAAGAAATCTCATATTATAATAACACACTTAATATTCTTAATTAATTTTACATGAAATAATTTTTAAAATAAGCTTTTATAATTTATACAATATTGTTACACAAGTAAATAACAAAATCTTTACAAATTAATTTAAGATATTTCATCTCAAAATGTAGCATTTTACATAATTAGTACTATAATCTATATCTTCCAAGAACTCTCCTTGTACTTCTTGATCATCCTTTTATGCATATCCTCTAACTACTACCTACTTAAGAAATGATTCAAATATAAGTCATGTTTGATAATTACTACTAAGTATAACTAAATAATTACATAATCTGCTACATACTTATGTTGTTTTAACCTATTATTGCATTGGCCGAACATGAAATTATTATGATCAATGCAATTATTTCTTATATTTTTGGGGATTTCTTGGCATTATTTTGTGTTTCTTTTATTTCTTTTAGTCTTTATTATTTTATTTTATTTTTATTATGTTGGTTTAATATGTTCTTATAGTTTTTAATAATTTTGAGGTTAATTTCAAGTGTTTTAGAGCAATTGGGAGCTTTTTTAGAGTTTCAAGCCTGTTTATAGGAAAAATTGGCAAAGTGGGTAGAATTTATATTAAAATACAATAGTGTTTTTATCAAAACACTAATGTGTTATTCAATCTTCAACAGCCTAAGTGATTCTCACGTGATCTAGTAACCCAACCTCAATTTATTTGAAACACAGCTGCATTTCTTATAAAAATGTGGTTGTGTTTTTATCTAGTCTCCATACAAAAGCACCATTTGGAGGTTTTGAACTCTTTATGTAAACTTTATTTGGTTCAGATTTGTTAGGGAATAGATGGGTTTTTGGGTAAATGGTTCTGAAATGGGAATTTATCCGATACATAGGATTTATAGACCCATGCTTATACTAGTTAATTGATTGGGTCTAAAATGGAAAGTCAATTAACTAGAATAGTTGGCTCCAAAATGGGAAATATGGGTTTAGTTGGGTTGTCTAGAATTTCATACTTATATTGTTTGACCCACACCCATTTGCTAGCATAAGGATATAATTTCCTTAGCATTTTATTCATCTTTGATTGATTTCTTTGATGATTTCTTTTATTTGTTATTTTTATTATTTGCCTTCAATTTTAATTTCTTCATTAGCTTAGAACTCCCTTCAATTCAAACTTGGGAATTTTCTCAAATTAATTCCACTCAATTATAGATATTTTACTTAGCAATTCCTTTTCCCTTGGTTTTGATATTTTTGGATCTTAAATATATTTTTCCTATTTTACTTACCCAATCTAGTGCACTTGCTAACATTTTGTCAACTTTTTGGTGTCATTAGAGACTATTTAGTCTTTACCGTGTGCAGAATACCCATTGTAGAGACTATTTAGTCTCCGCTATGACTAATAAAATTTTTTATCAAAATTGAGTATATAAGCATTGCACACCGCGAAGACTATTTATTTAGTCTCTACCATGTGCAAAAACACAGCTGTGTTTTTTTACCAAAATATAGCTATGTTTTTTTACCAAAACACAACCATGTTTTGTTTAATTTTGCACAAAACCATGATTTACCCTTTTCCTTTTTGTGCTCTATTTTTATTCCCCATTGTTATTTGCTTCAACCCAAATCAATTTTCCCATTTTCACTTTCACTTCAAGGTTTATACTCAAGTTGATTCTCACATGAAATTAAAATTAAAAATTGAATTTAGTTTGTAAATTGATTTTTTGGGTTGCTTCTCTTCACCAAATCATGTTACACCATAAACTCAAAGCATTCCCTACAATTTCTTCTTTAATTTTTGGTTTCAAATTAAGTTCAATTCAAGTAAGTATAAATTTAATTTTCATTTGTGAACTGCCAACAAAATGTTAGATCTTAAATTCTACCTTCCTTTTGTTTTACCCAATTTATGAATTTATTTTTCCTTCTTTCTCTTATCTTACTTTCAAAATTCCAAAATGTAGGTCAAAGTTAAAATCATAGTGAACTAGGGATTTATTATTCATTTCCCATTTATTGCTTTAAGTTTGATCAAGTTGGCGATTTGATTTTCTTGGAAAAATGGGAATTTGAAGTTTTTGATTTTTGCTTGGTTCTCCCTATTCAACCTGCCAAATTATTATTTTTTATGGGGCTATTCCTTTGGATGGTAATGGTTGAATTGTGTTGTTGTTCTTGCAAATTGTGATTAGAATGGAGGATTATAGTGGGTTAAATTGTTTTTTTTAAAATTCTAGTTAGTTTTTACTGCCCACCAAGTGTTTGATCATATATCTAAGTGAGATTCCAAGATTAATTTATGCTTTCACCATTTGTGCTTAACTTCAAATTTTCATTGCCACTTATGTTTAATGCTGACTTTAGTGGCATAAATTTTAAAATTGACCTTAGTGAGACAAGCTATGTTAAATTTCATATTTTAGCTCAAGTTGGGAAATAAATTGAATTATTCAATTTCAAACATAAATTGCAATGGGAAATTATAAAGAGCGTATGTTTATACCAAGTATTCGGTATTTCTCATTTCTTTTAGGCATATACTATAGATTTTTGAAATGTGCATGTTAATCTCATTTTAGCAAGATTGAATGTTGGGATTTTAGGATTTAAAGTTTAAACAAGTTTGGGTTTAAATTGTTTAGGGGCAATTCTGAATGCTTAAATTGTTTTGCTTGAGATTATGCTTGGGAAGTGTTATACTTCATTGTTTTTTTTCCAATATTTTGCAATATGTGGTAAAACTTATTTGCTAATGGAAAATGCATGTTTACTAGAATCAAAATTGCAGGATTAGGTTGACTTGTATTATTGGTTTATTTTTTAAATTTTTGTTGAATTCAATTCTAACTATTGTCCCATGTTTATGCTAAAATAGCTGGTTTAAGGGGAGATATTGCATTTTTCATCTTTTTGAACACCATTAATTTTGCATTTTTAAATTTTTGTCTTTTGAGCTTCTGTAATGGCCTAAAACTTAAGTTGATTGGTAATACCATGTTTATTAGTGAATAGTATTTTTGATACAGGTTTGTAGGGGTAAAAATTTATTGAGAATATGATGTTAAGAGGTATTATTTTTGAAGGCCTTTGAATTTAAAATGCTAATTAAAATACATATTAGTGAATGAAAAATTAAAAAAGTAGAAAAAATTGATAACAAATAAAATAAAATAATAATTACAATAAAATAATAATAGAAATAATATCTTTAGAAATCCTAGAATTATCTAGATGGAACTATCAGGGCCACCAATTTACAAAAGTAAGTAGGAATTAAACAAAATGAAAAGGAAGAAGCAGAGGAGATAAGAAAGGGGAGGGAAGGGGCAGAGGAGGTCGAATGAAAGGGATCCCACTAATCATTGGCCACATCAGCTACCTTAGATAGCGATGACTCCCCTGTGCCATGTAGTTCACAATCATCGACATCGCCTCCGATGGTTTGTAAGTTGTTTTCTCCTTTGATTTCTATCTCTTGGTTGAATCTTCATTTTCACTTTTGATGATTATACGATGGCATCTGACTACAAAAATAACACCGATAAAGTTCCAGCACTGAGATGATCCTCCCAATGCCTTTCGTCTCTCTTCACTTATCGATAATGCTCAAATCGAAAAGAGAGACAACTGGTGGTTTAACCTTAATTTCCTATCAAATCATGGGGTGGTTAGGCATATGATTATCGATAATCGGATCTTAGAGCTCTGATCTGTTGGATGATAGCAATAGGATATCTCCGATGAAGCTTCGATGAGGCTTTAACGAGCACCATAATGGACCAAAATAATGGAAATTTAGGTTTTTAACTTTAATGGGTATGTGACTGTAAAAATCATCTCTAAAAATTTTATTAAATTAATTCTAAATTTTTGTTAAGCACTATTTAATTTCCTTTAGAATCAAGTGTCTGTCTTTTATGTTTTTGATTTATTTAGTATGTCTGTTAGCATGTATAGGTGTTAGAAATTGTTCGTAATGTTGCTATGTGATGGGTAGTGATGAAAGTGAGACATAATAAAAAAATCAAGAAACTAAAGTAGAATATATTGAGCACAAGCTGTTAACTAAATTTTCCTTTATCTTAATCATTACGATTAACTATTAGAGAAATTAGGCAATTTTAAGTATGTCGATAAAATAAAAATTGAGTATCGTCCAAATTTAAGGTTTATAGGCATTATTGCATAGTCAAATATCCTAATTAAATTTAAAGAATTAGCGTTACCTTAAGAAGAATTAAGTAAATGATTAAGGGATGAAGTTGAGAAATGCTGAACCTATAGAGTGATTAATAAATGAACATGATTTCTTTTAAATTCAAAGGAAAGAAATTTAAATTGTTGATTGGTTAAAATTTATAGGTGTGGCTAGTGGCGAAGCTAGGATTTATAATTAAAGGGGGCAAAAATATAATTAATGTTTAAATTTAAAAAATAAATTGAGGAGAAGGGGGTCAAAATAAGAGTGGGCAAAATCGTTTATTTAACACACACACACACACACACACACATATAAAATAAAAAAATTCAAAAAATAAAGGGGGTAATTGCCCCTTTTCCTTCCCACCTACTGTCACCAGTGGGTGTGGCTTGCATTCGCTTATTGAATGTTAAGGAAAAAAGATGAAATAAATTATGTATGTGTTATATGAATGGATAGTAAAAGATATATGTTTGCATAAAGAAAGATGTTAAAATTTGATAAAGCATTTATTTGTTATTAATTAGATTGAATTGTTCATTGATAGTTAGACAAATGATTCAAATTTTTAGTAATGAATATTTCTATCAAACCTGATTTTATTCTTTAATTTGAAAAAATTATAATAATAAAATAAAATAAAATAAAATAAATAAGAATATGTTAGGTAAAAGAAAAATTGAGTTGAACCTTATGATTTAAAAAAACTTAACAGAAATGCTATTTGATTGATAATTATATTTTAAGATTAAACTAACTTATAAATGGGACTAATAATTATAAAGAATGATTTAAAGGTTTGAGAATGCCAAGTTGCCATAAAGGCCATGATATAGAAATGTGAGAACCTTATGAGGTGAGTAAGTTAAAATGGCATATGGTGCACAATAATGGTTATGGATGTAATAAACAAAATGTTATGTTTAAGAACTAGTTAATTGGATGCTAAATGGAATTGAATATGTGATAAATTTTAATTTTAAAATTATGATTTGAGTCAACTTTAATTAGCATATATTGGATAAATTCGTAAAGTTTTGATTTTCAAGCTAAATTGTTTAAATGCTTGATTAATATGTTTGGATAAATTTTAAATTTTGTTATAATAATATTTAATTATAGAAGAGTAAATATATGCATGATAGAATTGATTTTGAGCCTAAATGGACAGTAAGTATGAATGAACTGCGTAGTTGATTAGTTGAGCTAAAAATTTGTTATGTTAAAATCATCATAGTGATCTTAAAGTAGTAATTCCAAATAATGATGTTAGCTAGCTAAACAACAAGAAATGTGCCTATGAAATGCTCATTTGGATTTGTTTAGGATGAGATGAATTAGCAAGATCCATGAAGAGAAAAGAATAATGAAGGGACAAATAATAACCTCATAACTATTTAAAAAGGAATTCAAGACCAGAGTTTATTTAATTAAATCAAAATAACATGAAATGATTATATATATAAACTTAAAATTTATTATATTTGCCCTTAATAAAGCTAGAAAGAAATTGGAGCAATGGGAATTTGGGAAATTTAATAGTACTGCATCTTAATGTGTTTGCTGGATTGAATGGCTCTGAGAGCTTTTCTGGTGGATGTGATTATTTTGAGTTGCGGATTGAATGGATCTGAGAGCTATATCCACACACACACACACACACACATATTAAATGATAAGCTGTATGGTTCCGAAAACTCGATCCACTTATGCATCTATATTTGTATGTATGTGTGACACCCTAATTCTCTTACCCTAACAATAGCAATAATTCAACTATTAAATCATACATCACTATTCTGTCAAATAGAAAAACTTACTATAAGGATTATCTTATACAAAAACTTAACACATATATAAAAACTTTAAGGTATAATACTTAATTATATAAGAGTCCTTTAACAACATTACGATTCTACAAATACAAAACAACTGTACTTATACAAGATTTCCAACACAAAATGAAAACCTAGAAATATAAAAAGAAAAAAAAAAGACTATGTACTTTTCAATCTTCACTGAATTGTGTTGGCCAATGCACTACAGATATCAACCCTGATATAAGCTTTTATCTCCATAACCTACTTAGATGAAACACCTGTGCTAAGCTATAAAGTTTAGTGGGGAACTAAAATCATGATAAATGACCACTCACAGTGATTGTCAACAAGCATACATCATGCCTCAATTATAACAATGATTTATTTTAAGAAATGAATAAAATTCAACATTTATATCCACTTATGGAAATCATAGAGTTCAACTATAAAAATTTACATTGATGCTTCATTCAATAATATAATACACTTTAACCTAACACAAGTTTCTTCACAAATCATACATTGTAAACAAAGCATTAAATAATACAAGTTCATCCTTTAAGAAGCAAGCATGTATTTCTGATACTAATAAAATTGCTTAGATATTTTTACTATGTGGTCTTTTTGTAGATGCACATTCTATTTACAATAAAAAAAATTCTATACGTGAAATATTATGAAGTCAATTAAGAACTTTCATGCTTTATGAAACTTTAAATTCATCAATAAACTTTTGTTAATCTTTGTAATTAAGCCTGCACTATTCTAAAGAAATGGATAAATGGGGTCAATAAAGAGGTCCCGAAGGACAAATAATGAATCCAAAAGGGTCAATATAGATATCAAAAAGGACAAACAATAAACCTAAAAGGGTTAATATAGAGGTCCCTAAGGACAAATAATAAAACAAAAAGGGTCAATATAGAGGTCACAAAGGACAAACAATGAACCCAAAAGGGTCAATACAATGGCAACTGCAATATCCCTATAGGCATACCTATTTATCCACATCCTAGACTCAATGGAGGCAATTAAATCACTTTGATTTATCTTTCAAATCACATGAATATATTTATGTACATATGCATAACTATGTGCGGAGTTTCATATACTTGTTCATGTATAGACTTTATGTGAACATGATATCACAAATATGTATGAGCGTAAATAAGCTGTACTTGTAACACCTTAATCTACTAACCATGGATAATCATCAATCATCGTCATAAACCTAGTTAAGACCAGGAAGAAATAATAATAAAATAGGCCATAATTACATGCCACAATAAATTAAATCAAACTCATAAATAAGAAGGCCTAACATAATTGGCCAACAGTACATAATGAAATCCTCAAAGGCAACTACAATCTGCCCAATCTTATCTTCACTGATTGTCTAGGCACTAGCTATTGATCCAATGGAGCTTATCCTGAAACCTACACGGATAAATAAATCCATGCTAAGCTATAAAGCATAGTGGGGAACAACTCTATAGATAACTTCTTTCCATAATACATCTTATCATAAACAACTTCCTACACTACAAAAAAACTGCTGATTAGCGAAGAAAAATTCTATTGCTAATTACCTATTTTTCGTCTCTAATTTAAATTAGCAATGCCGCGACGAACAGTCGCTAAAAGGCCAATCGCGAATATATTAGCGACGGAATTCAAATTCAGTTGCTAATTTAACGACAAAAAATTTTGTCGCTAATTTTTTTTTCCGTCGCTAATTTATATTCCTAATTAGTCGCCGAATTATAATAATAATATTTAGCGACTACATTTTCTGTTGCTAATTCCGTCGGTAAATAAAAATTTAGCGTAAAATTTAGAGTAAAATTTAGTCTTGAAATATTTGTCGCTAATTTGGTCGCTAATTATTTCCTAAATTATATCTATTACATATTAGCGACAAATTTGCTGTCGCAAATCCATCTCTAAATTATTAATTGAATTTTTCTTTTGCTGTATTTTAAAATTTTAATCCTGTATACAATGATCGTTATTTGTTTATTTTCAACCTATAAACAACAATGATCTCACACATACAAATATATATTGATTTCAAATCAAAATATGTTCCAAAATACACATATATAGATAATAATTTGAAACATTACATAATATTATCCTCAATCTGTCATGAAATAATAAAATAGTAAATATTATTGTACTAATTATTGTCAACAATATCATCTAAATAAAATAATGATCAAACATATAGTGCGGCTAAAATCACTAGGAAGTAGAACCACCATCATGAGCCGATGGAGAATAATTATATGGATGATCATCTTGTGCAGCTGAAGGTTCAACATCATCTTGTCCAGGTCCATCAGTAGCAGTATTAGGCTGATCAACAGCTGGTTGTTGAATCCCTAAGTGAGGGAACAATGCTCGAATGGTTTCTGTGACAATTTCCTTAACATCTTCCTTGGTTAAAGTGTTGTACTCGCTATGGTGTGATGCAGTTGAACTGGATCCAACATGAGGGACATATGAGCCCAATCCATATAATCTTCTTCTTTTATTGCATTGTGCAGCCTCATAAAATAACTCGATCTCATCTACAGATGATTCCCCTTGTGATCGCTCATCTTGAAGCTGCTCATACCTTGCCTATAGAATGTAAAAAATTACAATTCATAATTTACAAACACAAATCTTTAAATAATTGTAAAGGCTAAAAGTAATAAATTTTATATTACTTACATGTAATTGCTTACTTCGTTTAGCCACATAAGTTTTCCTATCATGATTTAGAGTGTGTGTGTGAACGAAGGCCTCGGAAAGCATAGGTGGCCGACCATTATGCTTCTCTTAGATTTGAACAATAACGATTTAGCTTATATCTGACAAACTTCAATCCATAGGCATATAATCAATTTAAAACAAACAAATATCAAAAAAAGGCCAGCAAAGTCCCATAACCATATGACCAATTAATATCACCGGCCTAAAAAATAGCAAGCTCCCATATAGGCATATAAGCAACAATATGCATATCATCAACAACAATAACCAGCATATCATTAACAATAACCAACATATCATCAACAATAACCAACAATAACCAGTATACCATCAACAATAATCAGCTATTAATTATATTAATAATAGCAAGCTCCCATATAGTCATATCATCGATAATAACCAATATATCATCAACAATAACCAACAATAACCAGCATATCATCAATAATAACTAGCTATTAAGTATTTTAGTAATAGCAAGCTCCTATATAGCCATATCATCAACAATAACCAGCTATTAAGTATATTAGTAATAACAACCTCCTATATAGGCATATCATCAACAATAACCAGCATCTAATAAATAGAATATTTGATGTTACAAAAATAAAGAGATAATACCATTCATGACATGTGCTCAGTAATAGAAATTGAACCACCAGTATATGATCCCGAAGCTTTATCTTGATTAGATCCTCCATAATGGTTAAGCTTTTTTTACTTGGACACTTCAGTGTATGTAGGGAGATTAAAAATCTGTTTCCATCTAGTCCAAACAGGTTCTGGAAAGCCTATCGACTTTTTTTTGGACTCCGTTTGACGGTAAACAAAATCCTTGTAACGAATGGCGGCCTTTGTCTCCCAACTTATCTTAATTAGATCATTGATTTCAAGATCCCAATAGCACTTCTTCTGCAATTATATTACAAGTAGTGTGCAATTAGATACAAGTATAGAGTAAATTTAATGTAACTTGAATGCCTATGTTATGAATGAAAATAACCATTAAGTTTGATTATATATATATATATTACCTTAAATTCTCCCCAATAAAACTCTTTGGTCTCTTTGGAAACCTCCTTCCAACTAACTCCATTCAAATCTATCCGCTGGTAAAAGCTGCTATATATAAACCTCGAGCACTGAAAGGAAGGTGCCAACCTAAAAAATGAATTATAATAAAGCTTTAAAGTTATACAATTACTTTAAACCTCTTAAAACTATCACAATTTGATACGACAGATGTATTTACATTTCATTTTTTATGACAGTTATGTATAACTTACTATTAGTTCCATTACTTTCCTCACATGTCGTCGATGTAGTGCTATTGGCAGTATGCGGAGATGGAGTTGATGCCACATGGTGTCTAGAAGATGAAGCATCAATTGCAGGAGCATTTGGGTTGGAGCTTGGTGGGTTACATGATCTAATAGAAGGATCTTTCATAGTATGATGTGGAGCAATAGATGCTACAGGATCTCCAGGGATATCCGGCATACCTCCATAAGGTGGATTAGTTGAATCCACTTGAGATCGACCCCACGAAGTCCTCTCCCGGCATTATGTCATCCTCTACCTCGTGCCATACCTATATAACAAAAATGCAACTTACATAGACCAGTGAGAAATTAAGATAAAAAACAAGGTATGAAGAGGCTTATAATTAGCCCCACAAGCATGCAACATCCAATGTAAATAGGTAGACAATGGAACAAAATATGCAACCATCAACCAAAGAACCCGAGTAATTAATTTAACTACAATTGCCAGGATGGGAGGAGAGTTTAAACTCACCTAATGTACCAATTTTTTGAAACAACATATATTTCTTATGTTACACAATACATTTCTAAGATAAATAATTAGTTACTATCTGATGTATATCTAAATTCCTCTTCGTCATCTTCATTGCTATCATAATCTATAAATTCTTCTTCAACTTCATCTTCCTCTTCAATTTCTTGAACAACCGCATTAAGGTTGTCAATTTCAATTACCTCTCCTGAAGGGTCATGCAAATCTATATACTCTTCAGTGTTGACATCCATATCAATCCCATGCACACCAGCTTCTTCAATTTGAAATGCATTAGAATATGCAGTTGTTGAGTCATCTCTAACCTCAGATGTTTCAATGATCTCCTTTGGCTTAACCGAGAACACCGCTAACCAATTTGCTCTATCTAATATCAATGTAGGATATCTAGCATAATACACTTGAGTTGCTTGCATTGCTAGGATAAATGGTTCATATTTGTTGAATCGATGATGCTGGTTAACGTCAACCAAACCGTATTGGCTATGAACCTTAGCACCAACATCTAAAGTCGAATCATACCATTCACACTTAAATAATACTGTTTGCTTTATTGGCTCTCAAGGGTACTCTAACTCTATTATCTCCTCCATCCATCCGTAGTAATTGCTAATATTATCCCCTGAGTTAGAGCCTTTTACACAAACTCCGCTATTCATTGAACGTCTCCCAGAACCATGGCTTTTAGTGTGAAATTTAAATCAATTTACAAAATACATCGAGTAGCACTTCACTCTTTGTAATGGTCGTTGTGACAAACTATGAAGATATTCATTGTCAATTTCATTGTAACGAACCTATTTTAAAATAAAACATACATAAGATAATATTAGTTTAGATTCTAAAATGAGATTAATGTGTTTAGAGTAGATAAATATATATTAAATTTCATTGTAATGGGCTTACATATAATTCCAACCAATCTGCAAAGTAGTTCTCAATATTTGCATCAACTTGACTTGGTGTAAGATCAGGGTGCTTTTGATATAAGTTCTCGCAATATATGCTTCATTGAAGTAATGTTAAAAAAATTAAGATTTCATCCATGTTAATGACAAAATATAAAATAATAACAAAATTTTTACCTCAAAAATGGATCAACCTCCTCACAATTCAGTAAAATATAAGTATGAGCTATCTTATACTGATCTGATGTTAAGGCTCGTTCCATTAGTTGTGAGCTACATCTGCCTGGGTAAGTGAATATTGTTAAATTTCCATCTATGTTTTCCTTATAACCACCGACATCATAACGCGATGCACGTTGATGTTGAGTACTGATATGAGGTTCAAAGTAATGTGAAAAAAAGTTGGATGAATCTAAAAGCAAGTAAGCATTGCAAATAGATGCCTCAACTGTAGATTTGTTTCCAATTTTCTTTTTTAGAGATCGAAGAAACCTACATTTGGAAGATCGAGAATTAATTGAAACTTATCTTTGATAATCAATTTTTGCATCTAAAACTTTCTTATTATAAACACTTACCTCTCAAATGGATACATCCATCGATATTGAACAGGACCAGCAACCTTTGCTTTATAGGGTAAATGTATCGCTACATGCTCCATCGAGTCAAAAAATGCTGGAGGAAATATCTTTTCCAACTTGCAAATGATATATGGGATATTCGATTCCAATGCCTCCATGTCATTAACTTAAAGATTAGTCGATGTCAAATCCTTAAAAAATAAGCTTAGCTCTGTAAAAACCTACCAAACATTAGGAGGAAGTAGCTCATGAAAGGCAACCAGAATCAATCGTTGCATAAATACATGGCAATCATGGCTTTTCATTCCAAATAATGTGTGCTTTGTCATGTCAACACAATGACCCAAATTTGAAGCGTATCCATCTGGAAACTTGAGTTCTTTCAACCACTCAAATAATACTTGTTTTAACTATTTATCCAATATATAACAAGCTTTTTGATATTTGCCAGTTTTTGGATCCAATACCAACTCGGGACAGCAACAATATTTTTCCAAATCCATCCGTGTTTTTATGTTATCTTTGGTTTTCCCATACACATTTAAAACTGTGTTAATCACATTGTCAAATACATTTTTTTGAATATGCATGACATCGAGATTGTGATGAATCATATTTGTCTTCCAATAAGGTAAATCCCAAAAGATGCTTTGTTTCCTCCAACCGTAAGACTGACATATGATCCCATTAATCTCATTTGCATCAAGTTCAGTCGCTTTGAGTAGACCTTACTAATCAATTTCATCTTACATTTCTTCTCCTGTTTTAATTGGTGGTGGTGTCCTTGTTTCTACATGCCCAATTGTGAAGTTCCGATGGTTTCTTCTAAATGGATGATCATGAGGAAGAAATTTCCTATGATTGTCAAACCATGTTTTTGCCACCACTATCTAGTCTAAATGTCTGTGTTTCATCCATACAATAAGGACATGCATATTTTCCAGATGTATTCTAACCAGACATCATTGCATATGCTAGAAAGTCATTAATTATCCACATCAAAGCAGCTTGCATTTGAAAGTTTTGCTTCTTTGACACATCATATGTTGACACCCCATTATCCCACAATTCGATCAACTCATTAATCAAGGGTTGTAGGTACACATCAATTTTTTGCTTTGGATTTTTAGGGCCAGGAACAATGATAGTTAGAAACATATAAGCTCATTCATACACATCCAAGGTGGGAGGTTGTAAGGCATGAGAATTACAGGCCATGAAGAGTATTTCCTACCATACTGTCCAAATGGCTGAAAACCATCTGTGCATAACCCTAACCTGACATTTCTAGGCTCAGCACTAAAAAAAGGATGAGTTTCGTTAAAATAATTCGAAGCTAGAGAGTATAATGGATCCTGTATAATCCCTTCCTTTTGGACATGATTATAATGCCATCTCATATATGATGCTGTCACTTTTGATTGATACAATCGTTGCAGCCGAGGTATCAGAGGAAAGTAATACATCTTTTTATAAGCCTTGAATCTATGCTTTCGGCATCCAACACGCATTTTGTATCTAGGGTGATTACAAAACTTACAATGCGTTAAGTTTTCATCTTCATACCAATACAACATGCATCCCTCAAAGTAACAATCAATTTTTTGGACAGGTAATCCCAGACTTCGAACGAGCTTTTTAGTTTGGTAAAAATTTTTAGGCAATATATTGCCTTCAGGCAAAGCTTCCTTAAATAGTTGGATATTTACATCATAAAACCTCTTTGGTAGATTAAACTTGGATTTGGCTTGCAACATCCTAGCAACTATAAAAAGCTAAGAATGGTTATCACAACTAGTATACAACCGTGCATTACCAGATTCCAAAAGAACATAAAATTGTTGACATTGTGGATTAGGAGGCTCATCCACTAAATTTATAAAAGGATTCGATGGACTGGGTTGGTTAGGATTCGATGTACCAGGTAGGTCAAGGTTCCCAATAGTTTGATCTTCTAGATTAAAATGTTGATATTGAGTGTCAAATTACAAATTAGGCCCACATACATCAAATATCATTTGCTGGTACAGATTAATTACCTCTACATTTGAATTTGTTTCATTGATTAATTCAAAAGGATTTTCTTCATAAGCCATCATATTTATCTTTCCATGGAAATTCCAAACCAAATAATCTTCAATAAATCCCACACGTAATAGGTGATATCTAACCGTGACAACGTCAAGGAACCTTCGATTCTTACAGTTTTTGTACGGACATCTAATATGATCACCACTCATTTCTTCAGGATGAGAAATGGCAAATTTAACAAAGGTCTCCATTCCATTTATGAATGAGGAATTAGTCCTTCCCATATTATCACACCAATTATACATCCAATTACGAACTGAGGATTCCATTTAATCTACATTTTTGAATTTTAACAAAGTGAGGACAAATTTCCAATAGTTTGATAAAAATATAACTATTATGGTAGAAAATATTAAGATAACAATGAATATTAATTTAATTCACACATACGATTGTTTATCATTGATTTGTGTTATAAACTAAGCCTATGACTTTAAAAAAAAAGATAATTAAAGCTACTCACTGCACATGAGGGAGGGATAACAGAAACACCACATAAAAAGAACAACAATTTTAGTTTCTAAAGAATAGAGGAAACTACAACCACACATCAAAAATTTAAGAAAGATTGAGCATACCAAATTAATTAGAAAACTTATAAGATGCAGACAATGTAGTACAACAAGAAATTGAGACTATGAATCTCACTCAATCAACAATAAGTATAATTTTATACTAGAGATTGAAGATAATGAGTTTATTAAGAAAGAAATGCAAAAGCTAGGTGAAACAAAACATAAAAAAAAGGGTAGTTCTGAAATTATTTTAATATATTCAGATGTATAGTATTATTTTAATGATTTTTATTGATTAACTGATGTGAGGATATCTTAAACTTTCTAGCTTATTCATTTTGGCTTTTATTGGAGTAGCCAACTGATCATAAGCTTCTCTCTATGACCATACGTTCTTCATCTCAGCTGACCACATTTCTGGTACTGCTTCTTTAATTGTTTCAAGCAATGCAAACTTAAATAATTTCCACAATTCTGCAGCTACCTTAACCTATTTTTCATCTCCCAAGAAATTTAATAACAAAATTCTTATATCAATTGGCAAAGAGAAACAAAACAAAATTGAGCACAACCCAAAAATTTAAAACTTAAAAATCCATTTGATATTATCCTTTTTTTATTGAACGTTGCAAAAGAGTTACAAACTTGTGTTCGTGGATTCAATTATGCCATTGCTTTCTATGTAAAAAAAAATCATGAGATGAGTTAAAAATATACTGGGAAGTGAATTAAATTCCTTTAATCTCATAATTATTGTTAAGTTACTAAGTCATCTAGTTAAAACCAAACTCAACATAGCTATTTTACAGAATATATACTTTCGAAAAAAGAAATCATCAACTACAATTTTCAAAATTAAAGCCAACGAAGGGATATGTGCAAATAATGGATTGGGTTTGGTTGCTTCTTGTTTAACATGCAGAGACACTAAAGACAATTAAACATGAAGAAAAACAAGACTAACTATTTAATATAATCAGTGTTTATTTCTAATAGCATGGTGGTTGCATGATTGTTGATTATAAAAACACATTGTTCAAGGAATTATTGCATTAAGTAATCAATATAATTTTTAAATAAAAAAATTCAACAGATCCATTAACCTTAAAAATAAAAATTCAAACCCACAAAGAATCACATTCAAGACTTTCAATTACCTCCATACATGTTCATAATCGTAAAGTTTGTCAAATTGGCAACATAATAAGATAAAAAATGCGACAAGAATAGCCTTACTGGACAACCCTCAAACCTCACACACCATATCCCAAAACAAAAATGGAACAAAAAAAACCCAAATTGCAAATGCCGACACTTATACTTTCTCTTTTTCTTCCTCATTGACTTGATTCCAACTATTACTATAACACAAATAATATACACATTCTACAAAAAGGATTCACTTCACTAGCAATGATGGGGCTCAACAGAGCTCTAAAAAACTTGAGCAATCAATAAGGAAGAAAAATAAAATGCAAAAAAAATAAAAGAAAAAACCCACATAAAATGAAACTAAGAAATAAAGATGAACAAAGCAGGTAAAGATTAAAGAAAATAAACTTTAGAAAAAGAGAGAAATGTTACTTACTTGTTGAAGATCTCATCAAAATTGTTGAAGATCCTCGTAACAAAATAACTTTCAGATTCATCTAAGAGATCTAGAGCCTCAAAATGTAAGCAATATAAATTTAAAGGCATAGAAGGAAGAAGAGAAGGAATGACCGCTGCTTGTTGTGGACGACGCTGAGAGGAAGTAGCAGTAGGGTTTGGCCTTCTTAAGCTTTTAAACATAAATAAAAAAAAATATACAAGTTGTTGTGACATGGAGAAGTAAATGGGCCGAACCACATCTCTATTCAATTAACTAATGGCCCAAACAAAATTTCCAATTCTCTATTAATTTGACCCATTGCTATATATTCCTAAATGGATTGAAATAAAAATATTTTATATTAAATGAAGAATACATAGCATTATTATGTGTAATTAATTATCGTACGAAACAATGTCATTTTTTATATATATTTTGAAAATTTACAAATAAAAATTATTTGACAAAATATAGTACAAGCTGAGGGCCAAAAATATTTGAAATCTAACAAGTATGTAAAATTTTCGGGAGGAAATTTTACATGTTGCGTAGGTGGGACCATATATTTAAATGTATCATTAATTGCAAATGTCGTGCTTGAATTTACATAAAGAAAGAAATTGACAGATGATGTACACTATAATGGTAAAATAATATATGGTTTTGTTTTTTATTCTTTTTATGGACCAAACAAAAAAAAATGCCCGATGGAGAAAATATCCCTACAATCACTTGTACCACATCCAACAGATGGAGGATAATTTTGTATAAAAATTTATATAGAATTTTTTTATTTTAATTCATAGATGTAATATATATATATATATATATATATATATATATATATATATTGAATACATATTAATTATAAAAATTATTTTATAATTATTGTCTATAGAATATTATTAAAATTAAAAAAAAGCAAAATGAGAAGAGAAAAAATATTATAGTTAATATTTAGTCAATATTATTAAATATTTTAAAAGTGATCACATGCTCTAAGTCCATGTGATTTTTTTATCTTATTTAATTACTTTTTTTGTAATTTTAATTCTCAAATTTTTTAAAATAATTTTTAATCTTAATTAGTAATAATAAATATGTATTTGTATTTTTCATTTATATTATAATACTTGAAATAATCAAAATTATAAATTTTTAAAAATTTTAATTGAAAATAAGAAGATAATATTATATAGGGTAAATTTCTGAAATTACTAAAATGTCCCTACCAAATTTCATCATTTTATCCTTGTATTCAAGGATAATTTTGCAAATAGGAATAACTAAAATGTTTAATAATTTAAAATTTTCTCCAAATTTTAACAAAATAAAAATAAATTATAAATGTTTCATACACATTTTAAATGAAATAATAAATTTTATATTATTATTATATAAATATTTATATTTATTTTTTTTATTATAATACATCAATCTTCAATAATTATAACGATTACTTTATTATTATTATTATTAAAAATATATTTTTTTAAATAAATAAGTTTATATTTGGGGATAATTGATAAAGAAATCAATATAATTCCTAATAATTTAATATTTGATTTAAATTTTATAAAATAAAAATAAATTATGAATTTTTTTATTATTATTTTAAATGAAATAATAAATTTTAGATTATTATTTTATAAATATTTATTTTTATTAATCTTGAACACGCAAATATATAATAATCATAACAATTAGTTTATTATTATGTTTAAAAATGTAAATTTTCTAAATAAATAACATTAGATTTTTGTATAATTGATAAAAAATTATTATCAACTTATAAGATAATTTATAATTTTCTGTTATAAAAGAAAATATTCATTTCATAAGGTTTATATTAAAATTACTTGAAATTATACATAAACCATGGGAGTGAAATTAAAAAAAATATATTTTTTTAATTTATTTGCAAAGATTAGCGACTAAATACTTCCGTCACTAATTGTATTATTGTAACAAATTACTATTAGCGACAGAAAAATTTCCATCGCTAAAGCGTTGCAAAAAAAAAAGGTAATATATTTTCCCTCCAAAATTAGCGACTAAAATGTTTGTCACTAAATTTTTTGGAACTAATTCCATAAATAAAAAATTATAAAATTTAGCGACAAAAATTTTTGTCACTAATTCTATCTCAAAACATGGCACGTATACTTCACGCCAATAATTAGCGACTGTTTATTCATTCCATCACTATTTCATCGCAAAAAAATAGAAAATATCTTTCTCATGACGGAATTATAAAACAGTCGCGAATCCGTCGCAAAATTAGTGATGAAAATAGTGCCGTCGCTAATTTTAGTCGCTAATTAACAATTTTTTTTTGTAGTGAACATAACTGAACATAAATTTATATTTATTATGATAAGTTCATATTTATTTATATTTTTAAAATAAGTTAAAATTTAATGAACAACCAATTCTATTTATTTGGATGCTAATTTTCATTTGATTATAGATAATTATGTGATCACACATAATGAACACATAATTTATTAAGATATGTGAAGAAAAAGGTCAGTTTCACTAGTTTTAGAAGTAAATTATATTTAGTTAAATATATAGTATAATTATACAATTATAATATAATACGATTGCAAGCGAAAAAATAAAAGTAAAAAATTATATTGTCCATGCAAATTTTCATTATTTTATCTTTATATTTAAATATGGTTTGATAAAAATATATAATTAAAATTTCTAATAATTTAATATTTAATCGAAATTTTAAAAAATAAAAATAAATTATAAAATTTTTTAGAATTATTTTAAACGAGATAATAAATTTTATATTACTATTTTATAAATATTTACCTTTATTAATTTTCATAATGTGGCTATATAATAATTATAAAAAGTAGTTTATTATTATTATTATTATCAAAAATATAAAATTTCTAAATAAATAATTTAAATTTTGAAATAATTGATAAAAAATTATTATCAAATTATAATATAATTTACAAATTTTTGTTTCAAAATAAAATATCAATTTCATATGATCTATATAAAAAATACATGAAATAGAAAAAATTATTTTTTATTTTATTTGTGATGGATTAGCGACTATATAGTTTCTTCACTAATATTTTTTACTAAAATCTAATACAATTAGCGACAAACTATTTTTGTCGCTAAACCATCGCAAAAAGTGGCAAGGTATTTTTCCTCCAGAATTAGCGATTAAAAATTTCGTCGCTAAATTTTCTAGTACTAATTTTAAAAATAAAAAATTTAAAAAATTAGCGACGGTAGTTTTGTCGCTAATTCTATTGCAAAACACGGTGCGTAATTTTTTCGCCAATAATTAGTGACTTTTTATTAATTTCGTCGCAAAAAAAATTGAAAAATAACCTTCCCACGACGGAATTATAAAACAGTCGCGAATCCGTAGCAAAATTTGCGACGAAAGTAAGGCCATTGCTGATTTTAGTCGCTAATTGGCAGTTTTTTTGTAGTGCTATATATCCCAGAATAACATATGAATCTATTGCATTGACCATTTCATAATGAACATTTTGGGGAAGTCCCCAAATTATTAAGAATACCATACTTATTTATGTGTAGAGCATTCTGTAAATTATCTTATTTCGAAACTTGTCAATTCACTATCATCATCTTTACTTCTTCTCTTTCTTTAAACTAGCCTGATTCATACCTTTCTTAATCCTTACTCAAAATTCAGACATCCAGGTTGTTGATAGTACAAAACTTTAACTTAATGCATTAATCATATTGTTATATAATTTATGCATTCAACATTAAATCCATGCACACGGGAGTGCTTATGCCATGTAACAATCATAGAGTTATTGTTAGACATGATTTCTTCATATATCTTTATACAATTCTCATTTCAGGTTCATACATACTTATCCCTTAATGCTATCTTATCATTTCAATTTAAACATCATACCACATCATAATATATATCATGGTTTGCACTTTGGTTTATATCAGAATCATACATATGCATATACATGTGTAAACGTTCATATATATGCTAACGGGTTTGCATGCCATTTCAACGAACAAGTATTACATATCATGATTAATAGACAAAGTCCTCATACCATATGTAAACATGCCCTAACTTCCATATACATGAAGATCATTATGTATACTATGGTTCGTGTAACTTTTAATATAATATTGTAAGCTTGTGCCCTAAATGGCCCAACTATTCATCGTGAAACCCATTGGTTGAACTAACTCGTATTTGACACTCACACGGGAACTTTCCTCATAATAGATGTGAGATATCGAAATCGTATAATAATGAATATAGAATTTCATTTAATAGAGATAGTTTTATAGCCAAAGGGGAATTTAAGATAAACAATACAATAGGCCATTCATCGTGCTTACCTTACATAAGTGAAGAAATTAATGCATGTATAACTTAACCTTTATGTACATTTTATCATCTTTAATAGCCTGCCTAAGTACTAGTTTGAAGGGTGGATAATGGAAGCAATGGATACCTGAAGGTATCAAATTATGGATATCTAAAGATATCAAATAATAGACCCAAACGGGATCAAACAATGGTCCCAGCAAGGAACAAACTATTAACCCAAACGGGGTTGAACAATGGTTCCATTAAGGAATAAGACCCAACCGGGGTCAACTATGGTAGCTACGACTGTATCCCTCTAGGCATGCCAATATAATCCACAACTGAACTACCGTTCTTAAGCACATTTCAATTCAAAATATTATTCTTTACTTATTATAGCATCTTTGCCTAATGCCATCATCCATATAAGAATACACATTATTCTTATCATTCTACAATATTGATCAATACAAATGAATGTAGTTCATTCCCATGTATGTGATAACGATACTTATCATCATGCTATCTTAAATTCCAATATTCAATTATTATATACATACATACCAATATTTCCCATACTTCAAGTTATACAATAAAGTTTAGAATCATATATTGAGTATGCATATCTTTTTACACATTTTTCTATCATACTCGTATAACACATTCATAGGAATCATAGTTATATGGAGATAAATGTACACATGTATGTTATCATTATATAATTTCATATTTATACAATTCACTATAAAAACATGCTTTATATCATTACTCTTAAATATATTTCACCTGACAAGCATAGTCAATCAGCATAATATAACCAAGTAAAATTAATCATCCATATTTACATTTCAAGGTTAATGTCTAATACTAGAGTGTGTTAGTAAATCCATGAAATCGATATTAATTAGGTATATTCCTAAGCATATATTCCTAAACGTATATATATATATATACTATCTCATTTCAACACCTTAATTAGCATTTATACGTATTTTACTATCTCGATTCAGCATATAGCATAATTATATGCAGTTGTTCATATAAAAATATATAACAGTGCCATATTTATCAGCATATATTTTCAATGTTTTAAACATACATATACATGCACATTCAATCATACATATACATGCACATTCAATTTGAGGTAATATAAATCATATGCATCCATATGGACAATTATGTAGGTTCATATATACAACTTCCAGCATTCATGTATATGTATTTATATATATTCATGTTTTCTTCTTCAATTATTGTACTCTATATACATTTTATGACATCAAATTTCATTTATCATGCTTTAACATTTTATTATCAATTTCATGGTTGAATAATTGTATGAAAATATACACTATCATTTGATTAAATATACATATAAGCATAATTTTACATAACCAGCCATGTACATGTTTTTGAACATACATGTATATAAATAACACTTCAATCATTTATTTTGCATGCTATTTGTAAATCAATGTATTTCCATGTATACATAAATTTAACATAACAACATTAAACATTAAAAATTCTGCCTTTAGAATTCTACATAGTGGCAGAATTTCAAATCCAACTTATATGTCATTTTTTACCCTTTTGGGTTCATTATTTGTCTTTCAAGACCTTTATATTGACCCTATTTATCCACTTCTTTAGAATAGTGCAGGCTTAATTACAAAGGTTAAGAAAAGTTTGTTGATGAATTTAAAGTTTCATAAAGCATGAAAGTTCTTAATTAAATTCATACTATTTCACGTATAGAATTCATTTTACTGTAAATAGAATTTGAATCTACAAGAAGAGCTCACAGTAAAAATATGTAAGCAATTTTATTAGTATCAATAATACATACTAGCTTGTTAAAGGTTGAACTTGCATTGTATTAATGCTTTGTTTACAATTTATGATTTGTGAAGAAACTTATGTTAGGGTAAACGGTATTATATTATTGAATGAAGCATCAAATTAAATTTTTACCATTGATCTTCAAGGTTTCCATAAGTGGATATAAATGTGGAATTTTATTCATTTCTTAAAATAAATCTTTGTTATAATTAAGGGATGATATATGCTTGTTAATGATCACTATGAGTGGTCATTTACCATGATTTTAGTTTCCCACTATGCTTTATAGTAGAAGGGGTGTTCCATCCGTGTAGGTTAAGGAGATAAAAGTTCATCTTAGGGTTGATATCATGAAGTGTTCATGATATGAGATGTCTATTACATGCAAATGTGTTAATATCTAAATATCCCTAGTCATAGAATTAACGAGATATGACATTGTTAATTCGGACAGACTAGCACATGTATGCTTCTTGAATGGTTCAAGCAGTGATTCTCATAACTGTGATTATAAAAGATAATCAAAGCTAAAATGTGGATGCTTGTTAGAAGAACAAGTTCATTGGAGACCTGCAAAGAGAATCCTTACATGGATATTAAATCTATGTCAGCGAGAAATCTCTTCATAGCGATTGTGCAAGTATCCTTAAACTTGAGACCACCAAAGTTATCTTAAGTAGGAAGTGGTATGTTTTGATTCCATAACTGATTAATTCCAACTGGGAGTGAACATAGTTAGGAGATTGGGTATATCATGACCTACTTGAAGATAGTTGAGTGATTGACAAAGGATTCACCATCCCAGATTTATTAAGGGAAGTTATCTCACATGATTCTATAATTGCCTTGTTCAGAGAGTATCTCGCCAGAGTAATATGTCGAGATGGATAGAGATCCATGAAGGGCATTTTAGGAACAATGGTTCAAATTAATAGAACATACATAATTATATTAATATGAGTTGACAGAAATCCATACACGGAATCTAATTGAGATAAGAGTGGTGAAAAGAGTAATTACATGGTAACTGTTTCTATGGAAGGGTATAGTTAATTCACTTGACTTTCCTAAAATTTGGGTAGTCATGATGCCTAGCTAGAGGCCGCTCATGATTTGTATAATAGTGTATCATGAATATCAATAGGGATTGATGAAATGATTTAAAGAAGTTTAAATCTTGTGAGTTTTGAATAGAACTCACAATTACATATTATACTGCCAACATGGACAAGAACCCAATAGGTCACACACATATAAAGAAAAGGATAAAATGACAAGGATAATAATATTTGATATTATTATGGGAATAGAGAAGTGAATAAGAAAAAAAATAATTAAATAGTTTAATTAATTATGATCAAATAAAATTGTTGGCAGAACTTTTTAGAAATGTTCCGTAAAATGGACCTAATTGAAATAATGTATTTCGTAATTAATTATTAATTGGAATAAAAGTGTTATAGGGTTGATATAATAATTAATAGATCAATTGAAGAAATATATTGAGGCCCAAAGAATTGAAATTGGCGCAAAAACCCTCAAGAGCAAGGGTTTCACGCCACCTCCTGGTAGAAAGCCTTAGAGGCCTAAATCTTGGATCAAAATAAATTAAATATATTTTATAAGTGTTATGGAGCCGACATATTTAATTTGTTTGGATTAGGAATTTATTTGGGTAATTAAATCCAAGTATATGCACAAAGGGCATAGTGTGTGGGTTTTGTGCATAGTCTTTTGAGAAAGGGCTTAAATTGGATTTAATTAAGCCCAAATAAATTATTAATAATTCTAGAAGCCCAATTAATATTTCTCCAGCAATTTTAAAGAGCCCAATCTATTAGAGAGTATGCCCTTGAGCCCATGTAATAGGGATGTTTTTCATATGTATAAAATTTATATTCTTAATAAAAGGCGTCATTCATTTATTAATACTATGTTTAAGTACATGAGTTTGTAAATCTTAAATTAATAAATGAAGTCCTAGATATTATAAACACAGTGCAAAGGCAATCATGAAAGTGTTCATGATATGAGATGACTATTGCATGCAAATATGTTAATATCTAAATATCCCTAGTCATAGAATTAACAAGACAGGACATTGTTAATTCGGACAGACTAGCACATGTTATGCTTCTTGAATGGTTCAAGCAGTGGTTCTCATAACTATGATTATGGAAGATAATCAAAGCAAACATGTGGATGCTTGTTAGAAGAACAAGTTCATTGGGGACCTGTGTTAGTGTAAGCCCTAGCCCCAATGCATTGTAACGAAACACTTGAAATTAATAAAATGAGGCATTAGTTTTATCTTTTGTATTCCTGTGCATATCAATTGATAAAACTATCCAAGAATGTCGTTTCGGTTTAAGTTATCATGTGTGAGGCACATGGTTGTAAGACCTTGAAACAAATGAGACTTCATTCTAAATATCCCTAGTCAGTCATTGTTATGGGAATAACAATGAATTAAGACTAGTATGCTCTCTCTGATATTATGAGTTCTGTCTTACGGATCATTAGGACAAGAGTGTCAATCAGAGATCATAGATACATGTTAAAGAACATGGTATCTGGATACGATCCGCTCATGAGAACACTACATGGTACAAGTCATAAGTGTTTCTCATATGCAAGTTTTGTATCGGAGTTCTTAGACCTGAAATCTCTATGAAACTCTTTATGAATTACTGTGTACTTTGACATACACCTAACGTGCTCGTAACAGAGTGACAAGTACGGGTATGATTGGGTATGCATTAATTCATGTTAGAGAGCATGAGAGAAGTGAAGGGATTACCCCTCTCAATAAGAGAGAAAATATCATCGGCCACTTGATCAGTGAACTGAGAAGTGTATGGCCATACCGAGATGAAATAATGAGTAATCATTATTTATCTGAGAGTTCAGTGTCACTGGAATATCAAAAAAAGAATTAATATATATAAGGATGACTGGTTCCATGCCTTATATTAATTCTGATATTTATGGGTAAGGGACTATGCAAAATTGCATTAGGTCGCTAAATGCCATATGCATTTTCATTTAATTTGGAATGCTATAATATCTTGCTAGAGAATATATATAGCCTTTGAATTAATTTATTAATTCATTGCCAACATTAAATGGACCTATAGGATCGCACACAAAGCATTGGGCTTAAAATATTTAAATTGTGTATTGGGAATTAATTTGGACTTTTATTTAAAGTCAAATTAATGCATAAAATGGGTAAACAGATTTTTGCCTAAAACAGCAAATCTGTAAAAACAGTTTTTTTGCCTAAAACAGCTAGCAAAACTGTCAAGGTACGATTTTGCCTAAAACAGCTAGCTGTTTTAGGCAAAACTGTTAAGCCACGATTTTGCCTAAAACAGCTAGCTGTTTTAGGCAAATATGTGAAACGAGTTTTTTGCCTACAACAGCTAGCTGTTTTAGGCAAATATGTTGGTCACGAGAGAAATTTGTTGGCATGTGCTAGGTTTAATTTCAATTGATTAATTATCTATGTATAATTAAGTTAATTGAGTATTAAATCCTAATTTGTATTTAATCAAAATATAATACTTGAGAGGAAATTAAAGTAGCCAAAATTCAAACTAAAATACTAGTTGAATTCGGCAACTTATTTTACCTTAAATAAGTAAGTTTGTTTTGATTAAATGACTAATGCCATTTGAATTTAAATTCTAATGGAATTTAAATTAGGATATATCTTTTAATTAGGAAGTGATGGAGGCTGAAATTAACACTTAATTTTTGGCACTCACACTTGACCTAAATTAAGTGATATATATTAATGAATTAAATGAATAAATAGGGATGCCGTTTTGCTTTTTTTCTCTCTTGGCCGAAATACTCAAGGGAAAGAAATCTTTCTTGTTCTCTTGTGTTCTCGGGCTGATACAGTAACCTAAAGGAAGAACAAGATCAGATCTTGTGGCTTCAAATCATTCCCATTGCCGAATACACAATCATAGAGCTAGCACTCTTGATTTTAAGCCATCTTTGCAAGTGTGTGTGTGAGAATAGAGGGAGTGGCGTAAAGGCTGTTCCTTGGCATTGGTGGTGAAGATCTAAGGTGGAAATATCCTTCTTGGTTGCTGGTCATCATCAAAATCAAGTTTTAAAGGCATCTAAAGTTGTAAGTTTAAAACTCTAAAATTGCATGTTTCGATTCTTGTCATGGAATTATATGGCATGTATGATAAAAATTTTTGTTTTTTCGCTGTGCTATCATCACATTCATACCATGTCATATTCCATCAACCTGTATAGAGAATCCTCACATGGATATTAAATCTATGTCAGTGAGGAATCTCTTCATAGCGGTTGTGTAAGTATCCTTAGACTTGAGATCACCAAAGTTATCTTAAGTAGCAAGTGGTATACTTTGACTCCATAACTGATTACTTCCAACTGGGAGTGAACATAGTTAGGAGATTGGGTATATCATGACCTACTTGAAGATAGTTGAGTGATTGACAAAGGATTCACCATCCCAGATTTAACAAGGGAAGTTATCTTGCATGATTCTATAATTGCCTTGTTCAGAAAATCTCTGGCTAGAGTAATATGCCGAGATGGATGGAGATCCATGAAGGGCATTTTAGGAACAATGGTTAAATTAATAGAACATACATAATTAGATTTATATGAGTTGACAGAAATCCATACTCAAAATCTAATTGAGATAAGAGTGGTGAAAGGAGTAATTGCACGGTAACTGTTTCTATGGAAGGGTACAGTCAAACCACATGACTTTCCTGACATTTGGGTAGTCATGATGCCTAGCTAGAGGCCAATCATGACTTGTATAATGATGTATCAAAATATTAATAGAGATTGATAAAATGATTTAAAGGAGTTTAAATCATGTGAGTTTTGAATAGAACTCACAATTACATATTATACTGCCAACATGGACAGGAACCCAATAGGTCACACACATATAGAGAAAAGGGTAAAATGGTAAAATAACAAGGATAATAATATTTGATATTATTATGAAGGTAGAGAAGTGAATAAGATAATAATTAATTAAAGAGTTTATTTAATTATGATCAAATAAAATTGTCCGCGGAACTTTTGAGAAATATTTTGCAAAATTGGACCTAATTGAAATAATGTATTTTATGATTAATTATTATTATCTTATAAGTATTATAAGACTACTATAATTTTTATAGGACTGATATAATAATTAATAGGTCCATTGAAGAAATTATAAAGGGCCAAAGGAATGAAGAAGTTGGAGGAAGCCCTCCAGAAGAGGGCCACACGCCAACTCCATACAAAAGGTCTTAGAGGGCTTTTTCTTGGACAAAATTAATTTATATATGTTACATAAGTGTTATGGATCACATTATTAAAATAACTCAAAAGTAAGTTTCAAGAGATGAAACAAAGTTAGTAATTCATTATATGTTTTACTTTATGCATTAGAAATGCATATAAGGGTGTATGATTGGCATGATGGATAGTTATGGATAAAGGCCCAATGTGTTTGAGCATAATGCATCTTTCGACCCAATAAGGACTTTCATGTCCCGGCCACTTGTTTTTAGTTTGTATTTTTTTTCAAATTGTAATATGTAATTAGATTACTTAGATTAGAATTAGAGATAGAGATGGAGACCACTATCAAGGAGCAAGATGGGCCGGATGGAGATCCAACAAGATTAAAGATAATATAATTATTTTTACCTTGTTTGAATCATGCATACTACCTAGGTGTGACCTTTTGATTTCCCTTTTGGCTCGGGGAAATCAATGTAGTAAAGTCCATAACTATACCATATTTGTATGCTTATATTTATGTGATAGATACAGGATGCATACCAATATATGCCAACCATGTATGATGAGACTTAATTAACTAAAATCCCTCATACTAATACTAAGGTATATAAGCCTTCCATTAATTTGAGGAGAACCAGAGTTCTTTATAGTTTGGGTTGTCGACCACAGTCAAGCTCACATTATATCGAATATGTTCAAATCTAATTAAATGGGTAATCTTAGCTAGCCCATTAGCTTGTTGACCACAGTTAAGGCTAATGGTTTTAGAGGCAATATTAGGGAGTGCATATACGATAGGCATGTATCAAGAGTTGATAACCTAATGATCTAATAGTTGTGTAGAGACACAATTGGTATAGAGATACCTACCTTTCAGGAATATGGAGTTTGGCTTGTTAACCACAGTCAAGGTCAAATTACATATCAAAGATTAGATATTGGCCCACTAAGAAAACCATCGGGTTTTCTCGGATTATATAGTGAGGGCTATTAATTCACAATAAAATAGTGGGAGTAAATGGATTAATTAAAGACCTAATTAATGCATACATATATATGAACATACTCTCATATGTTTTTCTTTTTTACATCTAGGTCATCATCATGAGCACATCAAACATTAATATACGATCAATCTTGGATAACAAACTGGTTGGCAACAACTATTCTGACTGGATTAGGCAAGTGAGAATTGTTTTTAGAGCTGAAAAGATCCATTATGTCTTGGATAAAGATCCACCACCACTTCCATTAGATGATGCCATTGATGAGATTAAGGGCACTTATCGAAAATACATGGAGGATAGTGAAGCAGCAGCATGTCTGATGCTGGGTGCTATGTCCTCGGAGTTTTAAAAGCAACATGAGATGATGGATGCTAGAACCATCATTTTGCATCTAGAGGAGCTATATTCTTCTCAGGCTAGATTTGAGCAATATGAGATTGTTCGAGCTCTATTTAGCTGTAAAATGGTGGAAGGCACTTTGGCTGCTACTCATGCATTGAAGATGTATGGGTATATTAAGCATTTGAGTAGATTTGGCTATGTAATGGATAATGATTTATACATAGATTTAATCTTGTACTTGTTGACTTCAAGTTATACACCTTTCGTGCTTAACTTTAACATGAACAAGATCCAAGTATCCATTCCTGAGTTAATCAACATGCTCAAAATAGCTGATGGATTCTTCAAGAAGGATCTAAAAAAGTGTCATGGTTATCACTTCTGCTAAAGGCAAGAAGCAGAAGAAGAAGAAGAAGAAGAAGAAGAAGATAACTAAGGCATAACCAAAGAATGGTGAGATCTCCAAGAAGAATGTTGCCAAGAAAGAGAATCCCAAAGGAACTTGCTTTCATTGTGGAAAAGATGGTCATTGGAAGCATAATTGCAAGGCCTATCTAGATTCTTTCAAGGAGAAGAAGCAAGCTGATGCTTCTACTTCAGGTATTCATATGATTGGAATTAATACTTATTCTATTGCTTCAAAATAATCTTGGGTATTAGATACCGGATGTGGATATCATTTGTGTAATAATCTACAGGGGCTTAGAAGCTTTATAAGAGTTGGAAAGGAAAAAATATGTTTACAGTCAGGTACTGGACAAAACATCTCTACAACAGTTGTGGGGACTTACCATTTGCCTCTTTCAAGTGGAATAATATTGGAATTAAATAATTATTATTATGTTCAAGCTTTATCCAAAAGTATTATTTCTTTCAGTTGTTTATTGAATGATTATGACATTTTTAAAGGACAAGTGTTGTTACATTTTTAAGAATAATATGTTTTAATGTTAAAGCTATCATTAAGAATGGTATATTTTTTCTTGATTTAATTAAAGAAGTGCATAATGTGGATACTAAGAGAATGAAATGAGATAATTTAAATACCTCATATTTATGGCATTGTCATTTAGGCCATATAAATGAGAAATGCATGACAAAATTACACAAGTCAGGTGATTTGGGATCATTTGATTATGAATCATTTGATACATGTGAATCTTGTTTATTAGGAAAAATGACAAAAGCTCCCTTTATTGGTAAAGGAGAATGAGCTAAAATGGTTTTGGATTTAATACATTCAAATGTATGTGGTCCAATGACTACACATGCCAGAGGAGGTTACTCCTACTTCATTACTTTCATAGATGATTATTCCAGGTTTGGATACATTTATCTAATGAAATATAAATTAGAAGCATTTGAAAAGTTCAAAGAATTCAGAAATGAAGTAGAGAAATAACTTGGCAAGAGTATTAAAATACTTAGATTAGATCGAGGTGGAGAATACTTAAGTCAAGAATTTCAAGATTATCTCAGAGATAATAGGATTTTATCTCAATGGACTCCACCATATACACCACAACACAATTGTGTATCTGAGAGGAGAAATCGAACATTATTAGATATGGTTCGATCTATGATGAGCCGAGCAGACTTGCCTATATCCTTTTGGGGATATGCACTAGAAACTGCTATTTATGTGTTAAATAGAGTTCCTAGTAAATCGATTGATGTTACTCCATATGAGATGTGGAATAACAAGAAACCCACACTTTCTCATATGAAAGTATGGGGTTGTCCTGTTTATGTGAAGAGGACAATGTGAGATCTACTAGGATGCATTCTATCTCTGTGAGATATGGATTTCACATTGATTCGGATAGAGACATAATTGTAGTATAGGACAATGAGCCTACAAGCTATCAAGAAGTTTTGAACAGTTCAGAACGTGATTTATGGCTTAAGGCTATGCAGTATGAAATGGACTCCATGTATGAGAATAAAGTATGGACTTTAACTCAACCATCTGAAGGGATAAAACCCATAGGGTGCAAATGGGTCTTCAAAAAGAAGACCGACATGGAAGGTAATATAGTTACCCATAAAGCTCGCTTAGTAGCAAAAGGCTATCGTGAAAAAGAAGGTATTGACTATGATGAAACATTTTCTCCTGTAGCGATGCTTAAGTCTATAAGAATACTTTTAGCCATTGCAGCTCATTATGATTATGAGATTTGGCAAATGGATGTGAAGAAAGCTTTCCTAAATGGAAATCTGATTGAGGATGTGTATATGACACAACCAGAAGGGTTCACATCAAGAAATGGCGAAAAGGTATACAAACTTCAAAGATCCATTTATGGATTGAAGCAAGCCTCTAGGAGTTGGAACATATGATTCAATAAGACAATCAAAGAGTTTGGTTTCTCATAAAATAAAGATGAACCTTGTGTATATAAAAGGGTCAGTGGGAGTGCAATTTTCTTCTTTGTTCTATATGTGGATGACATATTGATCATGGGAAACGACATTTCTCTTTTCCAATATGTTAAAATATGGTTATCCAAGCAATTCTCCATGAAAGACCTTAGAAAAGCATCCTATATTTTGGGAATAAGGATCTATAAAGATAGATCCAATAGGTTGCTAGGTCTTTCTCAAAGTACATATATAAATAAGGTATTGAAGAGGTTCAATATAAATCTCTCTAAGAAAGGGTTTATACCTATGGTGCATGGGAAACACCTTTCTAAGTCTATGTGTTCGCAGATACTAGAGGATAGAGGAAGCATGAATAGAATACCATATGCATCGGTAATTGGTTCTATCATGTATGCTATGTTATGTACACGTCCAAATGTAGCATTTGCTTTGAGTGTCACAAGTAGATTCCAATCCAATTTTAGAGAGGAACATTGGGCAGCTGTCAAGAATATCCTTAAGTACATGAGAAGGACTAAGGATCTATTCTTGGTATATGGAAAGGGCAGTTTGGGAGTAAGTGGGTATACAGATGCCATTTTTCAATCTGACAAGGATGATTGTAAATCACAATCTATTCTTGTTCATAATGAGAGGAGGGGCAGATAGTTGGAAGAGTTCCAAACAAGAAACAATTGCTGATTCCACGATAAAAGCTGAGTACATTGCTGCTTCGGAAGTAGCCAAAGAAGTAGTTTGGATCAAAAAGTTCGTATCTGAACTAGGAGTGGTGCCTAGCATTGTTGATCTGATTCCTCTATATTGTGACAACAATGGAGCCATTGTGCAAGCAAAGGAACCACGGTCTCATCAGCGATCCAAGCATGTTTTCAGATGCTACCATCTCATAAGGGAAATAATAGCTAGAAATGATGTGAAAATAGAAAGGGTTCCCACAGATGATAATGTGGTGGATCCCCTCACTAAAGTACTTTCCCAGATTAAGCATGATCACCATATAAATAGCATGGGTCTAAGACATATGAGTGATTGGCTCTAGTGCAAGTGGGAGATTGTTAGAGAGTATGCCCTAGAGCCTATGTAAAAGGGATGTATTTCATATGTATGAATTCATATTCTTAATAAAAGGCATCATTCATTTATTAATGCTATGTTTAAATACATGAGTTTGTAAATCTTAAATTAATAAATGAAGTCCTAGATATTACAAACGCAGTGCAAAGGCAATCATGAAGTGTTCATGATATGCGATGTCTATTGCATGCAAATGTGTTAATATCTAAATATCCCTAGTCATAGAATTAACAAGATAGGACATTGTTAATTCGGATAGACTAGCACATGTTATGCTTCTTGAATGGTTCAAGCAGTGGTTCTCATAACTGTGATTATTAAAGATAATTAAAGCTAACATGTGGATGCTTGTTAGAAGAACAAGTTCATTGGAGACTTGCAAAGAGAATCCTCACATGGATATTAAATCTATGTTAGTGAGGAATCTCTTTATAGCGGTTGTGCAAGTATCTTTAGACTTGAGACCACCAAAGTTATCTTAAGTAGCAAGTGGTATGTTTTGACTCAATTACTGATTACTTCCAACTGGGAGTGAACATAGTTAGGAGATTGGGTATATCATGACCTACTTGAAGAGAGTTGAGTGATTAACAAAGGATTCACCATCCCAGATTTATTAAGGGAAGTTATCTTGCATGATTCTATAATTGCCTTGTTCAGAGAATCTCTAGCCAGTGTAATATGCTAAGATGGATAGAGATCCATGAAGGGCATTTTGGAAACAATGGTTAAAATTAATAGAACATAAATAATTAGATTTATATGAGTTGATAGAAATCCATACACATAATCTAATTGAGATAAGAGTGGTGAAAGGAGTAATTGCACGGTAACTATTTCTATCGAAGGGTATTGTCAAACCACTTGACTTTCCTGACATTTGGGTAGTCATGATGCTTAGCTAGAGGCCACTTATGATTTTTATAATAGTGTATCATCAATATCAATAGGGATTGATGAAATGATTTAAAGAAGTTTAAATCATGTGAGTTTTGAATAGAACTCACAATTACATATTATACTGCCAACATGGATAGGAACCCAATAGTTCACACACATATAGAGAAAAGGATAAAATGGTAAAATGACAAGGATAATAATATTTGATAATATTATGGGAATAGAGAAGTGAATAAGAGAATAATTAATTAAAGAGTTTAATTAATTATAATTAAGTAAAATTGTTCGTATAACTTTTAAAAATGTTCTGTAAAATGGACCTAATTGAAATAATTTATTTCATAATTAATTATTCATTAGACTATAAGTGTTATAGGGCTGATATAATAATTAATATATCCATTGGAGAAATATATTAAGGCCCAAAGAAGTGAAGTTGGCGTATAAACCCTCCAAAGGAAGGGTTTCACGTCGCCTCCTAGTAGAACGCCTTAGAGGGATAAATCTTGGACCAAAATAAATTAATATATTTCATAAGTGTTATAGAGCCTACATATTTAATTTGGTTGGATTTGGAATTCATTTGGGTAACTAAATCCAAGTATATGCACAAAGGGCCTAGTTTGTGGGTTTTGTGCATAGTCTTTTGAGAAAGGGCTTAAATTGGATTTAATTGAGCCCAAATAAATTTTTAATAATTCTAGAAGCCCAATTAATATTTCTCCAGAAATTTTAAAGATCCCAATCCTATTATGAAGTTGAATTTTTAACCTAACTATAAAAATCAAAGTGATAGGGTTTTAGGGTTAAGTGTAAACAATTAAGAGAAAACAAGTTTCTCTCATTTTCTCTCAATCCTAGCCGCCACCCCTTGCTAAAGGGGATTTCAGCCAGCACTTGTTCTCCTCCTTTGTTGGTTCATTTAATCCTTCTTTAGTGTGGATTACTCATTGGAGGTGTTCGATTTTGGACACTGTGGTTTGCTACAACGCGATGAGAAGGAAAATCAACTGTTCAACAAAAATCAAAGGTGATTTTTCTTACTCACATTAATATGTATATTGTAAATTCATGGCAAGGTTAGATCTATTGGTTAAAAATTTTAAATTCTGCTTATGTATGAGATGCATGTAATCGATAATTTCCAGTAGCTTTTTGGGCCTATAGAACTACCTATAAGATCCCAGTAGACATCTCTCAATTTAGGTTGGTTTTTTAAAAATCATGTAACTTTCCAGTCAAATTAGAGCATAAGGCATATTGGGCTATAAAATTACTTAACTTTGATTTGAGAAGTGCTGAAGAAAAATGAAGTTTATAGCTTAATGAACTTGATATGTTTCGACAATGGTTTTATGACAATTCAGCCTTTTACAAGGAGAAAATGAAGCATTGGAATGACAAGAGATTAAATTTGAAGGAATTTGCTCCTAGGATGTTATTTTTATTGCATAATAGTTGACTAAGGTTATTCCTAGGTAAGCTAAAATCTAGATGGTTTTTGCCATATCAAATGTTGTCAAGCAATGAATTTGGAGTGGTCGCCATCAAGAGTTCGAAGGATAGGCATGAGTATAAAGTCAATGGTCACAGGTTAAAACAATAACATGTTAGACAAGTGGAGGTTGCTAAGGAAACTTTGGTTTTTCAATATGAGTAAGTTGGTTCTAAAAGTCTAGTTGAAGACTTGCTAAATTTAGAACTAATATCTTTCTTTTCTATACCTTGTGTTAAATTACTTTATTTTGTTAGTTTTTCTCTTTGGTAATTTAATTGTTAAAGTGTCAGTTTGGTTTTCTTTAGTTTTTTAGTGTTTCATGAAGTAAAGGATGAGATGTTCATAATTAGAGTAAGAAGAGAGATTTAATTATGTTATATCAATAGTGTTTTTGTTCATTCAAGGCATGTTAGGTAATAATAGCATTTTGAACTAATTGTGCACAAAGGAGAGCATTTTGTAGTTGATTTGTACTAAAGTGTTTAAGTTGCTTGGTGGAGTTATTTCATATTGAAGAGGTCATAATTTATCATGGGGGTACTAAAAATCAAGTTTAAAATAGAGTTTTAGGCTTATTATACATGAAAACAAAAATCTGGTGTTTGTGCCTCTCGAACTTCTCGAGACCATTGCCTTGGTAAAGGGATTTCCCCTCTACTGAGGGACCCCATTTATGTATGATAGAATGGAAATACCTTGGTAGAGGGAGAATTCCATCAACTAAAGCATTAAAAATGGCACAGCCCGTTAAATTTTCAAAATTTTCAACTTTGAATCCAATAACAAATCACTTGATAGAGGGGATTTCTCCTCCACCAAGGCACTCCGCCTATAAGGACCTGTGATAAGCCACTTGATAGAGGGGATTTCACGTCCACCGAAGGCCTTTACCTATAAAAGCCCTAAAATTGTTCCTTTATCATGCACTGCTTATTTTCTTCCTATTTTTGCTCTCCCTCTCCCAAACTCTCACATCCCTCCCCTAAGGCAACTTAGATTCTTACATTATATTTCATCTTTGCTTCATCACATCCATCAAGTAAATATTCTTCTCCTTGTTTAATTCATTTATTTTGTTGAATGATTGTAAATTATTCTTCACCTTACATGTTCACTGTCTTTGTTTGAGTTCATGTGTTTTAATCTTCAAGTCGAATTAGATTATGCTTAATTAGTGTGTGATCTAGAGCTCTAAATTTCAAATTTTGGTTTTCAATGATTAAAAACATTCTTTAAATGGCTTAGTTAACTTATGCACACCACATGTTTGATAAAATTCCTTAAATACTAGGTTCATACTTTATATTTAAATTTTCTTACTCTTAACTATTGTAGATCATGTTCATATGATGACATGTTATTCCCACATTTGATTTGATCTTGTTATACACTTAATTTCAAGTATTTGAATGTGATGATTTTTTTCCTTATTCTCTTAAGTTAGTTTTATTTAACTTTGAATATTTTTGGCACTTACATTTGCTATTTTTTCTTTGTGTAGTGGCACCTAAGATAACAAAACGTGATAAAGCTTCAAGTTTTTCCGAAATCCACATTCTACCATATGTGGAAGAAGAAAAGATTTCATTGGATGAATACTTAGGGTCCATCAAATATGTCAAACCAGTTTACTTAGAATGACTCTTCTTATATTTTGCTGATAGAAATCTATGGGAAGAGATCATGCAACTCATTAGGAACATTGGCTAGGAAAAATTTATTAAGAAGCAACCAAAAGTATGCCCTCATCTTGCACGTGATTTGCTTACATCATTTTATGTTTCCTTTAAGGATAAGGATGACATTGGCTCTGTAAGTTTTAAGACTTAAGGTTTCAATGTTTTAAGTGTTAGAGGGCTAAAATGGTTATTTTATGATAAGTGCAATTGAAATAAAATTTTATTTATTGGGTGCAATTATAAAGGAAGGATAACTTTGGGAATAAAACTTAAAGAAAGAAATGAGAAGGGACAGATTTTGGAATAAAGAAATTAGAAGGGAGTTAATTCAAACTTTCCTTCTCTACATAATTATCTAAAGGCTACATATAGGAGAGAAAAGACAATATGGGATTTATATAATAGCTGGGCTGGCTCTCGAGGGAGAAAATATAGATTTCCATTTTCTTCTCTCTATAAAAGATTTATATTTCTCTCATCACTCTTTAAAATCTACAACATCATTTCTACCTCTTTTATCTTGTAAATTCGACCCCCTTTCTCCTAAAGAATAACCTCAATTTTCTTCTTAATGCATGTGAGGAGAATTAGTGGATGGTTTCCTTAAGAAGAAATGCAAACATATAGAATGAAAGAAGAAAAAAGTTTTTAAATAGAGTTTTTGAAGAGGATTTAAAACTACATGGTAGGTTTAGGAACTCCATTATTTCTGCATGTAATTGCTTTGTGTTAAGATGTGGATATATAATTAATAGATGCATTTTAAGATGGAGATATGTGTTATTGATATGAGATATGAGAGTTAAATTTTTTGCATGTCATTATTTGTGTAATGGGTTAGATGATTAAGTGTAAAATATGAGATGGGAGAATAAAGACATGAGATATAGGTAATAAAACTATGGTTAATGACTTGCATGTGTTTGTTTCTATGAGAATTAGGATGTCAATGTTGAAAGGATAAAAAATTTATTCATAAATCTCTCTATGTTTCATTCTTAAAGTTTATTTAACTCATCGAAATGATTTGGGGATAAAAGATGGTCAAGGTTAACACAATCACACATTGAAGAAGGAAAATGGAATTCGATTCTACTAATTGACAGTTTGTCAAGATGAATATGTTATTATATTTTTACAGTAACTTCTAGGTTTAAGTCTATTACTTAGTCAAAATATAGATTTAAATGTGTTTTTAAAATAAGATAATCACATTACTTTTATGGGTGTTTTGCTAGAAAATTAAATCTGATTAGCTGGGAAATGGTATGCAAGATAAATTTTGGAAATACTATAATTTGCATGTTGGTATTGGAACTATTGAAAAATTTCTTTTAGGAAGGATCACTCTCGCTTACACTCGAGGCAAAATTCGTGCTCATAATAGAGCACGGTTCCACCTTCACCTTTTTTTTATATTTCATTACAATTTGTTTCCCTTTTCTATTACACTCGCGATGGCTCTTGCATGATAAAGAATATGAAATGCATGATACTAAGTGTGAGATAACTAACTTGGATATGAATATATGATGATGTGTTTAAGTATAAAGCATATAGTAAAGGGACATAGGGAATTGTAATGGTATCTACTTATGAGAAAATAACATGCACTCATAATGTTTACATGCAATCATAGCTCTTAAAATTAATTTTACAAGTAAAGTATTATAGTGTTTGAGTATAAATGAATAGTTTAAACAATACTCAACATATGATCTTAAAACCATGATGTGTGTTTGAAGAAATGTAAAATATAGGCATGTATATGCATATTTTATGAATAGAGAAACTTAATATAGCATGATGTTAAATATCATCATCATATACTTGTGAAAGATATTCATTCCTTTGAATTAATTTCTAGTACAAAATACCAATACTTTAACGTGTACATAATGCTATGCTTATAGAAAGTTTATACATGAACATGTATTTGATTACCTTGTACATAGTTATACATTAGTATACATGAGCATATATGTATATGACTGAACTCAGCAAAGTACTCAGTAAAGTACCTTATAGAAAGTTTATACATGAACAAGATAAGTTATATGTATATGAATATGGGCATGGTTAATGATTTAGAATAATCATGTTGATTAATCAATATAGTCTATAGTTAGTTTTTCTCATTTGATATTGATGAGTGATATGATAACTCTTTGTATTAAGAATAATCAAATTGTGATTGCATAATTGATGTGTATGATTGATAAACATATTACTATGATATACTATAGTTTTGTTAAAATGTGTGTAACTTCATGTATTTTAAAGTAAACATTTAAGTGGTATTGTAATCATACACTAGATAGAGACATAGAAATAACAAATAGTTAAAGATTTATCGTAATATCTGTGTATTGAGATTAAGTATAAGATTGAAATCATGTCTAGAAAGCTTATAATCAGTATCTTAAGTGGATAAAAATGGTATAGTACCAGATTAAGGATGTTTAGTCTACATGATTAATTAATAGTGTTCTTTATAATTCTAGCTAGGTATTACATATATACCAAAAAGATAAATTAGTTACCAAAAGTAAACAAAGAAAAAAGTTAGGTAACAAAAGAGTTAAATGGTAATGCAAAATTTAGAGGTATAGGAATTTTTGATATAAGGAAGTAAATATATGATAATTAATTGGATTGATAATAAGGGAAGAAATAGTAGTTAAGAGTTTAATATATTTGTACAATATCTTGATACAAGTGATGTTAATATTTTATTTGTAATGATTAATTTTAGGTATAAAAATAATTGTGTTCGTATGATTATGTGTTTTGTATACATTGTATCAATGTCTAATTATTATCAATGAATCATATAATTTTCATATGTTGATAAAATGTTGATTCTTGTTTTACCTTATGGAATTGTATCATATTATACTAATTCTTTTATTGAATCATATGTAATAATTGTGGTACATGATGATTGCTTATTAATGATCATTGTGAGTGGTGCTCTATCAAGTTTTATGTTCCCTACTAAGCTTTATGGCTTAGCACGATTTTTATCTATGTAGGTTGCAAGGATAGAAATTTTTCAAAATAATAATATTTATAGCTGGATGGCCAACACAAGTCATAGGAGTGACTGAAAGTATAGTATTCATTTTAGGTTCTAAAGTATTAAAATTTTGTATAGTATAGATGTTTATTATATGTTAATTTTGTAACATTTAAAGAGACTCATATGTATGTAAAGTATTAATAATAAAGTTCATATGTTATGGTTTAATTTTCCTATAGATATTTTTTCAGCATTATTAAGATTATTTAATTGATCATAGCATATTAATGTGACATGTTAGAGGATAGAAGTACGCTATAGTAAAGGGTGCTACAAAAATATATCATATGCTTTTTCCTGAGTTTACAGAACATTTAGGGTTTCCTTCATATGGGATAGGGGAATTACCCAATACCACTCCAAGTGAGAATTAGGAAATCATTCAAAACCCTATAGACACAATGCCATACCATTCTAGTTGAACAAAGACTCGTGCTCTAGGAAATCATGCATTAAATGTCCTTCATCGATTTTTGTCCATCACATTTTTTAACAGCATTGGTGGTCCAAGAGCGGTAAATGCAAATGAGTGCATACTATTGAGATGTATGGTTGAGGTCATTAGAAAAAATGGTGCAATTCTTTCATAGCACAAAATAAAGGATTTGCAAAAGATGAAAAGTGCTGTGAAGGAAATATCTTTTTGATTGATTACTACTATATTGGCAAAAGCTATGAAACATATGGCCATGAGGAATTCCCTTGATTAACCCTTACACATAGATTTATTAGATGTTAAGTTTTATAAAAGTGTTAATTAGAAAGCTGCAACGACATTGGTCTCATAGAGATGAGTATTTATACTTAATCACTGTGGGTCGAAATAGAGAGGAAGAACCCAAGATCGTCGTACAAGAACCTTCACCACAGATGGTGGCTTTTATAGATCAAGATAATTGTAGACTTGATGTGCAAGCTAGGCATATAGATAGTCTTAAAAGTAGTTTGGAGCAACTCACTATGAATTTAGAGCGTGTCATCATAAATTATCAACATCTTACCTCTAGCTTTTTCTCCTTCACCGCTGGTTTTTAGTATAGGTTTCCACCACGACCTCCACCACCAATGCAGTGATTCCAATTGCTGAGGATAGCAAGGTCTTGTGAGGGGATAGAACGTATCTAAACTTAATTTTGCTTAGATTCAGGCAGTAGAATCTAATTTCTCCCTTTCATTTGTAAAAACACTTATGTTTTTCTCTATTTTGTTGTTTTTCTTTATGTTTTCTATTTTGTGTAAATTAAATTATCTTTTATTGGTTTTTAGTTCTTGTTGCTTTACTTGTAATTTTAATTTTAGTATAACTTTGTGACTTCTTTTAGTAATAGTAATTCTTTTGGTTGTGCTAGTTTTTAGTAGTTAGTTGTTGTATGCCTTTAGTGATGCTAATAATGTAGTTAGTTCAAATTATCTTGCATCAAGCTTAGTGCGCCCTAGTTTTCTTGAAAATTGAACAGATTGAATTGTAACTTAAAATGTACTTTAATCAAAAATTTTGTTTAGTACTAGGACAAACATGTTATTTAATGAGATTTTAGCTAGTTTAGCACTCAACTTGATCTATAATTGTTTCTTTCCATTTATTGAGCACTAAAAGACTAGTTTTAAAGAGAAGAAAAACAAGTGCATTGGAATAGTTAAGTAAGGAATTTTAGGATACTAGAACCTTCCTCATCACCCTTCGAAGCATAGAAATAACTCGAACAATTTAGGAAGTGATCTAGGGATGATTTTTCTTATTGAGTCATTTTAAGACCATTTAGCTACCTTATTGATACAATTGTCCCTTCTTAGCCATTTTGAGTTTAATGAGAGATGCTTAAAGCATGCCATGTTTATTTTTCTTATTACACTTATTTATAAACCATATTGCCTAAAAGGCTTTTACCTTTCCTTTTATGAGTCATCACTCTAGATTTGTATAGATTGGTATGGTTAGGTTATTTAAAAAGGTGTAATTGGAGAGATCAGAGGATATATTTTTGTTAGAAAGGGTTAAGGATAAATTTAAGGAATCAGTTAAAACTCAGCCTTGTTATTACCCATATTATCATTGGTTGCCTAAAATAAAACTTGCATATCTTTAAAACAAAAATAAAAGAAAAGAAAATGAAATAAAAATTTGAAATAAAGCAAGCATATATGGAAAAACTTTAAGTGTGGGCTATTTACGAGGGAAAAATGATTATGATTTCTAAATGGAAAGAATAATGAGTTTGAGAAAATTTTAGCGCTCATTTTTTCAAGAGTACTTTAAGTGAAAGGGGTAAGCAAGTTTGGTTAAGTACTTTATACTTTTTTTAGTTAGTGAGATAAATATTAGAGAGGTTAAATCTATTCTATCTAGGAGTGACTATTCCTTTTATCTATCTTATTTACATTTTTTGTTAACCAACACCTTACCCCCATTACAAGCATTAAAGACCTAAATGATTCTGAGTTTGTTTGTGAATTATTTAGCCGAGGTGACCTTCGAATTCTGGTGCTAAATGAGAGGCCCATGGTGTTTCTAGAGTTTAAAGTCCAAAACCATAACCATTTGTACACTTAGGTGCACATCAATTCTAGAGCTTGATTATGAAATGCATTGGTGTTTTTATATTGAAAAGGGCTTAAAATGTTTTGATCTTGTACACACACATGTAAAATAACTTTTATCTTCTTGATTGAGTTTCTTCTAGCTGAGATTTTCTTAAGTGCTCTTGTTAATAGCTAAACTTAATTTTGAATTACATGATTCTTAGTTAGAGCTTGATTATTTTGAGAAGTTAATTTGTTCAGATTTGCTAGGAAGCGAACAAAGACTAAGTGTTGGATATTTGATAATTGTGAATTATACTATTTTATTATTTGTGTTTAGTGTGTTTATTGTGATAATTTAATGATTATTTAGTCAATTTGGAATTAATTTTATAAGTTAGCATTTTATGAGCTTAATAGTGTAAATCAGTGTTTTAAGGTGCATAATTGAAGAAAAATAAAAGATTCAAGGACTAAAGAAGAAATTTAGCTTACAATTGAAGTTAGAAGAAGAAAATTTGTTTTAGAGTCTTATACCCAGTCACTCAGTAGAGGGGATTTCCCGCTCTACTAAGGCAGGCATGAGAAAAGGAGGCATATTATAAGGAACCTCTATGGAGGGAATTTTTCATCTACAAGGAAACCCAAGAGGCAAAGACAGAGAAACCTACCTTAGTGGAGGGAGTTTTCCCTTTACCGAGTTAGGTTTGTTGAGTTAGATTATAACTCTACTTTTTCATTTGAAAGAGGAAGCTTTGGCAGCCAAATCTTCTCTAAAATTGGTCTATTTAAGTAGTAAAGACACAAGTTTTAGATATCACTCTTTTAATTATGAATTTTGCCTTAGTTTTATCCTTGTTCTTCATTTAGGGTTTGGAGGCTACAATTATGGATTCTAAGAAGACTTCAAGGGCAGCTAAAGGGTTCTATATGTATTGTACCTTTTAATTTCAGTTTTTCTTTAATTTTCAAGATGAAATGTGAGTAGTTTCTTTACTTTCACTAAAGGATACTTGAGTCCTTTAACTTTTATTGTAATGAATTACTTTGAGCTTTAATTAAATGCAAGTTTGATTATTTCTTAGTTTTTGATAAAAAAAATCTTATCTTTAGTTGTTATTGAGTTAATGATTGATTTATTTGAAAAATTCTTGATGATTGTTTTCAAATATGACCTAGGTATGTATGTTCTTATTTTAATTCATTAGTATTGATGCATGATTAGATTCTGAATTTGAGATAATTGTGTGTTGGTAAAAGTGTATTAGGACTAAAAATGTTGAACTAAGAATAGATTGAATTTAAATTTCTTAAAAAAGGATTTAATAGATGTTTAGAAATTAATAAACCTGATCTTTATGCTAAGTATTTGAATGTTTCTTATAAGAAGATTTAATGCTTACAAGGATATTCTTTATAAGATATCTGAATTTATTATTGGTTTTCCATAATCACTTGTATTCTTTTTCTGATTAAGTCATTACAATCTTAGTTGAAGTGGATAGTCTTTTGGCAGGAGTGTTTGTTATTATTGAATTTTACTATCTCTTACATCTTACTTTATTTAGGTTTATGCTTATTTTTTAATTTTATGATTAATTGCATTAGTCTCGTTACTTTAAGTTGTTAATTTTTTTTTAGTTAACTCTTCATCACTATAAACTTAAATCTTCATCACAATAAACTTAGGAATTCTTTCATTCTTTACACACATCATTCATTCAAAAATCTAAAATACATAGCATTTACAAATTTCCTTTGGGTTCGACATTTGGGATCTTAATTATTTTTCTCTATATTACTAACTGATCTAGTACACTTGCTAGACACCAGTCATAGTACTAGATTGGTTGACCTGGTGAATAGTTATACTTAACCATTAAATGCGAAAATAGGTGTTAAATGGAGCCCAATTGTACAATTTAAGGAGAAATTGAGCTTAAATAGGCTTTCAAAATAGATAGTAAAAGATTTTCTCGGTACAGTAAAAGGGTTAATTACAAGTTTGATTAGGCTATAAAATATTCCACAGACCTTTGAAAATTATTCCACTTACCCAGATCTACTAGAAATAATCTTAATTAATATTTGGAAGTGAAAAATATTTTTTTTGACAATTTTGATTTTTCGGGTTTCAAACCTACTGATTTTACCTTCAGATCTGAAAGTATTTCGAAACAATATCAGAATGATCTAAAAGTTTAGACACACCTTTTTACATATGCCTTTAGCACATGAGGAAAAATTTTAGAGTATTGTGATGAAGGGAACATTGAAATGTAAAAGAAGGGAGAAAATTTAAGTTTTTGGATCGAACTAAAATATTTTGGTGCTCGAAACTTATCAAAATGAACTCCAATTGATCTAAACTTTTTAACATATCTTAATTATAACATTTAGGAATTGTTTGAATAACTTTGGTGGAAAAACAAAATAAGGATTGATGAGCCAATAAGAAAGTGACAATGGCATAATTATGTCCATGTAAAATGGTTTGATTTGTCCACCCATTAAATCCCTAATTTTAGGGTTAATTTTTGGGAAAAAATATTCAACCAAAACCTAGATAAAGAAAATTAGAGAAAAGAGACATGGAGGAATTTAGCCAAGATGGATTTCTAAGGGAGAACAAGTGGAATTAAAGAGAAAATGGGAGGAAATAATGTAAAAGGAAGATAAATTAAGGATAAGAGCTAGAAAAATACACTACAAGAAAATTAGCTAAATAGCAACAAAAATTAACAACAGAATTTGTTGAATTTTCATTACTAATAAAAATTAGTAACAAAAAATAGCAATGGAACATTCGGTTGCATATTTGATAGTTAGTATTTTTAGCAATGAAAATTATTTTCCGTTGCTATTTTTACCTACGAAATTAGAATTTTCGTTTCTATATTTAGCAACCGAATAGAAATTTCATTGCTATATTTAGCAACCGAATAGAAATTTCGTTGCTATTTATAGCAACCAAAATCAATTTTCATTGCTATTTCTAGCAACCGAATTGAAGTTTCTTTTACTAAATTCAGCAAGTATTATTAAATACTTGTGATAGAATTATACTTGCTATTCCATCACTAAATTTTTGAATAATAATTAAATAAATTCAATTAAAATGTGAAAATATAATAAAAAAGAATTGAAAGATGAAAACAAGCAAGCCAACAAAGAATAGGTAATTAATTAATTAATTAATTTTCAATTTAATAATAACAACAATAACAATGAATTGATGATTATTACAGAAATCAACAGTTCAAGTGAAACAAGGACATAAAAGGGATAAGTGCTTTGAATGTGACAATAAAATTTGAATACAACAAAATGTGTCCTAATCAATAAAAAATCACAATAATAATCAAGAGACCTTCAATTTTACAAGAAAGCACTGCTACTAATTAGTTGTCTCTTATTTTCATAATATTTATCCAGAAATGTGATTAATCTTTTGTTAGATTAATTAATTAATATAACTTCAATTTTCTTTTATTGATATAGAATATTACAACTTCCACTAATTAACTTCTACTAGTTAATGTAACTTCTACTATTTTTTTTGCTGATTTTAACATGTCTTTCAAGTTCATCTTCGCTGGCCCAGTTAAGCCAGTGCTAAATTCCATTTCTTTTGAATATCAGACACTCCATGAGGTGATTTCATTTATTTATTGCCCAAATCTATTAGCTAACAATGTAACTTACAAATTTGTAAAGCTGAAGATCAAATAGCACTATTCAAGGAGTATAAACCAAAATCTTACATAAGGGACAATTATGTAACATATAAGCACTTTTGGCATCACAACTAGCAAATCTGAAACTTCTTTTGCAATATGTACAAGTTGAAATGTAAAGGTGGAAAGCAGCACAAGACTAACCTTTAGAGCAATATTAGCATCATGCATTGTTGCATTCGGCTTCTTCAGTTTAACAAAGACACTAGTTGAAAAGAAGGTAATTAAGAAATCAAGTCAATAGCAAAATAAAATGGTATGAGGAAAATAAATTGAAAGTTGCATCCTTATATAGTGGGTTTTGTTTTGCTTATGCTTCATAGACAAGAATCACAACATGATTATTAGATTATTCATATGAATTATGAGTTTGCAAAATGATAGAGCATAAAGCAATTATATTTACAATTGCAAACCAACATCCAACCAAATTGAAACCTTTACTACTCACTAACTTTTGATTCTCTGTTCTCCTACCTACCTGCTTCTCTCTTTTTCTCTTTTAATGTTGCTTAAAAGTAATTTTTATTTATAATATATTTCTGGTAGATGAAATTCCAATTTTATTGAATAATATGTTCTAATTACATAAATGTTGCATCTCTTGATTATGAAAGGTCTACTTATTCACTAAACATAATTAGTAGCTGCTACTAATATATTCTATTTTTTTCTCATTTACATATTTCATCTTACACTAATTAAGAAATCAGGGAGCAGAAAAATACTGTGATAAACCTTAAGTTGGATGTTCTCTTCTTCCAGAATCTTTTTTTAAAGCATAATAAAAACTCAAGTTCATTTCTCAGAAATTTTGCAATTTTAATCTAAGTGGATTAGAGATATACTTATAGATAGCTAATTAATAAAGTTGATATAAATAAAAATTATGGTCTTCTATGTACATACATTTTTCTCCTGAATGTCGTATATCTCCATCTGTTATAAGAAAAAATTAAATTAAAAAAATCGATTAATTAGAGAAGGTGATATTGCAATATTTTTTGAAAGAAGGCCCAACTTAGTCCTAATTATAGTAGGTAAGATATAACCAAGGTTTAAAATATTACAAAATAGAGATTTCCAAGTTAAATTGAAGTGTCCAACTGTAACATATATGATATGATTACCAACTGTCAACACCATTTATTTCAAGTGGTAGTTCAAGAGATGTAACATGAATTAATCTTGAAAGACAGTACATCACATGTTGCTCGAGCTGCCACAGCTTCTTGGAGGACATTGGTCACAAATAGAAGGTTTATTGGTTTACCCACTCCCACAGTTTGAAAAATTTCAGAGAAGTTTCTTGTTTCTTTCTTATTTCTAAAAACCATCAAAAGATAAATTTACCAAGCCTAACATAGTAAACAAATTCACATGATGAATCTACAAAGAGACTTACACCAATGTAGCATGAAAAAATCCACTAAAATATTTCCTTAAGTCACCATAGTGAGATTTGGAAAATAAAAGCTGTTAGACTTCTCTACTACGGGTCGAATATACATACACCTTAAATAAGACAAGAAAAAGATAGTCTAACATAAAATTTAACTTAATAAAATAGATATAACAGCAGGTTTAAGCATGACTAACTGCTTCAGAACTGGCCCAAGCAGTTGGAAATATATTTTCCTTCAGTTTAGGGCATCGAAATATAAGATTTCACATAAAAATGGAGATATAGCAACATGTTTAGGTTGCAGAAACATAACTGCCACATCTTACTTCAAAAAGATATTTCCACAAAGTTTGAAGAAGCAGTTAGTTATGCCACCATGGTGTATACTGCCAATGCTTGAAAAACAAATGAAGAAGCAAAAGATTAGAAAGAGGTAGAGGCAGAAAGGATACCTTAATGCTAGAAGTATGCCACCTTATAAGCGCTTCTAGCACATCATTAAATAGAACAGCTATCATGTCATTCCTTTGAAATCCAGTTCTCCCTATATGATCCTGAAACATTAAGAATATAGTTAGAACAAAAAATAAATCAAATTACTAAATACAAAAGAGGCACACATATAATAAGCTCACTTTTAATTGTTGCAATGCAAAGAATTTTTTGCCACCCCTCATCATTAATATCAAACAGAACAAAGGAAAGAATGGCGCATAACAAGACAAACATTCATAGGCTTATTTTTTTGGTTAAGGACTTAAAAGGGAATAAAATTTTAATTCAAAGAAATAGAATGAATATAAAAACGATTAGATTCAGCAAGTGAGATGGCCTTTTTTGATAGATGATATAAGACAGTTATATATTTGTCTTATGGAATAGAAATCAGGTTCAATTAAGCAAGGTAGATATTTCAACAAAAGAAATACCATTTTATTTCATAGTTACACTATCACCCAGAAATGAAATTTTTTAATTTGCTACAAGCCTACAATTGTAAATCCATTAAAAGTTTATTCCATTTTAGAATTTTATATATGTTTTATGTTGCAGCACCATAAAATGCAAATCAATGATGAGAATTGAAGTATTACTTATTTTCCTATTCTTCCTTATAACCTTTGTCTAAATTATCTTCTCTAGGTTTTATACCTACATCGACCATAAGAAAAGGATGTCACAATAGAAAAAAAATGTTAACGTAATGCACAAGGTCATGCTATATGTGCGAAGCAAATAATTACTGAACTCATTCCTAGAGTCATGTCATGCCTATTATGAATTATATCACACATGCACTTCCTAGAAAAAGCAACCTATGACAAACCCTACAATAATGCTTTCAATATTATCCGATCTATGAGTAGATAAGTTTTTATTAAAACGGAAAGAAAAGAAATTACTTATGAGCACAGCAAATGGATATCTTCTTGAGTTTCTTCATTGTCATATGTGGCAGCTAAATGCTTTCCAACATTTTAAAGCTTATAGGAGAAGAGAACATTGGCAAGATATTATATAGGAGTAGTTGTGCCTTCAATGTGAAGTTTTTTCTTAACTACCAAAAGGTCAGTCATGCAAGCTCACCATAAAGCCAATCAAGTAAAGTGATATGCAAGAAAATTCAAATTTATACTCTTCAAATTCTCTTCTATCTTTTTTACTGACACTCCATCAAACTATATTAATTACAAAGATAATTCAAGTGAAAAAAACCATAATATGGTTATAGAGAAAACATCCTTTTGATCTTCTTTAAGAAAACCATAATATGGCCAAACATATATTTAACTTGAATCAATGTAGTGTTAACTTAAGAAAAAGATAAAAGCTAAGTGTTGATATAGAGAGATTCCTATTACTAGATCATATAACCACAAAAAAAAAGAATATACTAAAAATAGAAATTATAATCGATCCACTGGTGAGATTCAAGAATGAGAAAGTAGGAGAATAGAGTATTTGATTCTTAAGCAAATAAAGTAAGTGAAAGTAACCTAGCGACAGAGATAGTCCAATGAGTGAGAAGCTGATCCTCAGTGGCATAATCCTCGCCGTAAATGTCTTCAACTCCACCAATAATGGTTGACTTAACATCCATATTGAGTACAAATGCTCCGCCCCTAATATCTTTCATTGTACTCTCCATTTCACTTCGCCAAAATTAGAAAATTCTCTTAAAATAAAATAAAAAACAGCAACTCTAGAAGAAATGAGCTGAGCTCTGCCAGTAGTAGTTTATGAGTCCAACTTTATAGTAAAAGGCCAAAATGATGCAAAAGGAAACTTGAATTATTAATACTTAAATCAAGGAAATATAAAAAAATATATACTTTGATGTTGTTTTCAGCTTTTCGAATCATTAAATGCATCAGAAGAAGAATGAACAATGCGTTCAAGCTCGGCCATGGAAGAAGTTAAAAGTGGGAGTGGTCGCTATCGGTGGGCTAACATCGTTAATGGTTATGGATAGAGCATTATTTGTATTTTATTGATTTTTCAATGCAGAAATCATATTTTTTATTTTCAAAGAAAGAATTGCTAATTGCTATACTCTCCTCCGAGCAGCCCGGAAAGAAGACTTCAGAGACATGTGTTGCAGATTAAAATAGATATTTGGGAAAATGACGTGCACCTATATCGGCCCAAACACCATTATAATATGCAACTTATTCAACATTGAGACCTAATCTAATTGAAATTTTGAACAAAAAGTTAAGTCGCTAATTCTCCATCTTTTGGATTTTCAAGGGAAAAAAGCCAAAAAAATTAAAATCAAACCTTTGGCATCAAAATCGGCATAATTGTGCTCTTCTTTGCTACTATTTGCTTCATCACAATCAAAGGCACTTGCATGATCTGTAATTCTTATTTTTTTCTTTTTTGCAAAATAAAGGAAAAATTTAAAAAGAAATGTTCTTTCTTAAGAAGCAGAAATAGATCTTGTTAGGTTTGTCTATGGTTTTACTCATCTGCGTAGATCTGTACTTTGGTAGTGGATCTTATGTGGTGTATGTCTAATATTGCTTGTTCAAATTTTCCAAAATAGATATATATGGTATTTTCCTATCAAATAATAATAGAATAATAATAACACTTAATTATTCTTTTAAGATGGATATGGAGAAGGAAGATTCAAATAAAAAATTATGGAATCAAAGTAATTACCTTGTCGAGACTTGAGAGTGGAAATTAAATGGTTGAAGAAAAGAGAAAATGAAGGAATGGAGAGCTGAAAGGAAAAGAGGAGAGGGCAAATGGAAGAAAAGTTATTATTTATATCTAGGGTAAATTAGAAAATACCAACGAAAATTTGGTTGCAATTTTAGCAACGAAAATCCAATTTCACTGCTATTTTTGGAAATATAATTTTTCCATCTTTTTGGGATGAAAAATACCAACGAAATAATTTCGTTGCTAAAATTGCAACCAAATTTTTTTCGATTGCAATTTTAGCAACGGAAATACAGTTCCGTTCCTATTTTTAGACACAAATTTTTTCTCATTTAGGACCAAAAATACCAACGAAATGTGAATTCCATTGCTAAAATTGCAACCAAATAGATTTTTCGCTACAATTTTAGCAACGAAAAAATAATTCCGATGCTATTTTTGAACCTAAATTTTTCATCTCCTTAGAACCAAATATACCAATGAAATGTAAATTCCGTTGCTAAAATTGCAACCAAATTATTTTCGATTGCAATTTTAGCAATGGATATCCAATTCCGTTGCTATTTTTGGACACATATTTTTTCTCCATTGGGACCAAAAATACAAACGGAATGTACATTCCATTGCTAAAATTGCAACCAAATATATTTTTTGTTACAATTTTAGCAACGGATTTCAATTTTCATTGCAATTTTAGCAACAGAAATCCAATTTCGTTGCTATTTTTGGTCCCAAATTTTTTTTCCATCTCCGTGGGACCACAAATACCAATAGATTTTATTTTTCATTGCTAAAACTGCAACCAAAAATAATTCTATTGCTAAATCAGTAACGGATATTATATTACGTTGCTAATTTAGCAAGAAAATTCATATTCTGTTGCTATTTTTCATTTCACAATTTTTCTGCCATCTGTTGGCTCCAATTTTATCAATGGTATATGGATTCCGTTTTTAATTTCTGTTGCTAAATTTTGGCGCTAAAAATTCTTTCAATTATAAGCGACGAAAGACTACCAAATATTTTTTTATTGCTAAATTTGCAAAGTTTAACTAATTTTAGTAACATAAATTATTTTTCATTGCTAAATAGCAACCGAAATTGAATTTCGTTGCTAATTTTGCAACGGAATCAATTTTATTGCTATTTTTCTGTTGCTATTTTCATATTTTTTGGTAGTGATAGATATGTAGATACCCAAACTAGTTTATTTCATACGTTTAAGGTTATGTAAAATTAAGAATTTTTGCAATGAGTTGAATAAAATTTAATTAATGGTTCATATATGAAATTAGATGTTAATTATTGAGATCAGTAGGAGAAATTATATGAAACTTGGTTAGATATGAGAATATGATGTAGGTAGACATAATGCAAGTTAAGGAAAAATTACACAATATGAGTGTTTAATTACATAAATGGTAAATAAATTATATTAGATGATGGAAAATAGAATATTTGATGTTAATTATTGGAAAACATAACTAGAAATAACTTGTTAGGTATGTAAACCATTATGTCTTTTAAGAATAAATTGAGCAAAGTAAATTTAAGTTTAAATTAATGATAAATTAATGTAATTGAGAGAAAAGATATGTGACATTAAATGTAAGAAAATAGGTTTAGAAAGGATAGTTATGGAACCCATTATGTAAGAAAACAATATTAAAGTTTAACAAAGAATTAAATTAAATCATGGTTGACATTATGCTTAATATGCATGGAAAATATGTTGGGAATGTGTTAGTCGAATTAATTAAATTTATACATACATGTTCAATAGTGACCGAATGGTTACCTTTTGTTGTATCATATAATAATTTGATGATTATTTGCATATTAAACATGAAATACATAATGTAATGATGAGTAAATACAACATGATTGATTAAAACTAAAAACAACATGTGGACATAATATTATATAAGCGAACATAATGGGGTACATGTATGTAATAAGTGTTACTAATGCAAAGTAGATGTATATCAACATATGAATACATAATGTGATCTTATAAATACATATGGAAAGAGGAATGATGAGAAATCACATTATATATATAGGTTTATAAGTAGGCCAAATGGTGAACTTTAGGAAAATGGCATGTTTCATCAAGTTTGAAAGATATTCACCATGTTTGTTATGAATTCATATGTGGTAATGATGAATGAATGAGAAAAAAGAATGCATGATATGTGGTATAATGGGAATGACATAAAGACTTAAATAAGAATACAACATAAGGTGAAATAAATAATTTCCTTTAATGTACAGTAGGTAAGCCAAGATTATAGGATATAATTGCTAGCCATAGGGACCCAGACACCAAATAATTACCCCTAATTTTTGGAAACTTTGTGCCCTAGTGCCTAAGTGAGCAAAAATTTAGGGTAAAAGGAAAAGGTGAAGTTATGAAATATATCATTGTTATTTAGGCTAGCTATGTTTCAATTACCTAGGTTTTATACATATGTTTAGTTATTTTTTTATGTTATGTTTTACCTCTTTTTTTTCTTTATCTTTATTGGCTATTTTTGTTTAATTGTGTGTTTTGAAGTACAAATGGGAGTTTTTTCATAAAGATTTCAAGCTTAAACAATAAAAGGAAGGATTTGAGGTTGTGCTAACTCATTCTTAAGTGTGTCAACTCCTTACAAAGCCTTCATGTGAGAACTCATGCCTTGTTGTGCCAAGTCATGTTAAGAAAGAGCTTATTCTCACTTATTCCCATTGTTCCAACTTGTTACAAAGGCACCTTATGCCAACTTACCTAACTTGGCACATTGTCGTCACCTTTTCCATGCAACTTAACCTTTTAAGCACCTTTTCATATTTACATCCCCTTCTGAAAAGGCACCGATTAGGACATTTTGAGGCCTATAAGTACATGCAAATGACCTTATTTTAGGATTGAGATAACTACCACATAACTACCAATTCAATTAAAAAGAGATTAGGAGGAAAAAGTAAACTCCATAGAAGAGAAAAAATTTAAAGAGGTTATTTAACAACCAAGTATTTTTCTGAAGAAGGATTGAGGAATCATCAACCATTTTCTTCTCTTTCTCTTTAGTCATTTGCTTGATGTTATTTCTTCTTCTTTTTATTTTGTTTGCTTTGAACAAAATGTATTTAGGCTAGTTTGATTAATTAAGATTGTAAGTATGAATTAATATTTTATAGCTCTATCTTATTTAATGCGTGCATGATTTAAATCTATTTTGGTGTTTAAATGTGTTATGTATGCTTGATCACCATATGTAACTTATTAATCAACTTTTTCACAATGAGAATTAGGGGATGTTGGTGGAAAAGCAGTTGAATTTACTTAAAGGATTGGAATCACTTAGAGACAAGGGTTTCACTTTACGGGGTAAAAAAATAGGCATAAATGTTCATGGTTTTCATCTATCTCCACAATAACATGAGAATGCTTATAGACTCTAGATTAGAATACCCTTATTTAACAATGACAATTGCAATTTATGAGAGTAGGCCATATTTTCCAATCATGTTGCATGCATTTCTAATAAATTAATTAATATGTTACTTGACCAATTCATTCTTGTAATTCTATTAACATAATTGAATTGTATTTGTTTAATTCAAAATAAAGTTTAGTTTTCATAGTTTGATTAATCTTAAGAAATTAGTAAATTAACTCCAACATATTGCATTTGCCTACCCATGTTAGTATCTACTCGATTAATACAAAGCCACTTCAAGACCCCTAGTGTTCAACACCTTTCTCACTCTATCTAAGTAATAAGGACTAGGATAATAAAATTTACACCGTAGCAAAATTTTTGGCACCATTGGCTAGGATTTTGTTAAAAAGTTTTTAGTAATTTAGGGTAGAAAAAAGTTGAATTTAGGCCTTTTATATTTGTTTAGTAATATTAAATTTCTAATAGTCAATAGTTATTGTTTTGTTTGTTTTCTTTCTTAAAGCAACGAAATAATAGTGCTAAAAATATTCTCTATTTTGATCCAAAAATTGAAAGAACTTCTTATGCTTTGCGCAGGAAATAAAGAAAACAAGAAGGAACAAAGTTTTGTTGACATGGTAAATCAAGATAGATGAACATTAGGTGATTTTGCTATACTTGGCATATCAGGTAGTTTTGGAGGGATTGTGGCACCATTAATTGCTAATTAAAACTTCAAAATCAAGCAATGTATTATTCAAATGGTCTAAAATAACCAATTTTAAGGTTTATAAGGAGAGGATACATATGCTCAAATATTGGCTTTTCTCAATGTGTGTACAACCTTCAAGATCAATAGTGTAATGGTTGATGCAATAAGGCTTAGGCTATTTTCATTTTCTATGAAAAATAAAATAAAATTTTGGCTTACTAGTTTACGTACCGAGTCAATCACAACATGGGACCAATTAAATCAAGCATTTTTGAACAAATACTTTCCACCCTACAAAACTCCCAAGTTTTGGAATGAAACCACAACCTTTAAGCAAAATGTAAGTGAGACCTTATATATGGCTTGGGAAAGATTTAAGAAACTTTAAAGGCAATACCCTTATCATAACTTGCCAGATTGGATGATTCCTCAAATCTTTTATAATGAATTGATGGATAAGAATAGGAACATTGTTAATATAGCCTTTAATGGGAAGTTGATGGACAAGATAGCCAAGGAGGCAGTTACATTTCTTGAGGAACTTACATGTCAAGGATACATGGGTGAAGAACTAATAATGATAAAAGAAAAAGGAGTATTGGAACTTGACACAATCAACCTATTGACTCAAATGTAGATGCTTTCACCAAAATAATACGAAAATCTCAATTCAATTCTTCAGAAAGTTCAAATGTTGTTTGTGAATTGTGTGGAGGATCGGTCTCATTCCTATACATAATGTAATATAAGGTCTAATGAGGATGTTAGCTATGTTTAAAGAGGTTTATACCAAGGGGTAGGGTTAAATTCAAACTCTTATAACCCTCAATCAAGGAACCACGCTAGATTTTCATAGTCTAATACATCTTCTTAACTCAACCTCTAAAATAACCCAATACCTTGACCATGAAACCTATCAAGATTTCCCATAAAGCAACCTTTTAACCCTTCATAACCAAAATCAAATCTTGAAACTTTTATAAAGCAATTTATTAACCAATAAATAACCTTTAATGAACACAATAAGGAGTAATTCAAGCAAATAATTCTGTGCTTAGCAGTTTACTGCTCATAATAGAATCCTCAAAACTCAAATTGCCCAACAAGCTTCTTTATCTAGTTCTCAACCTTTGAAAAAGCTTCATAGCCAACCAGAATTTGCACATAAAAAGACTTGCTAAGAAACTACATTTTAGGGTGGTAAGGAGGTTAAAATCAAATTAACTAAAGGTAAAGAAGTGGTTAATAGTAATGATGAGATAGGAGACAAGTCTAGTAAAGTTAATAAAAACATAGTTAATAATGGTGACAATGATGTTGTAAAGGTTAATAAAGATAAAAAAGGATGCACAACCAAATAAGAATGATAAACCTAAGGTAGATCTTAAGACCTTGCCTTTTCCATAAAGGTTTATAAAATATAGAGTATATATATGCTGCGATGTAAACTTTATTACCCTAGTCTTTAAGACTTTGATAGAGTAAGTAAGGTGTCAAACATAGGGAATCTTGGAGTGATTTTATATTAACTAAATGGATACTTAGGATGACTAGGCAATTAAATCTAATAGAAGTTGATTCACTAATTTCCTAGGATTAATCAAACTACAAAAAAAAAGTAAACTTTACTTTTAGTTAAATTAATATAATTTAATTATATTATTAGAATTACAAGAATGAATTGTTATGTAATAGATTCATCAATTTAACACAAATGCATGTAAATGATTGAGATAAGTCCTACTCTCCCTAAGTACAATTCTAATTGTCAAACAATGATATTACCATATAGAGTCCACAAGTACTCTCATGATATTAGGGAGATAGATGAAAATCATAAAGTTCTATGCTTATTCTTTTACCCCTCAAAGAGAAATCCTTATCTCCAAGTGATTCCTATTCATTAAGTGAAATCCTTATCTCCAAGTGATTCTTATTCATTAAGTTAATTAACAAGTTGCATATGGTGATCAAGCATACATAAAAAATTTAACATCCAATTAGATTTAAATTATTCATGCATTAAATAAGGTATGGTTACAAAAGATTGATTCATACTTGCAATCCTAATAAACAAAACTTAGCCTAAATACATTGAGTTCAAAGCAAACAAAATACAAGGAAGAAGAAATAACATCAAGCAAACAACTAAAGAGAGAGAAGAAAATGGTTGATGACTCCTCAATGCTTCTTCAAAAAAATGCTTCATTTTAAATGACCTATTTTAATCTTTTCTTATATTTTAAGTTTGCTTTTTTCCTTATAATCTTTTTGAATTGTTATGCTAGTGAATTTGTAGTTTTCTCATACCCAATAGAAGGTTAACTGTATGTATTTATAGGCCTTAGAGTGTCTCAATTAGTGTCTTTTCGAAAAGGGGTGTAGATATAAAACGGTGCTTGAAAGGTTATATTGATCAGGCTTGGTGATGACTCAGTACACTAGTTATAGCTTAATACACTAGTGCCGAGTTAGTTGAGTCAGTATAATGTGCCCCTACAATAAGTCAACACAGAGGGAATGAGTAGGCACTACTTTTACTTTATCATGACTCGGCATAATAAGGAATGAGTCCACATAGGGTGCCTCAGCACAGCCTTAAATGCTCCCTTTTGTTCTTTAACCTTCAATTATATAATCTAAAGCCCCCAATTAGATTTCAAACTATACAATTAAACAAAAAGAGCCTACAAAAAATAAAGAAAAAAATAGGTAAAACATAACACAACAAAATTAACAAAACATAAGCATAAAACTAAGAAAATAAGACATAACTAGCATAAATAGTTATGCTATATTGCATGATATCAATAAATAATTTGGTAAATTCCCTAATTATCTTAAAGAGATAACCATTAACATACCATCCGTGGATGCTGTTAGAGATATGCCAGCATGGGGTAAGTTTTTAATGGATACAACTATCATAAAAGCTAGTTAGAGGATTATGACCTAGTTTCTTTAGTTAAGAGTCTAAAGCTATGTACTCTAAGTCTCCACCAAAGCTTAAGGAATTTAGTTGTTTCATGGTTCCTTGTGTCATTGGTGGCATTCACTTTGATTAAGTTGTAGATGATGTTGGTACTAGTTTAGCCTTATGCCTTATTCCATTTACAAACATCTTAATTTAGGTGAACTTAAGCCTACTAACATGTGTCTTTCTATGGCCAAAAAATTTATTACCCATCCTCTTAGCATACTTGAAAATATGCCAATAAAGGTAGGTAAATTTGTTATTCTCCCTGATTTTGTTGTTTTGGACATGGAAAAAAACCTTGAGATCCTAATTTTGTTTGGGATACCCTTTTTTGTTAGAGCTAGTACCATAATTGATGCAAAGAGGGCTAAGATCACTTTGGAGGTAAATAATAAAAGTATTGAATTTGATGTTTTTAAGACGATGAGATATTCATCTATTGAAAGTGTAAGTATATTTGATTCTCATGACATTATTGATGAATGAATTGATGAGGTCATACATGATTGCATAAGATAATAGCCCATTAAGTCATATACTAATGAGAATGGTCTTATGCATTAATTGGAGGTAGCCTTATATCCATTTTATGGGCCTTCAAAGTTTGAACACTTAAGGAAGAAAGATGACTCAAAGGCTATTTCAACGAAAAATAAGGCAAAGCTAGAGCTCAAGCCTTTGCCACCCAATTAAGATGTATTTCTTAATTTTAACTTTGAATTTTCATTTATTGCTAATTTATCTTTTCCTAATAATCATGTATATGCTTTACATGATGTATTGCTTAAGCATAAGAATGTTATGGGTTATTCCATTAATAAATTAAAAGGGATTAGCCCTAAGATTTAAATGCATATATTATATTGGAAGATGATGCCAAGCCTTCCATTAAGGGCCGAAACTAATTTTATCCAACCCTTAAGGATGTGGTGTGGAAAAAAGTGAGTAAGTTGCTCTATAATAGGATTATATACTCTATTTGTGATAGTAAGTGGGTAAATCCCATTTAAGTTGTTCCTAAAAAGGGAGGCTTGATGTTTGTTAAAAATAAGTCTAATGATTTGATACTCACTAGGACTATTACAAGATGGTGTATGTGCATTGACTATAAGCAACTGAGAAAGATCATTTTCCATTACCTTTTTATGATCAAGTCCTAGAGAGGCTAGCCAACTTATCTTATTTTAGTTACCTTGATGGCCTAATTGGTTTTTATCAAATACCTATTCATCTCGAAGACTAAGCTAAAACTACATTTACATATCCATATGGTTTTTTTGCTTTTAGGCAAATGCCTTTTTGTTTATACAATGCTCTCGCTACTTTTCAATGATGCATGTTTTCGATCTTTAGTGATTTGATTGATGAGTGTGATGAAGTTTTCATGGATGACTTTATTGTTTATGGATTTCACTTGGAAAATTGTCTAAAAAATCTTTCTAAAATTATTGATAGGTGCATGGAGAATTAATTAGTTCTTAATTGGGAAAAGTGCCACTTCATGGTATAAGAAGGCATTGTTCTTGGGCATTCTATATCAACCAATGAAATTAGGGTAGATAGAGCAAAGATTAAGGTGATTGCCAATTTACCACCTTTGAAATATGTTAATGATATCATAAGTTTTCTTGGCCATGTAGGTTTTTGTTGAAGGTTTATCGAGGATTTCTCTAAAGTAGCTAAACCATTATGCAATTTGCTTGCTACGGATGCTAATTTTATGTTTGAAAAAGCTTGCCTTGATGCATTTGAGACTTTGAAAAAGGCTTTTATTTCAGCATCGAATTTGTAACGACCTATATTTAGGACCAACCATTTGAGATTATGTGTGATGTAAGCTTTATGGTGGGGGCTATTTTGGGGTAAAGAAAGGAAGGTAAGCCTTATGTCATTTATTATACTAGCAAGCTATTAGATAAAGCTCAAATTAACTACACCGCTATAGAGATGGAAATATTAGCTATTGTGTATGCACTTGATAAGTTTAGAGTATATCTTATAGGGAAAAAAGTGATTATGTATTTAGATTATGCTGATCTCAAGTACATTCTAAGTATGAAAGATGTAAAGCCTAGACTCTTAAGGTGCATTTCGATGCTTCAAGAGTTTGATTCAAAAGTTAGAGATAAAAAAGGAAGCGAGAATCTTATGGTGGATCATTTGTCAATATTAGATTAAGAGGGTTTGAAGAAAAATGATTATGGTGTACCAATTAATGAGACCTTTCATGGTGAGCACCTTTTCAGTATAACATCGAAGGGAGTTCTTTGGTTTGCAGATATTGCCAACTATTTTGTAAGTGGTGTTATTCCTTATGGCTTGGATTATAATCAAAGGAAGAAGTTACTTGTATGATAGTAAGTTAAATTAATGGGAAGGAGCCTTTACTTTACAAGAGATATGTTGATAGATTGATTCATAAATGTATTCCCCAATAGGGTTAAAGATTTTTTGAAGCATTATCACTCTATGGATGTGGGTGGTTAATTTGGTTTTACCAAGATAGCTTCTAATGTACTTCAATTTGGGTTTTTAGTGGCCTACATTATTTAAACATGTTAGGAATTTGTGCTTACATGTGATAGATGTCAATGAATGGTAATATTTCAAGAAAGAATGAGATGCCATAAAAAGGAATTGTTGAGGTAAAGATTTTTCATGTATGGGGATGGATTGCATGGGTTCTTTCTCTAGTTCTTTAGGACATAAATACATCATAGTTATGGTTGATCATGTCTCAATATGGGTGAAAGCAATGCCTATTCTCACTAATGATGCCAAGGTGGCTAGGAAGATGTTTAAGAAGGTTATATTTCCAAAGTTTCGTTATCCTAGAGCTGCTATTAGTCATAGAGGTTCACACTTTTGTAATAATGTGATTGATGCTCTTTTAAAGAAGTATGGAGTAACACACAAGGTTGCTACTCCACATTATACTCAAACTAACGGATAAGTTAAAGTAAGTAATCGATAACTCAAGTGGATTTTTCAGAAAATGGTTTCTTCATCAAATAAAAGATTTGGAATTAAAGCTAAATGATGCATTATGGGCATATAAGATTGCCTGTAAAACTCCAATTGTTCTTACACCATTCCAATTGATTTATAAAAAGTCTTATCACTTGCCTATAGAACTTGAGCATAAGGCTTACTGGGCAATAAGTGTTTTGAATTTCAACTTGAAGAAGGCTGGTAGAAATAGGTTACTTTGGCTTAATGAGTTGGAAGAGTTGAGAATAAATGCTTAAGAAAATGCAAAGTTGTGCAAGGATCGCACTAAATTATAGTCTGACAAGCATTCACTTAGGAAGGAATTCCATAAAGAAGAAATGGTTCTCTTTTATATTTCAAGATTGTTATTATTTCCAAATATGCTAAAGTTTTGATGGTTGGGTCCTTCTGAGATAGTCAAAATTTATGCATATGGTGCCATCAAAATTACAAATGATAAGGGAGAGATATTCAAGGCAAATGGTCATCACCATAAGACTTATTTTGTTGGTGAATCCATAGATGAGGTGAAGTTGATTACACTTTCTAATCCCAATGATGAAAAATTTTAGGATACTTAGCACTTTGTTTAGGAAGTAGGATGGGTGCCAACTCATTACATGCTTATGGATTCAGCAGAGAAGGTGAAGGTGCCAACTTGTAGGGATCATGTTAACTCATTAAAGGCATGCTAACTCATAATAGAGAGGGGCCTTACCGAAATGGAAGTGTCATGTTGATTTGTAAAAGATGGCTTTGGTGTCAAATCATTACATACGTGCCGACTCATAATAGAAACAAATCATGCCAAGTTATGCCACTTATGTTGACTCCTAACACTCACTTTAACCTTCAATGTTCCCATCTTTTCCCACATTTATTCGCTTTTTCAAATTTTCCATTTAGCATTTATTTCTTTTATTATTTTTGAGATTTAATTTGGAAAACATCTTCCAAATAAATGCGTTCAAACCCTAAAAGTCATGACCTTTCACACCAAAGGTTACGCCCTTTCCTACTTTCTCTCATGCCTTTTCAAAATTTTCCTTATATATATATTGGTATTCCCCCTAATAAAGTTTTGTAGATTTTTTCTTTTTCCCTTCCCAACCTCTATTTATATCAATTAAATTCTTTTTTGCCTCTTTTTTTATTTCTCATTTTCCTTCTCCATGTTCTCCATGTCTTCTTTATTCCACTCATACTCTATTAAAACACTATCATATCCCTTTTATTTTTCATGTGCCCTTCACCTTTCAAGCCTTTATTTCATTTATTTTTCATCCCTTTTCTATTAGAGAATATGCCCTTGAGCCCATGTAAAAGGGATGTATTTCATATATATAAATTCATATTCTTAATAAAAGGCATCATTCATTTATTAATGTTATATTTAAATACATGAGTTTGTATATCTTAAATTAATAAATAAAGTCCTAGCTATTATAAACACAGTGCAAAGGTAATCATAAAAGCATTCATGATATGAGATGTCTATTGCATGCAAATATGATAATATCTAATAGAATTAACAAGATCGGACATTGTTAATCCGGACAGACTAGCACATGTTATGCTTCTTGAATAGTTCAAGCAATAGTTCTCATAACTGTGATAATGAAAGATGATCAAAGCTAACATATGGATGCTTGTTAGAAGAACAAGTTCATTGGAGACCTATAAAGAGAATCTTCACATGGATATTAAATCTATGTCAGTGAGGAATCTCTTCATAGTGGTTGCGCAAGTATCCTTAGACTTGAGATCACCAAGGTTATCTTAAGTAGCAAGTGATATACTTTGACTCCATAACTGATTACTTCTAACTGGGGGTGAACATAGTTAGGAGGTGTGGTATATCATAACCTACTTAAAGATAGTTGAGAAATCGATAAAGGATTCCCCATCCTAGATTTATTAAGGGAAGTTATCTCACATGATTCTATAATTACCTTGTTCAGAAAATCTCTAGCCAGAGTAATATGCCAAGATGGATAGGGATCCATAAAGAGCATTTTGGAAATAATGGTTAAATTAATATAACATATATATTTAGATTTATAAGAACATATATATTTAGATTTATAAGAGTTGACAAAAATCCATACTCAGAATCTAATTGAGATAAGAGTGGTGAAAGGAGTAATTACATGATAACTGTTTCTATGGAAGGGTATGGTCAAAACCACTTGACTTTCCTAACATTTGGGTAGTCATGATGCTTAGCTAGAAGCCACTCATGACTTTTATAATAGTGTATCATAAATATCAATAAGGGATTGATATAATAATTTAAAGAAGTTTAAATCATATGAGTTTTGAATAGAACTTATAATTGCATATTATATTGCCAATATGGATAGAAACCCAATCGGTCACACACATATAGAGTAAAGGATAAAATGGTAAAATGATAAGGATAATAATATTTGATATTATTATGGGAGAGGAGAAATGAATAAGAAAATAATTAATTAAAGAGTTTAATTAATTATGATCAAGTAGAAATGTTCACATAACTATTTAAAAATGTTAGAGAGTATGCCCTAGAGCCCATGTAATAGGGATGTATTTCATATGTATGAATTCATATTGTAAAACCCATATGCACTAACCATGGATAATCGTCAATCATCATCATCAAAACCTGGTAAAGGTCCAGTAGAAATAACAATAACAATAACAACAACAACAACAACAACAACAACAATAATAATAATAATAATAATAATAATAATAATAATAATAATAATAATAATAATAATAATAATAATAATAATAATAATAAGACATGCCATATTTACATACCACAATAAAATAATCAAGCTTATAGATAAATAATCAAAACATATATGGCCTTCAAGAACCTTACATCCTCAAGCCAACTGCATCCTGCCCAATCCTCAGAAGCTTAACTTGAAACCTATATGGATAAATGAACCCGTGTTAAGCTATAAAGCTTAGTGGGGAACAAAACTCTATAGATAACTTATTTACACAATTCATCATTATCATATACAACTTTTTATATAATACAGAATAACATTCAGGTCTATTCTATTGATCATTACACCAAGAACATATTGGGGAAGTACTCAAACTTATTAAGAATACCAAACTTACTTATGTCTAGAGCATTATATAACATTCTCCTAATGAAAAACTCATCAATTAACTAACATCATCTTACTTTTTACCTTTCTTTAAACTAGGTTGATTCCTACCTTTTTCAATTTACTACAGCTTTAGAATTCATACATCCCAGTTGTTGATAGTACAAAACTCTAACTTAATTCATTAAACACAACGTTGCATAATTCATGCATATGTGTTCTTCAATATCATCTTTATATGGTAACTTAAACCTCTTACAACACCAATTTATATCATACGTTACACTTAGTTAGGTTAAAGTTATCATTATGCATATGTGCGTGCAAACCTTCATATACAACTTATAATCCTTTTTATCAAGAGGCTAGACATCATAGTTATTAATGGTACAAATCTCATATTAGATTCATAAACTTTACATCCTTTATGTTATATTAGCATGGTAACCTGATTCTCATACCATCTTAATTCTATGTCATGCCTTGCACTTGGTTAAATGAATGTTATCATTAAACCTATATGGGTGTAAACATTTATATATAATTCAATAACTGGCAGCATTGCATGTGATCACAAAGAATAAGCATTACATATCATGATTATAAAACAAGGTTTTAATGCCACATGTATGCAATTTATAATAGAGCACTTGTAACTTAGTATACATGTTATAGTCCATGTGAGTTTTAGCATAATATGGTAAATTTTGGGATCCATATATTCTCTATGGAACCCACCGATGGAGTTCAACTCACACCGACACTCACACGGGAACCTTCCTTATGGTTAATGACATACATATCTCATAATCATGATACACTGAATATGGCATCTCATTTCAATAAGACAGTTATAGCCAAAAGGAATTTAAGATAAAACATCACAATACAATAAGTCATTCATCATGCGTATGTTAACTACGTGAAGAAATCGATGCCTATATGTATACATATACCCTTTTATTTCTTGTACCTTTTTCTTTTTATCACCTTTAATAGCTTGCCTAAGTACTAGTTCGAAAGGTGGAAAATGGAAGCAATGGATACTTGAAGGTATCAAACTATGGATATCCGAAGATATTAAATAATGGACCCAAACGGGGTCAAGCAATGGTTCCAGCAAGGAACAAACTATGGACCCAAACGAGGTCAAACAATGGTTCCATTAAGGAATAAGACCCAGACGGGATCAACTATGGCAGCTGCGACTTTATCCTCCAGGCATGCCTATGTAATCCACAACTCAACTAAGACCTGCAGGCTTATACCATTATAATAATCTTTGAGTCATCATATTCTTCGTTACTTAATATATTATTTGGCTTTAAGCCACAATTCATAAAGAATGCATATTATTCTTATCATGCATCATTGTTGAGTCATAGGTTCAATTACACATGGGTGCAAATCATGTAATCTCATAGTTTATTAACATTTATTCATAGTTAGCATTAAGCCTGATTTTAATGAAGCAATATGAAAGTGCAAATATTGCTACTAAAACATTCATAAAATCATATGCATGTCCCTGTACACATATGTTCATATACATAAATGCATCTTGAATCATGGCAATTCATTCTTTTATTTCTCATATTCATTCACATATTAAATCCTGCTGCTTATGATAGCACGTTCATGTCAATAGTACAATGTAGCTTACAAGACTCATAGATGGTTCTCAGTGACATACCTGGTTGTTGTTTGCCGTGAATAGCTTCCATATAATATCATAAATAGTCATATTGGTACTTAATTACTTGAATAACATCTAAACATCTTAGGGTCAGTATAATAAGATGAACAGTTATTTCCTTCTTAAAGTCAACACTTGCTCTTAATTAACTCTTTAGTTCACTTTTATAGTCTATTAGATCAGGAACAACAGGTCATCTCTCTTAACCAGTTCATACTTGTTTTATTCATCTTACAAATACTCTTTCATCATATAACGTATTATACCCTAGTAAGTTATATAAGATTATTTCATCCCGTGCTTACCCCCATAAGGTATAGGGTAACAAAGTAATTAGGTTTCGTTATATCAAGGCTAATCATTAATCATCGGTATGACTTAAAGCATAATATACTTTTATAGTTCCATCTTTGAGTGCCAATAAATATTCCATCTCTTTTAATTTAGTCAAGCACATTATAACTATCTTCCTAATGTTACTAGATCATAACATGGTAATTTCTTGCCATCGTAAAGAAACATTGGTATGTGTGTGTGTATATATATATATATATATTACTAGGACAAAGCCAGTTGCTTTGTTTGAGTTCTAACCGATACCAATTTCATAGGATACATTAAATAACATATACAATTTAGATTTATTAGGTTACATCCTATTGTCCTCAGTTATGTGCTTATCATGCACCGAACCCTATTCTAGCGACTTAATTCGTATAAGCATTACCTCATACAAGCCCCTTTAAAAATTAGTTCTCAAGGGTACCCCATACTATAATATAGTGGTTGCATTATTTTAATTCTAAAGTCTTTATATACATGCATAGAGGTTCTTCCATTTATAGACCGCTCTAATATAGCATGTCGGCGGCTTAGATTACTTACAACTTAGTTCAGTTTACATTATCTTACCATAACCTTCATTTCATCTAACTTTTGATAATACTTCATCTTATGGTCCTGCTTTTCTAAATTATACCTCTATAGATTTTAATATGGAATATCAGCTTTCATAATTTATTAATCCATCAGTATTCAACTTGCCAACTACCCATTACTTAGTAAATAATCATTATCCTTACATTCATATCTAACTTTGTTTGTCCTGCTTATTTGACTTTTAATAACTTTAAAATATCACCAAACTCATGCTTATGGGTGATTTATTGTTTAGGAGTATGTGTACAGGAAGTACAAGTGGCCATCTACTGGAGAAAGAACAAGGTACTTGGCAAAGCTATAAGAAAATAATAGGTCATATTGAGTCAGGTATTCCCAAAGAGAAAGAGTATGTGGCCATATAGGGGAAGGAGAAAAGACAAGTGGTCGTGTATCTCAAGAACAACAAAAGTTCATGGCCGTGTGCAAGGAAAAGAGAAACATCACGTGGCCATGTACATCAAGGAGAAACAAGGTGAGTGGCCATGCATTTTTCATGAAGAAGAAGTGAGTGGCCATGTGTTTCCAAAGAGAAACACATGCATGGCCGCGTGCAGGGAATTAAGCAACCATGCGTGACCGTGTGTGGGCAGAAGAACATCATCACGTAGCCATGCATCCTCAAGGGCAAAACAATGCATGGCCGTGTGTGAGAAGAAGAACATCATCATGTGGCCGTGCATGGGGAAGAAGAAAACCACACATGATCACACCAAGGGAAGAAGAAAAACATGCGTGGTCGTGTGTTTGCAAAGGGAAAATACACCTGTGGCCGCGTATGAGAAGGAAAGGAAAACAAATCGAGAATCCCGATCATGTATAACATAAATTTGAAACCCAGATCTCACTTCCCCTCTTACTTATATGATCATTTAAGTTTTTGATCATGCAACACTCATCTAAATCCATAGATTTAGCCTACACTTTCTCAAGGGAACCCATACACATAAAGAGGAGGATAGATTCCTAAAATCAATCATATGAACACTAAAGTAACCCTAATTCCCTTACCTGACATTGAAGCTACCAATCTTCCTTCAATCATCGTGATCCATCTCTATTACCCATGGTTCCTCTCTTTTACTTCATGAAGTCAAACATCAAAACCCTAGTTTCCTTAAATTATAGAGCGAGAGAGAGAGAGAGATCTCCCCCAAATGCCGATCCCCCATTCCCCAAATGCTTGAGTGGGATTAATATCTCACTAAGAGAAATTTCCAACTTGCCCTTATACACTATAATCTTCTGAAGTTCCATTCCTTACACTTTAACCCCAAGACTTTTAATTTAATTCAATTGTATCCTTCCTTGCTATTTTAGCTACACTCCAATATACATGTGCATAATTACCATCATACCCTTTATATGACTTAACTTCGTTAATGCAAGATAATCTATTTTTGCCTTATTAAATCTAAATCCTGATTAATTAACTATAATCCTATTAGGGCCATGATTGGATCCTCACAATTCTCTCCCCCTTAAAAGAATTTCGTCCTCGAAATTCAAAACTAGCAATCTTTATCTTTATTGCTAGCAAGTCTTAACTGTGCTTTAGCTATAAGGAACTATAACCATAAGCATTCTTTATATCCATAATAAACTCATCCATCTATAATCATTTGTATCTATCTTTGATTCCTAGATACTCGTATGCTCATTGTATTTCTTATCCTGAGTATCTTAATAACCTTAACATCTTGCATGCTCAGCAATGGCAAACTCAAATTCTCTTCTTATCATATAAAATTTTCCACAAACATATTAATAAATAATCTAGACATACTTATAATCAATCTTATGCTATTCCTCAATCATAAAACATTAAAGCATTTAAGCACTTCCAATACCAGGAGGCGAAAGATATTGATAATATCTCAGATATCATGTCACAATCTCTGCCAAAATCTTGCTACTGGTCCAATATATATCAATCATAGGTCAAACACCTAACATACTCCTCAAGATGTATGCCATTAGCAATAACACTATGGTCTAGTCCAATATCATCTTAATCTTTCAAAACAATTCCTTAATTCCTTATTGCCCAGAAAAGACTCAACCTAGGCTCTGATATCACTAATTGTAACACCCTAATCCACTAACCATGGATAATCATCATCTTTAAAACCTAGTAAAGGTCAAGCAGAAATAACAACAACAACAATAATAATAATAATAATAATAATGATAATAATAATAAGACAGGCCATAATTACATACCAAAATAAAATAATCAAGCATATAGATAAATAATCATAACATATATGGCCTTCAAGAATCCTTACATTCTCAAGCCAACTGCATCCTATCCAATCCTTATAAGCTTAACTTGAAACCTACACGGATAAACAAACCCGTGCTAAGCTATAAAGCTTAGTGGGGAACAAAACTCTATAGATAACTTATTTGCACAATTCATCATTATCATATACAACTTTCTATATAATACTGAATAATATTTGGGTCTATTGTATTGATCATTACACCAAGAACATATTGGGGAAGTACTCAAACTTATTAAGAATACCATACTTACTTATGTCTAGAGCATTATATAACATTCTCCTAATGAAAAATTCGTTAATTAACCAACATCATCTTACTTTTTACCTTTCTTTAAACTAGCTTGATTCCTACCTTTTTCAATTTACTACAGCTTCAAAATTCATACATCCAGGTTGTTGATAGTACACAACTCTAACTTAATGCATTAAACACAACATTACATAATTCATGCATTTGTGTTCTTTAATATCATCTTCACATGGTAGCTTAAACCTCTTACAACACCAATTTATATCAAACATTACACTTAGGTTAATGTTATCATTATGCATATGTGTGTGCAAACCTTCATATACAGCTTATAATCCTTTTTTTAAGAGGCTAGACAACATAGTTATTAATGGTACAATTCTCATATTAGATTTATAAACTTTACATCCTTTATGTTATATAAGCATGGTAACCTGATTCTCATACCATCTTCATTCCATGTCATGCCTTGCACTTGCTTAAATGAATGTTATCATTAAACCTATATGGGTGTAAACATTTATATATAATTAAATAGACTGGCAGCATTGCATGTGATCACAAAGAATAAGCATTACATATGTTGATTATAAAACGAGGTTTCGATGCCACATGTATGCAATTTATAATAGAGCACATGAAACTTAGTATACATGTTATAGTCCTTGTGAGTTTTAGCACAATATGGTACATTTTGGGATCTATATATTCTCCGTGGAACCCACCGATGGAGTTTAACTTACACCAACACTCACACGGGAACCTTCCTCATGGTCAATGACATACATATCTTATAATCATGATATACTGAACATGGCATCTAATTTCAATAATATAGTTATAGCCAAAAGGAATTTAAGATAAAACATCACAATACAATAAGTCATTTATCTTGCATATGTTAACTACGTGAAGAAATCGATGCCTATATGTATACATATGCCCCTTTATTTCTTGTACCTTTTTCTTTTTATCATCTTTAATAGCCTGCCTAAGTACTAGTATGAAAGGTGGATAACGGAAGCAATGGATACCCAAAGGTATCAAACTATGGATATTCGAAGATATCAAAGAATGGACCCAAACGGGGTCAAGCAATGGTTCTAGCAAGGAACAAACTATGGACCTAAACGGGATCAAATGATGGTTCCATTAAGGAACAAGACCCAGACGGGGTCAACTATGGCAGCTGTGATTGTATCCCTCTAGGCATGCCTATCTAATCCCTAACTTAACTAAGACCCGCAGGCTTATCCCATTATAATCATCTTTGAGTCATCATATTCTTCGTTACTTAATATATTATTTGGCTTTAAGCCACAATTCATAAAGAATGTATATCATTCTTATCATGTATCATTGTTGAGTTATAGCTTCAATTACATATGGGTGTAAATCATGTAATCTCATAGTTTCATTAACATTTATTCATAGTTAGCATTAAGCCTGATTTTAATCAAGCAATATGAAAGTTCTGATCTTGCTACTAAAACATTCATAAAATCATATACATGTCCATGTACACCTATATTCATATACATAAACGCATCTTGAATCATGGCAATTCATTCTTTTATTTCTCGTATTTGTTCACATATTAAATCTAGCTACTCATGATAGCACGTTCATGTCAACAGTACAATGTAGCTTACAAGACTCATGGATGGTTCTCAATGACATACCTGGTTGTCGTTTGCTGTGAACAGCTTCCATATAATATCATAAATAGTCATATCAGTACTTAATTACTTGAATAACATCTAAACATCTTAGGGGCAGTATAATAAGATGAACAGTTATTTCCTTCTTAAAGTCAACACTTGTTCTTAATTAACTTTTTAGTTCACTTTTATAGTTTATTAGATCATTAACAACAGGTCATCTCTCCTAATGAATTCATACTTGTTTTATTTATCGTACAAATACTCTTTCATCATATAATGCATTATACCTTAGTGAGTTATATAAGATTATTTCATCTTGTGCTTACCCCTATAAGGTATAGGGCAACAAAGTAATTAGGATTCATTATATCAAGGCTAAACATTAATCCTTGGTATGACTTAAAACATAATCAACTTCTATAGTTCCATCTTGGAGTGCCAATAAATATTCCATTTCTTTTAATTTAGTCAAGCACATTATAACTATATTCTTAATGTTACTAGATCATAACATTGTAATTTCTTGCCATCGTAAAGGAACATATATATATATAGTACTGGGACAAAGCCAGTTGCGTTTGAGTTCTCACCGATACCAATTTCATAGGATACATTAAATAACATATACAATTTAAAGTTATTAGGTTACATCCATTTTTCCTTAGTTATGTGCTTATTATGCACCAAACCCTATACTAGCGACTTAATTCGTATAAGCATTACCTCATACAAGCCCCTTTAAAAATTAGTTCTCAAGGGTACCCCATACTAAAATATAGTGGTTGCATTATTTTAATTCTAAATTCTTTATATACATACAAAGAGGTTCTTCTATTTATGGACCACTCTAATATAGCATATTGATGGTTTAGATTACTTACAACTTAGTTCAGTTTACTTTCTCTTACCATAACCTTCATTTCATCTAACTTTCGATAATACTTTATCTTATGGTCCTACTTTTCTAAATTATACCTCTATAGACTTTAATATGGAATATCGGCTTTCATAATCCATTAATCCATCAGTATTCAACTTGCCTTCTACCCATTAATTAGTAAACAATCATTATCATTACATTCACAGCTAACTTTGTTCGTCCTGCTTATGTGACTTTTAATAACTTTAAGATATCACCAAACTCATGCTTATGGGTGATTTATTGTTTAGGAGTATATGTATAGGAAGTACAGGTGGCCATGTACTGGAGAAAGAATAAGGCACTTGGCCAAGCTATAAGAAAATAATAGGTCATATTGGGCTAGGTATTCCCAAAGAGAAAGAGTATGTGGCCATATAAGGGAAGGAGAAAAGACAAGTGGTCATGTATCTCAAGAACAACAAGAGTGCGTGGCCGTGTGCAAGGAAAAAAGAAACATCACGTGGCCGTGTACATCAATGAGAAACAAGGTGAGTGGCCATGCATTATTCATGAAGAAGATGTGTTTCCAAAGAGAAACACGTGCATGGATGCATGCAGGGAAGGAAGCAACCATGCGTGACCGTGTATGGGGAGAAGACCATCATCATGTGGACATGCATAGGGAAGAAGAAAACAACATGTGGTTATGCCTAGGGAAGAAGAAAAACATATGTGGCCGTGTGTTTTCAAAGGGAAAATACACCTGTGGCCGCGTATGAGAAGGAAAGGAAAAAAAATCGAGAATCCCGATCATGCATAAGATAAATTTTTTATCTCACTTCCCCTCTTACTTATATGATCATTTAAGTTTTTGATCATGCAGCACTCATCTAAATCCATTGATTTAGCCTACACATTCTCAAGGCAACCCATACATGTAAAGAAGAGGATAGATTCCTAAAATTAATCATATGAACACTACAGTAACCCTATTCCCATACCTAACATTGAAGCTTCCAATCTTCCTTCAATCATCTTGATCCAGCTCTACTACCCATGTTTCCTCTCTTTCCCTCCATGAAGCCAAACATCAAAACCCTAGTTTCCTTAAATTATAGAGAGAGAGAGAGAGATCTCCCCCAAATGTCGATCCCCCATTCCCCAAATGCTTGAGTGGGATTAATATCTCACTAAGAGAAATTCCCAACTTGCCCTTATACACTATAATCTTTTAAAGTTCCATTCCTTACACTTTAACCATAAGACTTTTAATTTAATTCAATTGTATCCTTCCTTGCTATTTTAGCTACACTCCAATATACATGTGCATAATTACCATCATACCAATTATATGACTTAACTTCGTTAATGCAAGATAATCTAATTTTGCCTTATTAAATCTAAATCCTGATTAATTAACTATAATCCTATTAGGGCCATAATTGGGTCCTCACACATATTCTTAATAAAAGGCATCATTCATTTGTTAATGCTATGTTTAAATACATGGGTTTGTAAATCTTAAATTAATAAATGAATTCCTAGATATTATAAACACAGTGCAAAGGCAATCATGAAGTGTTCATGATATAAGATGTCTATTGCATGCAAATGATTTAATATCTAAATATATCTAGTCATAGAATTAACAAGACATGACATTGTTAATTTGGACAGACTAGCACATTTTACTCTTCTTGAATGGTTCAAGCAATGGTTCTCATAACTGTGATTTTGGAAGATAATCAAAGCTAACATGTGGATGCTTATTAGAAGAACAAGTTCATTGGAGACCGGCAAAGAGAATCCTCACATGGATATTAAATCTATGTCAGTGAGGAATCTCTTCATAGCGGTTGTGCAAGAATCCTTAAACTTGAGATCACCAAGGTTATCTTAAGTAGCAAGTGGTATACTTTCACTCCATAACTGGTTATTTCCAACTAGAGGTGAACATAGTTAGGAGGTTGGGTATATCATGACCTACTTGAAGATAGTTGAGTGATTGAAAAAGGATTCACCATCCCAGATTTATTAAAGGAAGTTATCTCGTATGATTCTATAATTGCCTTGTTTAGAGAATCTCTGGCAAGAGTAATATGCCAAGATGGATAGAGATCCATGAAGGGAATTTTGGGAACAATTGTTAGAATTAATAGAACATAGATAATTAGATTTATATGAGTTGATAGAAATCCATACTTAGAATCTAATTGAGATAAGAGTGGTGAAAGGAGTAATTGCACGGTAATTATTTCTATGGAATGATATAGTCAAACCACTTGAATTTCCTGACATTTGGGTAGTCATGATGCCTAGCTAAAGGCCGCTTATGATTTGTATAATAGTGTATCATAAATATCAATAGGGATTGATAAAATGATTTAAAGAAGTTTAAATCATATGAGTTTGAATAGAACTCACAATTACATATTATACTGCCAATATGGACATAAACCTAATAGATCACACACATATAGAGAAAAGGATAAAATGGTAAAATGACAAGGATAATAATATTTGATATTATTATGGGAATAGAGAAGTGAATAAGAGAATAATTAATTATGATAAAGTAAAATTGTTCGCATAACTTTTTAGAAATATTCTATAAAATGGATCTAATTGAAATATTGTATTTCATAATTAATTATTATTTGACTATAAGTGTTATAGGGCTGATATAATAATTAATAGATCCATTGGAGAAAATAATGGAGGCCCAGAAGATTGAGTTTGGCGCAGAAACCCTCAAGAGGAAGGGTTTCATGCCAACTATAGACAGAAGACCTTAGAGGCCTAATTCTTGGACCAAAATAAATTAAATATATTTTATAAGTGTTATGGAGCCTAAATATTTAATTTGGATGGATTTGGAATTCATTTGGGTGATTAAATCTAAGTATATGCACAAAGGGCCTAGTTTGTCGGTTTTGTGCAAAGTCTTTTGTGAAAGGACTTAAATTTGATTTAATTGAGCCCAAATAAATTATTAATAATTCCAAAATGCCATTTAATATTTCTCCAAAAATTTTAAAGAGCCCAATCCTATTATGAAGTTGGATTTTTAACCTAACTATAAAAATTCAAGTGATAGGGTTTTAGGGTTAAGGTGAACAATTAAAAGAAAAGAATTTCTCTCACTCTCTCAACCCTAGCCTCCACCCCCTTGCTAGCATCAAGGGATTTCAGCCAGCCCTTGTTCTTCTCCTTTTTTGGTTCATTCAATCCTACTCTAGTATGGATTACTAATTGAAGGTGTTCAACTTTGGACACTATGGTTTGCTACAACTCGGTGAGAAGAAAAAACAAATGTTCAACAAAAATCAAAGGTGATTTTTCTTATTCCCATTAATATGTATATTTTAAATTCATGGCAAGATAAGATCTATTTTAAATTCCACTTATGTATGAGATGCATGTAATCGATAATTCCCAACATGGTATAAGAGCCTTGGTTTTGCCATGAATCTACAATTCTATATTTTTTTTGCAGAATAGTTTTTATTATTTATTTATTTATTTCATGAACTTTAAAATATCAGATTTGATTGTTCATGAATGAGAAATATTGATTTTTGGATGTATGCAATCAAACATATAAAACGAAAAATAAAAATGATTCTTTTGAGAAAAGTGTCATTGTGAATGGCATGTAGGGTTGTATTTTTCAATAAAGTTTAGGGGCTGCTCTAAATTAAATTTTTATTGATCCACTCTAAAATTATTTTGATGATAATTTATGCTTTTAATATGTGATATTAAGCCATAGGATCAAACAAAATTAAAATCGAACAAGTTTTGCATGAAAACTAGTTTAGTCGAAAAGTTCGATAAATTGGTGTTCTTCTTGTGTTCTTGGTATGCTCCTGGTGTGTTCATGTTTAGAATGATTTTTTAATCTTCTAAATCTGATATATCTGATATATTAATGTGTTTTTAATTAATGGGATTAATTAAAATGGGCCTTGAATTAATTGGATTAATTTTAATTCATTAAAACCACTTAATGGGCTTAATTATGTTTACGGACTTGGTTTACATTAGTGAATGACTTAGTGGGCGTAAGGAGCTGATTGGCTCATTGGCTCCAAGTTATGCACCTTTCGTGCTTAACTTCAACATGAACAAGATCCAAGTAACCATTCTTGAGTTAATCAACATGCTCAAAAAAGCTGATGGATCCTTCAAGAAGGATTCAAAAACTGTTATGGTTGTCACTTTTGTTAAAGGCAAGAAGCAGAAGAAGAAAAGCATAACCAAGGTGTAGCCAAAGAATGGTGGGATCTCCAAGAATAAGGCTTCCAAGAAAGAGAATCCCAAAGGAACTTGCTTCCATTATGGAAAAGATGGTCATTGGAAGCGTAACTGTAAGACCTATCTAGATTCTCTCAAGGAGAAGAAGCAAGTTGATGCTTCTACTTCAGGTATTCATATGATTGAAATAAATACTTATTCTATTGCTTCTAAACAATCTTGGGTATTAGATACCGGATGTGGATCTCATTTGTGTAATGATCTACAGGGGCTTAAAAGCAGTAGAAGAGTTGGAAAGGCAGAAATATGTCTACAGTTAGCTACTGGACAAAATATCTCTACAACTGTTGTGGGGACTTACCATTTGCCTCTTCCAAGTGGATTAATACTGGAGTTAAATAACTATTATTATGTTCCAGCATTATCCAAAAGTATTATTTCTTTCAGTTGTTTATTGAACGATTATGACATTTCTTTAAAGGATAAGTATTGTTACATTTTTAAGAACAATATGTTTTATGAAAAAGCTATCATTGAGAATGATATATTTGTTCTTGATTTAATTAAAGAAGTGCATAATGTTGATACCAAGAGAATTAAATGAGATAATATAAATACCTCATATTTATGGCATTGTCATTTAGGCCATATAAATAAGAAACGCATGACCAAATTACACAAGTCAGGTGATTTGGGGCCATTTGATTATGAATCATTTGACACATGTGAATCTTGTTTATTAGGAAAATTGACAAAAACTCCCTTTATTGGTAAAGGAGAACGAGTTAAAATGGTTTTTGACTTAATACATTCAGATGTATGTGGTTTAATGACTACACATGCCAGAGGAGGTTACTCCTACTTCATTACTTTTCATAGATGATTATTCCAGGTTTGGATATATCTATCTAATGAAATATAAATCAGAAGCATTTGAAAAGTTCAAAGAATTCAGAAATGAAGTAGAGAAGCAAATTGGCAAAAGTATTAAAACACTTACATTAGATCGAGGAGGAGAATACTTAAGCCAAGAATTTCAAGATTATCTTAGAGATAATGGGATTTTATCTCAATGGACTCCACCACATACACCACAACACAATGGTGCATCTGAAAGGAGAAATCAAACACTATTAGATATGGTTCGATCTATGATGAGTTGAGCAGGCTTGCCTAAATACTTTTAGGGATATGCACTAGAAACTGCTATTTATGTGTTAAATAGAGTTCCTAGTAAATCAGTTGATATTACTCCATATGAGATGTGGAATAATAAGAAACCCACACTTTCTCATATGAAAGTATAGGGTTGTCCTGCTTATGTGAAGAGGACGGTGTCAGACAAACTAGATATTAAGTATGACAAATGTTTTTTTGTGGGATATCCACAAGAAATGTTTGGATATTATTTCTACCATCGCTTAGAATAAAAGGTATTTGTTTCGAGGCATGTTGTCTTCTTGGAAAGAGAATTTCTCCTACAGGAGGACAGTAGCAGTAAATTGAACTTGGTGAAGTTCAAGACCCACAAATAGAAGTAAATCAGCCGATTGAACCCGAAACTGAATTTCATAATGATGAGATTACAGTTAAACCTGATTATACACAAAATCCTAGAAGATCTACTAGGATGCATTCTATCCCTATGAGATATGGATTTCATATTGATTTAGATAGAGGTATAACTGTAGTAGAGGACAATGAGCCTACAAGCTATCAAGAAGTTTTTAATAGTTCAAAACGTGATTTATGGCTTAAGGCTATGCATTCTGAAATGGACTCCATGTATGAGAATAAAGTATGGACTTTAACTCAACCACCTAAAGGGATGAAACCCATAGGGTGCAAATAGGTCTTAAAAAAAAAGACCGGCATGGAAGGTAATATAGTTACCTATAAAGCTCGCTTAGTAGCAAAAAGCTATCATCAAAAAGAAGGTATTGACTATGATGAAACCTTTTCTCCTGTAGTGATGCTTAAGTCTATAAGAATACTTATAGCCATTGCAGCTTATTATGATTATGAGATTTGGCAAATGGATGTGAAGATAGATTTCCTAAATGGAAATCTGACTAAGGATGTGTATATAACACAACAAGAAGGGTTCATATCAGGAAATGGTGAAAAAAGTATGTAAGTTTCAAAGATAAATTTATGGATTGAAGTAAGCCTCTAGGAGTTGGAACATATGATTCAATGAGATAATCAAAGAGTTTGGTTTCTCAGAGAATGAAGATGAACCTTGTGTATATAAAAGCATCAGTGGGAGTGCAATTATCTTCCTAGTTCTATATGTGGATGACATATTGATCATAGGAAATGACATTTCTCTTCTCCAATCTGTTAAAATATGGTTATCCAAGAAATTCTACACTAAAGACCTTGGAGAAGCATCCTATATTCTGGGAATATGGATCTATAGAGATAGATCCAATAGGCCGCTGGGTCTTTCTCAAAGTACATATATAGATAAAGTATTAAAGAGGTTTAATATGGATCTCTCTAAGAAAGGTTTTATACCTATGGTGCATGGGAAACATCTTTCTAAATCTATGTGTCCGCAGACACTAGAGGATAGAGAGAGCATAAATAGAATACCATATGCATCTGCAATTGGTTCTATCATGTATGCTATGTTATGTACACGTCTAGATGTAGCTTTTGCTTTAGTGTCACAAGAAGATTCCAATCCAATTTTGGAGAGGAACATTGGACAACTATCAAGAATATCCTTAAGTACTTGAGAAGGACTAAGGATATATTCTTGGTATATGGAGAGGTAGTTTGGAAGTAAATGGGTATACAGATGCTAGCTTCCAATCTGATAAAGATGATTGTAAATCACAATCTGGTTATGTGTTCATAATGGGAGGAGAGGCAGTTATTTGGAAGAGTTCCAAACAAGAAACAACTACTGATTCCACAATAGAAGCTGAGTACATTGTTGCTTCGGAAGTAGCCAAAGAAGCAGTCTGGATCAAAAAGTTCATATGTGAACTAGGAGTGGTGCCTAGCATTGTTGATCCAATTCCTTTATATTGTGACAACAATGGAACCATTGCAGAAGCAAAGGAACCACGGTCTCATCAACGATCCAAGCATTTCCTCAGATGCTACCATCTCATAAGGGAAATATTAGCTAGAAATGATGTGAAAGTATAAAGGGTCCCCACAGATGATAATGTGGCGGATCCCCTCACTAGAGCACTTTCCCAAATTAAGCACGATCACCATATAAATAGCATGGGTCTAAGACACATGAGTGATTGGCTCTAGTGCAAGTGGGAGATTGTTAGAAAGGATGTCCTAGAGCCCATATAATAGGGATTTATTTCATATGTATGAATTCATATTCTTAATAAAAGGCATCATTCATTTATTAATGCTATGTTTAAATACATGAGTTTATAAATCTTAAATTAATAAATGAAGTCCTAAATATTATAAACATAGTGCAAAGGCAATCATGAAGTTTTCATGATATGAGATGCCTATTGCATGTAAATGTGTTAATATCAAAATATCCCTAGTCATAGCATTAAGAAGACAAGACATTGTTAATTCGGATAGACTAGCACATGTTATACTTCTTGAATGGTTCAAGTAGTGGTTCTCATAACTGTGATTATGGAAGATAATAAAAGCTAACATGTGGATGCTTGTTAGAAGAACAAGTTCATTGGAGACCTACAAAGAGAATCCTCACATGGATACTAAATCTTGTTAGTGTAAACCCTAGCCCCAATGCATTGTAATAAAACATTTGAAATTAATAAAATGAGGCATTTTTTTATCTTTTGTATTCCTGTGCATGTCAATTGATAAAACTATCCAAGAATGTCATTTTGGTTTAAGTTATCATGTGTGAGGTAGATGGTTGTAAGACCTTGAAACAAATGAGACTTCATTCTAAACATCCCTAGTCAGTCATTGTTATGGGAATAACAATGAATTAAGACTAGTATGCTCTCTCTGACATTATGAGTTCTGTCTTACGGATCATTAGGACAAGAGTGTCAATCAGAGATCATAGATACATGTTAAAGAACATGGTATCTGGATACGATCCGCTCATGAGAATACTACATGGTACAAGTCATAAGTGTTTCTCATATGCAAGTTTTGTATCGGAGTTCTTAGACCTGAAATCTCTATGAAACACTTTATGAATTACTGTGTACTTTGACATACACCTAATGTGCTCGTAACAGAGTGACAAGTACAGGTATGATTGGGTATGCATTGATTCATGTTAGAGAGCATGAGAGAAGTGAAGGGATTACCCCTCTCGATAAGAGAGAAAATATCACCGGCCACTTGATCAGTGAACTGAGAAGTGTATGGCCATACCGAGAGGAAATAATGAGTAATCATTATTTATCTGGGAGTTTAGTGTCACTGGAATATCAAGAAAGGAATTAAAATATATATGGATGACTAGTTCAATGCCTTATATTAATTCTGATATTTATGGGTAAGGGACTATGCAAAATTGCATTAGGTCACTAAATGCCATATGCATTTTCATTTAATTTGGAATGCTATAATATCTTGCTAGAGAATATATATATAGCCTTTGAATTAATTTATTAATTCATTGCCAACATTAAATGGACCTATAGGATCGCACACAAAGCATTGGGCTTAAAATATTTAAATTAAGTATTGGGCATTAATTTGGGCTTTTAATTAAAGTCAAATTAATGTGTGTAATGGGTTATTAGATTGCTATTGGACCTTGGCCCATGAGAGAGAAAAATTCAGCCTACAAGGTTTAATTTCAATTAATTAAATGTCTTGTGTTAATTTAATTAATTGAGTATTAAAGCCTAAAGGATTTTAATTAAATTAATTCACTTGATAATTGGATGGTGTGGCCGAAATTCCAAGATAATATCAATGGAATTTTGGCACATGATTAATTCTTTTATTAAGTGATTTAGTTAATTATTATGTCTTACATTTATCTTATATTAAATCAAAAGGATTATCTTGGATTAAATGTATTGTTTTAAGGAGTTTAAATCAATATATATTACTTATTTTAGGAAGTGATTGAGATTGAATTAATTATCTTGAGATAGTAAAGTTCAAATCAAACACTTGCCAAAAGATAAGGATATATATAAAAGAAATAAAACCCTAAGAAGACCTAAGAGAAAAAAACGTGAAACCCTTTTTTCTAGGTCTTGGCGTGAACTTCATCTCTCTCTCTCTTAATTCTTTTGGTCCAATTTACACAAGGAGAAAGGATTGTTCCTCATTATCTTATGTTCTTGGGTAGTGATAGCAACCTAAGAGAAGTGAAAAATAAAATTTTGTAGCTTCAAACCATAGCCATTACACAATACCTTAAAAGAGAGCTAGCAATCTCGATTTTAAGCTGTCGGTGCAATTGTGTGTGTGAGAATAGAGGGAGTGGCGTAAAAGGCTGTTCCTTGGCATTGGTGATCAATATCTAAGGTGGATAAATTCATCTCGGTTGCTGGTCATCACCAAACTCAACTTTTAAAAGGCATCCAAAGTTGTAAGTTTTAAAAACCCTAAATTTGCATGTTTCGATTCTTGCTTTTGATTTGTATGGTATGGATGATGAAAAATTTTTGTTTTTTCGCTGCGTTATAATCACATTCATACCATGTCATATTCCATCAATTGTATCAGAGCCTAAACTTGCTTATTTTAGTGCTTTAGATGCATGAAAAATTAATTAAAAATCGTCATTATGAAAACATGCAAATCTGAAATTTTCTGTTTTGAGTTTTTTGCATTGTTTTGGCGTAAAAACGATTTTAATTGATTAGATAGGTATTATAATTAATATGATATGTTAATATACTGTCCTAAGATGTTCTAGGAGCTGTTAATGGTCGGATTTAATTAATAATACCTGATGGTACATGTTAATATTAAAACTAGGTGCTAGTTGGCATGTTAATTGTTAGTTTAACAACTAATTTTCAATATTAAATGTAAAAACGATTTTGGAATGTTTGTAAGTGATATTTAAAGATTAATTATCAGGTATGGACATATTTTAAATTTGGTTTTAATTCTGGTCCATGATAATTTAATTGATTAATTTTAAAATCACTTAAAACTATGACTAGTTTGTGTTTGTTACATGTTTAATCAACAATTTTTGTTTTGGTTTGATTAAAATGGTATAAAAACATTTTTATCAAAATGTTACAGAAAATTAACTCAATTTTTATGACCTTATTTAAATGATTAAATGACTCATAAAATTGATTTAAATGTTTGTGCATTTTATGGCATTACATAAGCATTAAACAACTAGTTTTTGTTGTTTGTTTGTTTTATATGCATGCCGTGTACCATGTATATATGTTCTTCATGATTTTGTGTTTTAATTCATGTTGGTACATATTATATTTATTTTTAATGTTTATGGGCTTGATGACATAAAATTAAAAATGGCAAAATTGTAAATTATACTAGAGTTGATTTATGGCACAAATCTAACTAGTTTGTGTTTTGGGCTTTTAAGAGATCTTATTCAATAAGAGGATTTAGTCCATTGGGCTTTAGCCCAGGCCCATCATGGGGTCATCTCTTAAAGGTTCAAGTATACAATTTTCATTAATGGGCATGGATAAATTAAATAAAATTGGACTTTGTTTTATCCATGAATGTTATGTATATTTATTTGCTAGTTTGGTGTGATGAATGGATATGCATGGTGCATTCATGGGCCCTGGGTTTTTGTAATTAAATATGGCCTGCAAGCCATTATATTTTATTGTAAAAGTTTCATTTATTTCTTAGAATAGAATATACTTGAAGACTTTGTAAATCAAGACGAAGCCCACCGGAGTGGAGAAGCCCAACTCGAAGATTCTTATGTAATAGTATAGAATCTTAGTTGTAGGTTTTTGGGCCCATGTTTGTCATGCTTTACTTTATGCAATTATTTATATATGCATGCTATGTATGGATGACAAAGCGTATGCCATGTAAGCCGTAATAAAATGAATCCCTAAAATAGTAAGTCACAAAGTTGCCTCCCTAATTTGAAACATGTCGAGGCATCGATCATCGGTCACGTAGACTAGGAGTCCTAGATGCGCCCGATTATCTTTGTGAGGCATGGGTTGTGAATGTAGGTTGGACTTAACATGGAAAGGGATGCCCGGACCTAGGCAACTAATAAATGGGTTTGTGCTATAACATCTTAAGATGTTAGCCCATTTGATCCAAGAGTCATGTACGAGACATGATTGGAGTTTTCCTACCTAAGTAACTTAACTTGTTAGGTGTACAAGCTCAGCTTGACTAATAAGTTGTTGTGAAAAGTGGATCTTGGCCCATATCAAATCACTAACGCGAATTATTTAAAGGGATATTAATTTGGTTTGTGGGATTATAATAAGACCTCATTTAATCTTGCTAAATTTTATTGTAGATTGAAAATGGCATCTTCAAACAACAATTTCTCATTGCGATCGGTCCTTAAAAAGGACAAATTAAATGGCACTAATTTCATAGACTGGTCTCGAAACTTAAGAATAGTTCTTAAGCAAGAGAAGAATTTGTATGTTTTGGATGCACCCTTACCTGAGGAACCTGCTAGGAACGCTTCTGTGGTTCAAAAGGAAACTTTTGAGACCAAGAAAAGTGACTCTAATGATGTGACCTGTTTGATGCTAGCCACTATGGTGCCTAAATTGCAAAAGCAATTTATGGACCAAGAGGCCTATGCGATCATGGTGCACCTCAAGGAGATGTTCTAAGAGCAAGCTCGTCACGAGAGGTTCGTGACAACAAAGGCCTTAATTTTTTGCAAGATGGCTGAGGGTACTCCTGTTAGTACCCATGTACTCAAGATGAAAGGGTATCTTGATACTCTTGAGAAGGTTGAGGTACAAGTGCCAAAGGAATTGGCCACTGACTTGATCTTAGGATCATTGCCTGCTGCTTATGATACATTTGTGATGAATTATAACATGTATGCAATGAACAAGTCAGTCACTGAGTTTCATGGGATGCTTAAGAATGCTGAAGAAAACATTCGAAAGACCAATCCCGTACTAATGGTTCAAAAGGTAATTAAGAAGGAACCTGCTAAGGGAAAGGGAAAACCCATGTCAGTTGGGAGTGCACCTCAGGCCCAATCCAAGCCTAAGGCACCAAAATTCAAAGAGAGTGAGAGCACTTGCTTCCATTGCAACAAGATAGGGCATTGGAGGAAGAATTACGCTCTTTTCAATGAAGAACAAAAGAAGAATGGAGCCAAGGCATCCAGTTCTAGTATTTTGGTTGTTGAAATTAACCTTTCTATTTCTACCACTTGGGTATTAGATACCGGTTGTGGTTCTCACATTTGTTCAAATGTGCAGGGGCTAAGAAATAGGCGGTTACTTGGAAAGAATTAAGTGGACCTCCGTGTGGGGAATGGAGAACGAGTTGCTGCCATGGAGATAGGCGACTATCACCTCACTTTACCTTCCGGACTTTGTATTGTTTTGAATAATTGTTATTATGTGCCTGCTATGAGCAGAAACATTATTTCAGTTTCATGTTTGGATAATGATGAATTTGATTTTGTTATTAAAAATGGCAATGTTCATATTCATCGCCAAGGCATTTCTTATGGCAATGCCATGTTGCAAAATGGCCTTTATATCCTTGATCTACAAAACAAAGAGTCCATATACAACATTAATACAAAGAGGGTTAAGTCAAACGAATTGAACCCTACTTACTTCTGGCATTATCGTTTAGGACATTCAAACGAAAAACGCATTTCAAGACTCCATAAAACTGGAGTGCTTGGGTCATTCGACTTAGAGTCTTATGACACATGTGAGCCATGTTTGCATGGAAAAATGACAAAGAGTCCTTTTAATAAAAAAGGTGAGAGGACTAATGGCTTATTAGAACTAATACATATCGATGTATATGGACCTTTAAGTATACATGCTAGAGGTGGTTTTAGCTACTTCGTGACATTCACAGATGACTTCAGTAGATATGGCTATGTCTATATAATGAAGTACAAGTCTGAAACTTTTGAGAAATTCAAAGAGTTTAAGAACAAAGTAGAAAACCAACTTGGCAAAAGTATAAAAGCCATTCGATCAGATCGAGGTGGCGAATACTTAAGCTAAGAGTTTGACAGTCATCTAAAGGAGTGTGGTATTATTTCACAGCTCACTCCTCCTGGAACACCTCAATGGAATGGTGTGTCCGAAAGGAGAAATCAAACTCTATTGGACATGGTTCGATCTATGATGAGTCAAGCTAATCTTCCTATCTCTTTTTGGGGTTATGCATTAGAAACTGCTGCATTTCTATTGAACCGTACACAACTAAAGCAGTTGAGAAGACACCATACGAGGTATGGACTAGGAAAGAACCCAATATGTCTTTTCTAAGGATTTGGGGCTGTGAAGCACATGTTAAGAAATTAACATCTGACAAAATAGAGTCCAAATCCAGTGTCTGCTTGTTTGTGGGTTATCCTAAAGAAACAAAGGGATACTATTTTTACTCACAAGCCGAGAACAAAGTATTTGTTGCTCGCAAGGCTGTTTTCTTGGAAAAGGAGTTCCTTCTTAAGAAAGACAGTGGGAGTAAAGTAGAACTTGGAGAAATTCAAGCACCACAAACTCCTATAGAGGATGAGTTGGAAATGGGATCAAGTTCACAACCAGTTTTGGAACAAGAACCCATTACACAAGAACCTAGAAGGTCTGGTAGGGTACGTCAGGAGATTGAGAGATATGGATTTCTAATCACTGACAGTGACACTATTGAGTTAGTAGATCGTGAGGATCCTACTACCTACCGAGAAGCTATTGAGAGCCCAGACTCAGATAATTGGCTTGAAGCCATGAAATCCGAGATGCAATCAATGTACGATAACCAGGTTTGGACCTTGGTTGATCCACTGGAAGGTGTTAAGGTAATTGAATGCAAATGGCTATTCAAACTCAAAGCTGATTAGACCTACAAAGGTAGACTAGTAGCAAAAGGTTTTCGACAAACTCATGGTGTAGACTATGACTAGACCTTTTCGCCTGTAGTCATGCTCAAATCCATTAGGATCTTGCTTGCCATAGCTGCACATCATGATTATGATATATGGCAAATGGATGTCAAAACCGCTTTCCTCAACGAAAATTTACTTGAGGATGTGTATATGACACAGCCTGAAAGATTTTGTCAATCCCAAGCATCCTAAGAAGGTTTAAAAGCTTCAAAAATCCATTTATGGATTAAAGCAAGCATCCTAAAGTTGGATCTTCGCTTTGATGAGGCAGTCAAGGAATTTGACTTCATCAAGAACGAAGATGAGCCTTGTGTGTACAAGAAGGTTAGTGGGAGCATAGTAGTATTTTTGGTCCTATATGTGGACGACATCCTTCTCATTGGGAATGACATTCAAACATTGCAAAAGGTTAAGCAATGGCTGGGAAAATGTTTCTCAATAAAAGACTTAGGTGAAGCCAAGACAATACTTGGTATTCGAATCTATAGAGATAGATCGAATCGGCTCTTAGGACTAAGTCAAAAAAAGTACATAGACAAAGTACTAAAGCGTTTTAGTATGGGAGACTCACAAAAAGGGTACATACCTTTGGCTTTGGGAGTTCCTTTAACTAAAGAACAGTGCCCTAAAACCAAAGAGGAAAGGGACAACATGAGTAGAATCCCATATGCATCTGCTATTAGATCTATCATATACGCTATGTTATGCACTAGGTTGGATGTTGCTCATGCACTAAGTGTAACCAGTAGGTTTTAGCAAGACCCTGGTGAGAAGCACTGGTCTGCTGTAAAAGGGATTCTGAAGTACCTGCGAAGGACTAAGGATCACTTCTTGGTGTATGGTGGTCAAGAAGAGCTCGTCATACAAGGTTATGCCGATGCTGCTTTTCAGACCAGCACTCAGGATTCTACATCGCAATCTGGATTCGTTTTTTTTTTGAACGGTGGTGCTGTCAGCTGGAAAAGCTCAAAACAAGAGACCGTTGCCGACTCAACTACAAAATTTGAGTATATTGCAGCAAGTGAGGCTGCAAAAGAGGCTGTTTGGATTAAAAATTTCATTTCCGGATTAGGAGTGGTCCCAAGCATCCTAGATCCATTAGAAATTTTCTGTGACAACAACGGGGCCATCGCACAGGCAAAGGAGCCCCGGTCACACCAGAAATCCAAACACATACTTAGGAGGTACCACCTGATCAGAGAAATCATTGATCGTGGGGATGTCAAGGTTAGCAAGATAGCAAGTGAAGACAATGTAGCAGATCCTTTAACGAAACAGTTGCGTCCAAATCTGCACGAAGCTCATTTGAGAGCGTTCGGTCTTAGGGCTATGCCCAATTGGGACTAGTGCTAGTGGGAGATTGTTAGTGTAATCCCTAGCCCCAATGCATTGTAATAAAACATTTGAAATTAATAAAATGAGGCATTTGTTTTATCTTTTGTATTCTTATGCATGTCAATTGATAAAACTATCCAAGAATGTCATTTCGGTTTAATTTATCATGTGTGAGGCACATGGTTGTAAGACCTTGAAACAAATGAGACTTCATTCTAAACATCCCTAGTCAGTCATTGTTATGGGAATAACAATGAATTAAGACTAGTATGCTCTCTCGAATATTATGAGTTCTGTCTTACAGATCTTTAGGACAAGAGTGTCAATCAGAGATCATAGATACATGTTAAAGAACATGGTATCTGGATACGATCCGCTCATGAGAACACTACATGGTACAAGTCATAAGTGTTTCTCATATGCATGTTTTGTATCGGAGTTCTTAGACCTGAAATCTCTATGAAACTCTTTATGAATTACTGTGTACTTTGACATACACCTAATGTGCTCGTAACAGAGTGACAAGTACAGGTATGATTGGGTATGCATTGATTCATGTTAGAGAGCATGAGAGAAGTGAAGGGATTACCCCTCTCGATAAGAGAGAAAATATCACCGGCCACTTGATCAGTGAACTGAGAAGTGTATGGCCATACCGAGAGGAAATAATGAGTAATCATTATTTATCTGAGAGTTCAGTGTCACTGGAATATAAAGAAAGGAATTAAAATATATAAGGATGACTAGTTGCATGCCTTATATTAATTCTGATATTTATGGGTAAGGGACTATGCAAAATTGCATTAGGTCACTAAATGCCATATGCATTTTCATTTAATTTGGAATGCTATAATATCTTGCTAGAGAATATAATATAGCCTTTGAATTAATTTATTAATTCATTGCCAACATTAAATGGAGCTATAGGATTGCACACAAAGCATTGGGCTTAAAATATTTAAATTAAGTATTGGGCATTAATTTGGGCTTTTAATTAAAGTCAAATTAATGTCTGTAATGGGTTATTAGATTGCTATTGGACCTTGGCCCATGAGAGAGAAAAATTCAGCCCACAAGGTTTAATTTCAATTAATTAAATGTCTTGTGTTAATTTAATTAATTGAGTATTAAAGCCTAAAGGATTTTGATTAAATTAATTCACTTGATAATTGGATGGTGTGGCCGAAATTCCAAGATAATATCAATGGAATTTTGGCACATGATTAATTCTTTTATTAAGTGATTTAGTTAATTATTATATCTTACATTTATCTTAGATTAAATCAAAAGGATTATCTTGGATTAAATGTATTGTTTTAAGGAGTTTAAATCAATATATATTACTTATTTTAGGAAGTGATTGAGATTGAATTAATTATCTTGAGATAGTAAAGTTCAAATCAAACACTTGCCAAAAGATAAGGATATATATAAAAGAAATAAAACCCTAAGAAGACCTAAGAGAAAAAAACGTGAAACCCTTTTTTCTAGGTCTTGGCGTGAACTTCATCTCTCTCTCTCTTAATTCTTTTGGTCCAATTTTCACAAGGAGAAAGGATTGTTCCTCATTATCTTATGTTCTTGGGTAGTGATAGCAACCTAAGAGAAGTGAAAAATAAAATTTTGTAGCTTCAAACCATAGCCATTACACAATACCTTAAAAGAGAGCTAGCAATCTCGATTTTAAGCCGTCGGTGCAATTGTGTGTGTGAGAATAGAGGGAGTGGCGTAAAAGGTTGTTCCTTGGCATTGGTGATCAATATCTAAGGTGGATAAAGTCATCTCGATTGCTGGTCATCACCAAACTCAAGTTTTAAAAGGCATCCAAAGTTGTAAGTTTTAAAAACCCTAAAATTACATGTTTCGATTCTTGCTTTGGATTTGTATGGTATGTATGATGAAAAATTTTTGTTTTTCCGCTGCGTTATCATCACATTCATACCATGTTATATTCCATCAAATCTATGTGAGTGAGGAATCTCTTTATAGCGGTTGTGCAAGTTGTTGGAGATTATCGGTTACATGCATCTCATAAATAAGCAGTTGTTAAAATTTTTAACCAATATATCTGATCTTGCCATTAATGTACAATATACATATTAATGAAAATAAGAAAAATCACCTTTGATTTTTGTTGTACAGTTGATTTTCCTTCGCACCAGGTTGTCGTAAACCACAGTGTCCAAAATCGAACACCTCTAATGAGTAATCCACATTAGAGAATGATAGAATGAACCAAAAATTTGTACAAAACAAGGGTTTGGCAGAAAATCCCTTGAGCTAGCAAAGGGAAGTGGTGGCTAGGGTTTTAGAAGGAGAGAAAAAAATATTTTTCTTAATTGTTCACTTAACCCTAATTTCCACATCACATGGATTTTTATAGTTAGGTTAAAAATCCAACTTCATATGTGATTGGGCTCTTTAAAATTGCTGGAGAATTATTAATTGGGCTTCTGGAATTATTTCTAATTATTTGGACTCAATTAAATCCAATTTAAGCCCTTTCATAAAAGACTATGCACAAAACCCAAAAACTAGGCCCTTTGTACATATACCTAGATTTAATTACCCAAATGAATTCCAAATCCAACCAAATTAAATATGTAGGCTCCATAACACTTATGTAACATATTTAATTTATTTAGTTCCAAGAAATAGGCCTCCAAGGCCTTCTCTTTGGAGTTGGCATGTTGCACTTCTTCTGGAGGGTTTTCGCGCCAACTTTACTTCTCTAGGCCTCTGTAATTCCTTGAATGCATCTATTAATTATTATATCAGCCTTATAACACTTATAGTCTAATAATAATTAATTATGAAATACATTATTTCAATTAGGTCCAATTTTATAGAACATTTCTCAAAAGTTCTGCGAATAATTTTACTTGATCATAATTAATCAAACTCTTTAATTAATCATTATCTTATTCAATTCTCTATCCCCATAATAATATCAAATATTATTATCCTTGTCATTTTACAATTTTATCCTTTTTCTCTATATGTCTGTGTCCTATTGGGTTCCTGTCCATGTTGGCAGTATAATGTGCAATTGTGAGTTCTATTCAAAACTCACATGATTTAAACTCGTTTAAATCATTTTATTAATCCCTATTGATATTCTTGATACATCATTACACAAGTCATGATTGGCCTCTAGCTAGGCATCATGACTACCCAAATGTCAGGAAAGTCAAGTGGTTTAACTATACCCATCCATAGAAATAGTTATTGTGCAATTACTCCTTTCACCATTCTTATCTCAATTAGATTCTGAGTATGGATTTCTGTCAAATCATATAAATCTAATTATGTATGTTTTATTAATTCAACCATTTTTTCTAAAATGCCCTCCATGGATCTCTATCCATCTTGGCATATTACTCTGGCCAGAGATTCTCTGAACAAGGCAATTATAGAATTATGCGAGATAACTTCCCTTATTAAATCTAAGATGGTGAATCCTTCTTCAATCACTCAACTATCTTCAAGTAGGTCATGATATACCCAATCTCCTAACTATGTTCACTCTCAGTTGGAAGTAATCAGTTATGGAGTCAAAATATACCACTTTCTACTTAAGATAACTTTGGCGATCTCAAGTCTAAGGATACTTGCACATCCGCTATGAAGAGATTCCTCACTGACATAGATTTAATATCCATGTGAGGATTCTCTTTGCAGGTCTCTAATGAACTTGTTCTTCTAACAAGCATCCATATGTTAGCTTTGATTATCTTATATAATCACAGTTATGAGAACCACTGCTTGAACCATTCAAGAAGCATAACATGTGCTAGTCTGTCCAAATTAATAGTGCCCTATCTTGTTAATTCTATGACTAGGGATATTTAGATATTAACACATTTGCATGCAATAGACATCTTACATTATGAACACTTTCATGATTGCCTTTGCACTGTGTTTATAATATCTAGGACTTCATTTATTAATTTAAGATTTACAAACTCATGTATTTAAACATAGCATTAATAAATAAATGATGCCTTTTATTAAGAATATAAATTTCATATATATGAAAATCATCCCTATTACATGGGCTCTAGGGCATACTCTCTAACAATCTCCCACTTGCACTAGAGCCAATCATTCATATGTCTTAGACCTATGCTATTTATATGGTGATCATGCTTAATCTATAAAAGTGCTTTAGTGAGTGGATCTGCCACATTATCATCTGCAGGAACCCTATCTATTTTCACATCATTTCTAGCTACTATTTTCGTTATAAGATGGTAGCATCTGAGAACATGCTTGGATCGCTGATGAGACCATGGTTCCTTTGCTTGTGGAATGGCTCCATTGTTGTCAAAATATAAAGGAATCGGATCAACAATGATAGGCACCATTCCTAGTTCAGTTATGAACTTTTTAATCCAAACTGCTTCTTTGGCTGCTTCCAAAGCAGCAATGTACTCAGCTTCTTTCATGGAATCGGCAGTTATTTATTGTTTGGAACTCTTCCAACTAACTGCTCCTCCTCCCATTATGAACACATAACCGGACTCTGATTTACAATCATCTTTGTCAGATTGGAAGCTAGCATCTATATGTCTATTTACATCCAAACTGCCCATTCCATATACCAAGAATATATCCCTAGTCCTTCTCAAGTACTTAAGGATATTCTTGACAGCTGCCCAGTGTTCCTATCCAAAATTGGATTGGAATCTACTTGTGACACTCAAAGCAAATACTACATCTGGACGTGTACATAACATAGCATACATGATAGAACCAATTGCAGATGCATATGGTATTCTATTCATGCTCTCTCTATCCTCTAGTGTCTGCGGACACATAGACTTAGAAAGGTGCTTCCCGTGCACCATGGGTATAAGCCCTTTCTTAGAGAGATCCATATTAAACCTCTTCAGTACTTTATCTATATATGTACTTTGAGAAAGACCTAGCAACCTATTGGATCTATCTCTATAGATCCTTATTCCCAGAATATAGGATGCTTCTCCAAGGTGTTTCATGGAAAATTGCTTGGATAACCATATTTTAACAGATTGGAGAAGAGGAATGTTGTTTCCCATGATCATTATGTCATCCACATATAGAACTAGGAAGATAATTGCACTCCCACTGACCCTTTTATACACACAAGGTTCATCTTCATTCTGTGAGAGACCAAACTCTTTGATTGTCTCATTGAATCGTATGTTCCAGCTCCTAGAGGCTTGCTTCAATCCATAAATGGATATTTGAAGCTTGCATACCTTTTTGCCATTTCCTAATGTGAACCCTTCTAGTTGTGTCATATACACATCCTCAGTCAGATTTCCATTTAGGAAAGCTGTCTTCACATCCATTTGCCAAATCTCATAATCATAATGAGCTGCAATGGCTAAAAGTATTCTTATAGACTTAAGCATCGCTACAGGAGAAAAGGTTTTGTCATAGTCAATTCCTTCTTTTTGATGATAGCCCTTTGCTACTAAGCGAGCTTTATAAGTAACTATATTACCTTCCATGTCGGTCTTCTTTTTGAAGACCCATTTGCACCCTATGGGTTTTATCCCTTCAGGTGGTTGAGTCAAAGTCCATACTTTATTCTCATACATGGAGTCCATTTCAGACTGCATAGCCTTAAGCCATAAATCACGTTATGAACTGTTCAAAACTTCTTGATAGCTTGTAGGCTCATTGTCCTCTACTACAGTTATGCCTCTATCCGAATCAATGTGAAATCCATATCTCACAGGGATAGAACGCATCCTAGTATATCTTCTAGGATTTTATGTATAATCAGGTTCAACTGCAATCTCATCATTATGAAATTCAGTTTCGGGTTCAATCGGTTAATCTTCTTTTATTTGTGGGTCTTGAACTTCACCAAGTTTAATTTTACTCCCACTGTCCTCTCGTAGGAGAAATTCTCTTTCCAAGAAGACAGCATGCCTCGAAACAAATACCTTTTGTTCTAAGGGATGATAGAAATAATATCCAAATGTTTCTTTTTGATATCCCATAAGTAAACATTTGTCAGACTTAACATCTAGTTTGTCTGACATTGTCCTCTTCACATAAGCAGGACAATCCCATACTTTCATATGAGAAAGCATGGGTTTTTTTGTTATTCCATATCTCATATGGAGTAACATCAACCGATTTACTAGGAACTCTATTTAACACATAAATAGCAGTTTTAAGTGCATATCCCCAAAAGGACTTAGGCAAGTCTACTCGGCTCATCATTGATCGAACCATATCTAATAGTGTTCGATTTCTCCTTTCAAATACACCATTGTGTTGTGGCGTATATGGTGGAGTCCATTGAGATAAAATCCCCTTATCTCTAAGATAATCCTGAAACTCTTGGCTTATGTATTCTCCACCTCGATCTGATCTAATTGTTTTAATACTCTTGCCAAGTTGTTTCTCTACTTCATTTTTGAATTCTTTGAACTTTTCAAATGCTTCTGATTTATATTTAATTAGATAGATGTATCCAAACCTGGAATAATCATCTATGAAAGTAATGAAGTAGGATTAACCTCCTCTGGCATGTGTAGTCATTGGACCACATATATCTAAATGTATTAAGTCCAAAACCATTTTAGATCTTTCTCCCTTAACAACAAAGGGAGCTTTGGTCATTTTTCCCCAAAAACAAGATTCCCATGTATCAAAGGATTAATAATCAAATGATCCCAAATCACCTGACTTGTGTAATTTGGTCATGCATTTCTCATTTATATGGCCAAAACGACAATGCCATAAATATGAGGTATTTAGATTATCATGTTTCATTCTCTTGGTATCCACATTATGCACTTATTTAATTAAATCAAGAACAAATATACCATTCTCAATGATAGCTTTTGCATAAAACATATTGTTCTTAAAAATGTAACAACACTTGTCCTTTAAAGAAATGTCATAATCGTTCAATAAGTAACTGAAAGAAATAATACTCTTGGATAAAGCTGGAACATAATAACAATTATTTAATTCCAATACTAATCCACTAAGAAGAGGAAAATTGTAAGTCCCCACAACTATTGTAGAGATGTTTTGTCCAGTAGCTGAATGCAAACATATCTCTGCCTTTCCCACTCTTTTAAAGCATCTAAGCCCCTGTAGATCATTACACAAACGAGATTCACATCCGGTATCTAATACCTAAGATTGTTTTGAAGCAATAGAATAAATATTTATTTCAATCATATGAATACCTGAAATAGAAGCATTAGCTGGCTTCTTCTCTTTAAGAGAATCTAGATAGGCCTTGCAGTTACGCCTCCAATGACCATCCATTCCACAATGGAAGCAAGTTCCTTTGGGATTCTCTTTCTTGGCAACCTTCTTCTTGGAGATCCCACCATTCTTTGGTTGGCCTTGGTTATCTTCTTCTTCTTCTTCTGCTTCTTTCCTTTAGCAGAAGTGACAACCATGACACTTTTTGAATCCTTCTTAAAGGATCCATCAGCTGTCTCGAGCATGTTGATTAACTAAGGAATGGTTACTTGGATCTTGTTCATATTGAAGTTAAGCACGAAAGGTGCAAAACTTGGAACCAATGAGTACAAGATTAAATCTATGTATAGATCATTATCCATTACATAGCCAAGTCTACTCAAATGCTTAATATACCCATACATCTTTAATGTATGAGTAGCAGCTGAAGTGCCTTCCACCATTTTGCAGCTAAATAGAGCTCGAGCAATCTCATATTGCTCAGTTCTAGCCTGAGAAGAACGAAGCTCCTCTTGATGGAAAATGATGGTTCTAGCATCCATCATCTCATGTTGCTTCTGAAGCTCTAAGGACATACCACCCAGCATCAGACATGCTGCTGCTTCACTATCCTCCATATATTTTCGATAAGTGCCTTTGATCTCATCAATGGCATCATCTGATGGAAGTGGTGGTGGATCTTTATCCAAGACATAATGGATATTTTCAGCTCTGAGAACAATTCTTACTTGCCTGATCCAGTCAGAAGAGTTGCTGCCAACCAGCTTGTTATCCAAGATTGATCGTATATTAATTTTTGATGTGCTCATGATGATGACCTAGATGTGAAAAAGAAAACTTATGAGAGTATGTTCATATATATGTATGCATTAATAAGGTCTTTAATTAATCCATTTACTCCCACTATTTTATTGCGAATTAATAGCCCTCACTATATAATTCGAGAAAACCCGATGGTTTTCCTAGTGGACCAATATCCAATCCTTGATATGTAATTTGACCTTAATTGTGGTCAACAAGCCAAACTCCATACCCTTGAAAGGTAGGTATCTCTATACCAATTGTGTCTCTACACAACTATTGGATTATTAGGTTATCAACTCTTGATGCATGCATATCGTATATGCATTCCCTAATCTTGCCTCTAGAACCATTAGCTTTGACTGTGGTCAACAAGTTAATAGGCTCGCTAAGATGAATAATTTAATTAGATTTGAACATATTCAATATAATGTGAGCTTGACTGTGGTCAACAAAGTAGGTTAAAAATCCAACTTCATAATGTGATTAGGCTCTTTAAAATTTCTGGAGAATTATTAATTGGGCTTCTGGAATTATTTATAATTATTTGGGCTCAATTAAATTCAATTTAAGCCCTTTTCACAAAAGACTATGCACAAAACCCAAAAATTAGGCTCTTTGTACATATACTTGGATTTAATTACCCAAATGAATTTCAAATCCAACCAAATAAAATATGTAGGCTCCATAATACTTATGTAACATATTTAATTTCTTTTGGTCCAAGAAATAGGCCTCCAAGGCCTTCTGTTTGGAGTTGTCGTGTTGCCCTTCTTTTTGGAGGGTTTCTGCGCCAACTTCATTTCTCTGGGCCTCTGTAATTCCTCCAATGGATCTATTAATAATTGTATCAGCCCTATAACACTTATAGTCCAATAATAATTAATTAGGAAATACATTATTTCAATTAGGTCCAATTTTACAGAATATTTCTCAAAAGTTCCGAGAACAATTTTACTTGATCATAATTAATTAAACTCTTTAATTAATCATTATCTTATTCAATTCTCTATCCCCATAATAATATCAAATATTATTATCCTTGTCATTTTACCATTTTATCCTTTTTCTCTATATGTGTGTGACCTATTGGGTTCCTGTCCATGTTGGCAGTATAATGTGCAATTGTGAGTTCTATTCAAAACTCACATGATTTAAACTTCTTTAAATCATTTTATGAATCCCAATTGATATTCTTGATACATCATTATACAAGTCATGATTGGCCTCTAGCTAGACATCATGACTACCCAAATGTCAGGAAAGTCAAGTGGTTTGACTATACCCTTCCATAGAAACAGTTACCGTGCAATTACTCCTTCACCATTCTTATCTCAATTAGATTCTGAGTATGGATTTCTGTCAACTCATATAAATATAATTATGTGTGTTCTATTAATTTAACCATTGTTTCCAAAATTCCCCTCAATAGATCTCTATCCATCTTGGCATATTACTCTGGCCAGAGATTCCCTGAACAAGGCAATTATAGAATCAATGCGAGATAATTTCCCTTATTAAATCTGGGATGGTGAATCCTTCTTCAATCACTCAACTATCTTCAAGTAGGTCATGATATACCCAATCTCCTAACTATGTTCACTCTCAGTTGGAAGTAATCGGTTATGGAGTCAAAATATACCACTTTCTACTTAAGATAACTTTGGCGATCTCAAGTCTAAGGATACTTGCACAAACACTATGAAGAGATTCCTTACTAACATAGATTTAATATCCATATGAGGATTCTCTTTGTAGGTCTCCAATGAACTTGTTCTTCTAACAAGTATCCACATGTTAGCTTTGATTATCTTCCATAATTATAGTTTTGAGAGCCACTGCTTGAACAATTCAAGAAGATAACATGTGCTAGTTTGTCTAAATTAACAGTGCCCTATCTTGTTAATTCTATGACTGGGGATATTTAGATATTAACACATTTGCATGCAATAGACATCTCACATCATAAACACTTTAATGATTGCCTTTGTACTGTGTTTATAATATCTAAGACTTCATTTATTAATTTAAGATTTACAAACTCATGTATTTAAACATAGCATTAATAAATGAATGATGCCTTTTATTAAGGATATAAATTTCATATATAAGAAAAATATCACTATTACATGGGCTCTAGGGCATACTCTCTAACACAAGTATCCTTAGACTTGAGATCACCAAGGTTATCTTAAGTAGAAAGTGATATACTTTGACTCCTTATATGATTATTTCCAACTGGAGATGAACATAGTTAGGAGGTTGGATATATCATAACTTACTTGAAGATAGATGAGTGATTGACAAAGGATTCATCATCCCAGATTTATTAAGGAAAGTTATCTTGCATGAATATATAATTGCCTTATTCAAATAATCTCTAGCTAGAGTAATATGCAAGATGGATAGAGATCCATGAAGGGCATTTTGAGAACAATGGTTAAAATTAAAAAAACATACATAATTATATTTATATGAGTTGACAGAAATTCATACTCAGAATCTAATTGAGATAAGAGTGGTGAAAGGAGTAATTGCACGGTAACTGTTTCTATGAAAGGGTATAATCAAACCACTTGACTTTTCTGACATTTGGGTAGTCATGATGCCTAGATAGAGGCCACTCATGATTATGTACAATAGTGTTTCATAAATATCAATAGGGATTGATAAAATGATTTAAAAAAAGTTTAAATCATGTGAGTTTTCAATAGAACTCACAATTACATTTTATACTGCCAATATGGACAGGAACCCAATAGGTCACACACATATAGAGAAAAGGAAAAAATGGTTAAAATGACAAGAATAATAATATTTGATATTATTATGGGAATATATAAGTGAATGAGAGAATAATTAATTAAAGAGTTTAATTAAGTATGATCAAGTAAAATTATTTGCAGAACTTTTTAGAAATGTTTCGTAAAATAGACCTAATTGAAATATTTCATTTTATAATTAATTATTATTGGAATATAAGTATTATAGGGCTTATATAATAATTAATAGATCCATTGGAGAAAATAATGGAGGCCCAGAAGATTGAGTTTGGCACAGAAACCCTCCAAAGGAAGTGTTTCACGCCAACTACAGACCAAAGGCCTTAGAGGCCTAATTCTTGGACCAAAATAAATTAAATATATTTCATAAGTGTTATGGAGCCTATATATTTAATTTGGATGGATTTGGAATTCATTTGGGTGATTAAATCTAAGTATATGCACAAAGGGCCTAGTTTGTGGGTTTTGTGTATAGTCTTTTGTGAAAGGACTTAAATTAGATTTAATTGAGCCCAAATAAATTATTAATAATTTCAAAAGCCCTATTTAATATTTCTCCAGAAATTTTAAAGAGCCCAATCCTATTATGAAGTTGGATTTTTAACCTAACTATAAAAATCCAAGTGATAGGATTTTAGGGTTAAGGTGAACAATTAAGAGAAAAGAATTTCTCTCACTCTCTCAACCCTAGCTGCCACTCCCCTTGCTAGAATCAAGAGATTTTGGCCAGCCCTTGTTTTTCTCCTTTTTGGTTTATTCAATCCTTCTCTAGTGTGGATTACTCATTGGAGGTGTTCAACTTTGGACACTGTGGGTTTGCGACAACCCGATGAGAAGGAAAATAAATAGTTCAACAATAATCAAAGGTGATTTTTTTATTCCCATTAATATGCATATTGTAAATTCATGGCAAGATCATATCTATTGGTTAAAAAATTTTAAATTCCGCTCATGTATGAGATGCATGTAACCAATAATTCCCCAATAAGAAATGTTATGTAAAATGGACCTGATTGAAATATTGTATTCATAATTAATTATAATTGGACCTATAAGTGTTATAGGGATGATAAAATAATTAATAGATCCATTGGAGAAATATATGAGGCCCCAGAGAGTTGGTTTTGGTGCAGAAACCCACCAGAGGATGGGTTTAACGCCAACTCCAAATAGAAGGCCTTAGAGGCCTAATTCTTGGACTAAAATAAATTAAATATATTTCATACATGTTATGGAGCCTATATAGTTAATTTGGATTGATTTAGAATTAATTTGGATGATTAAATCCAAGTATATGCATAAAGGGTCTAGTTTATGTGTTATATGCATAGTCCTTTATGCAAGGACTTAAATTGGATTTGATTTAGCTCAAATAAATTAATAATATTTCCAGAAACCCAATTAATATTTCTCTATCAATTCTAAAGAGCTCAATCACATTATGTTGGATTTTTAACCTAGCTATAAAAATCTAAGATAAGTGATTTTAAGGTTAAGTGAGTTTTCACAAGAAAAGAAAATTCTCTCTTCTTCTAAATCCTAGCCACCACTCCCTTGCTAGCATCAAGGAGAATTCGCCCAGCCTTGTAATTGCATCATTCTTTGGTTCATTTGATCCTTCTCTAGTGTGGATTAGAATTGGAGGTGTTTCAAGAATAAAAGGCTTAGAGGCCTAATTCTTAGACTAAAATAAATTAAATATATTTCATAAGTGATATGAAGCCTATATATTTAATTTGGATGGATTTAGAATTGATTTGGATGATTAAATCCAAATATATGCATGAAGGGCCCAGTTTATGGGTTATATGCATAGTCCTTTATGACATACTTAAATTGGATTTAATTAAGCCCAAATAAATTAATAATATTTCCAAATCCCAATTAATATTTCTCCAGCAATTTTAAAAAGCCCAATCACATTATGAAGTTGGATTTTTAACCTAGCTATAAAAATCCAAGATAAGTGATTTTAGGGTTAAGTGAGTTTTCCCCACTTTATCATAATTAATTAAACTCTTTAATTAATTATTCTCTAATTCATTTCTCTTCTCCCATAATATAAAATATTATTATCCTTGTAATTTTACCTTTTTATCCTTTACTCTACAAATGTGTGACCTTTTGCGCTCTAATCTATATTGGCAGTATAATATGTAATTATAAGTTCTATTCAAAACTCATATGATTTAAACTTCTTTAAATCATTTTATCAATCCCTTATTGATATTTATGATATACTATTATACAAATCATGAGCAGCCTCTAGCTAGGCATCATGACTACCCAAATGTCAGGAAAGTCAAGTGGTTTGACTATACCCTTCCATAGAAATAGTTACCGTGCAACTACTCCTTTCACCACTCTTATCTCAATTAGATTATGAGTATAAATTTCTGTCAACTCATATAAATCTAATTATATATGTTCTATTAATTTAATCATCATTCCCAAAATGCCTTTTATGGATTTCTATCCATCTTGGCATATTACTCTGGCTAGAGATTCTCTGAACAAGGTAATTATAGAATCATGCGAGATAACTTCCATTAATAAATCTGGGATGGTAAATCTTTTATTGATTACACAACTATCTTCAAGTAGGTCATGATATACCCAACCTCTTCACTATGTTCACCCCCAATTGGAACTAATCAGTTATGAAGTCAAATTATATCAATTGCTACTTAAGATAACCTTGGTGATCTCAAGTCTAAGGATACCTGCACAACCGCTATGAAGAGATTCCTCACTGACATAGATTTAATATCCATGTGAGGATTCTCTTTACAGGTCTCCAATGAACTTGTTCTTCTAACAAGCATCCACATGTTAGCTTTGATCATCTTCCATAATCTCAGTTATGAGAACCACTGCTTGAACTATTCAAGAAGCATAACATATGCTAGTCTTTTCGAATTAATAATGTCCTATCTTGTTAACTCTATGATTAGGTATATTTAGATATTATCACATTTGTATACAATAGACATCTCATTTCATGAAACTTTCATGATTGCCTTTGCACTGTGTTTATAATATCTAAGACTTCTTTTATTAATTTAAGATATACAAACTCATATATTTAAACATAGCACCAATAAATGAATGATGCCTTTTATTAAGAATATGAATTCATACATATGAACTACATCCCTTTTACATGGGCTCTAGGGCATACTCTCTAACAATCTCCCACTTGCACTAGAGCCAATCACTCATATGTCTTAAACCCATGTTATTTATATGGTGATTGTGCTTAATCTAGGAAAGTACTTTAGTGAGGGGATCCACCACATTATCATCTATAAGGACCCTTTCTATTTTCACATCATTTCTAGCTATTATTTCCCTTATAAGATGGTAGTATCTGAGAACATGCTTGGATCGCTGATGAGATCGTGGTTCCTTTGCTTGTGCAATGGCTCCATTGTTGTCACAATATAAAGAAATTAGATCAACAATGCTAGGCACCACTCCTAGTTTAGATATGAACTTTTTGATCCATACTGCTTCTTTGGCTGCTTCCGACGCAGTAATGTACTCAGCTTCTATCGTGGAATCAGCAATTGTTTCTTGTTTAGAACTCTTCCAACTAACTGTAGCTCCTCCCTTTATGAACACAAAACCAGACTGTGATTTACAATCATCTTTGTCAGATTGGAAGCTAGCATCAATATACCCATTTACTTACAAACTACCCTCCCCATATACCAAGAATATATCCTTAGTCCTTCTCAAGTACTTAAGGATATTTTTGACAATTGCCAAGTGTTCCTCTCCAAAATTAGATTGGAATCTACTTGTGACACTCAAAGCAAATGCTACATCTGGACGTGTATATAACATAGCATACATGATAGAACCAATTATAGATGCATATGGTATTCTATTCATGCTCTCTCTATCCTCTAGTGTCTGCTGACACATGGACTTAGAAAGGTGTTTCCCATGCACCATGGGTATAAACCCTTTCTTAGAGAGATCCATATTGAACCTCTTCAATACTTTATCTATATATGTACTTTGAAAAAGACCTAGTAACCTATTGGATCTATCTCTATAGATCCATATTCCTAGAATATAGGATGCTTCTCCAAGGTCTTTCGTGGAGAATTGCTTGGATAACAATATTTTAACAAATTGGGGAAGAGAAATGTCATTTCCCATGATCAATATGTCATCCACATATAGAACTAGGAAGACAATTGCACTCCAGCTGACCCTTTTATATACACAGGGTTCATCTTCATTCTGTGAGAAACCAAACTCTTTGATTGTCTCATTGAATTGTATGTTTCAACTCCTAGAGGCTTGCTTCAATCCATAAATGGATCTTTGAAGCTTGCATTCCTTTTCGCCATTTCCTGATGTGAACCCTTATGGTTGTGTCATATACACATCGTCAATCAGATTTCCATTTAGGAAAGATGTCTTCACATCCATTTGCCAAATCTTATAATCATAATGAGCTGTAATGGCTAAAGTATTCTTATAGACTGAAGCATCGCTACAGGAGAAAAGGTTTCATCATAGTCAATAACTTCTTTTTTATGATAGCCTTTTGCTACTAAGCGAGCTTTATAGGTAACTACATTACCTTCCATATCGGTCTTCATTTTGAAGACCCATTTTTACCCTATGGGTTTTATCCCTTCAGGTGGTTGAGCTGAAGTCCATACTTTGTTCTCATACATAGAGTCCATTTCTGACTGCATAGCCTTAAGCCATAAATCACATTCTGAACTGTTCAAAACATCTTGATAGCTTGTAGGCTCATTGTTCTCTACTACAATTATGCCTCTATCCGAATCAATGTGAAATCCATATCTCATAAGGATAGAATGCATATTAGTAGATATTCCAAGATTTTGTGTATAATTAGGTTCGACTGTAATCTCATCATTATGAAATTTAGTCTCGGGCTCAATCGGTTTATTTACTTCTATTTATGGGTCTCGAACATCACCAATTTCAATTTTACTCCCACTATCCTCTCATAGGAGAAACTATCTTTCTAAGAAGACAACATGCCTTGATACAAATACCTTTTGTTCTAAGGGATGGTAGAAATAATATCCAAATGTTTCTTTTGGGTATCCCACAAATAAATATTTGTTTGACTTAACATCTAGTTTGTCAAACATTGTCCACTTTACATAAGCAGGATAACCCCATACCTTCATATGAGAAAGTGTGGATTTCTTATTATTCCATATCTCATATGGAGTAACATCAACCAATTTACTAGAAACTCTAGTTAACACATAAATAGCAGTTTCTACTGCATATCCCCAAAAGGACTTAGGCAAGTCTCCTCGGCTCATCATGGATCGAACCATATCTAATGGTGTTTGATTTCTCCTTTCAAATACCCCAATATGTTGTGTTGTACATGGTGGAGTCCATTGAGATAAAATCCCATTATCTCAAAGATAATCTTAAAATTCTTGGCTTAAGTATTCTTCACCTTGATCTGATCTAAGTATCCTAATGTTCTAGCCAAGTTGCTTCTCTACTTGATTTTTGAATTCTTTGAACTTTTCAAATGCTTCTGATTTATATTTCATTAGATAGATATAACCAAACTTGGAGTAATCATTTATGAAAGTAATGAAGTAGGAGTAACCTCCTCTGGCATGTGTAGTCATTAGACCACATATATCTGAATGTATTAAGTCCAAAACCATTCTAGCTCATTCTCCTTTACCAATAAAGGGAGCTTTTGTCATTTTTCTAATAAACAAGATTCACATGTATCAAATGATACCAAATCACTTGACATGTGTAATTTGGTCATGCGTTTATCATTTATATGGCCTAAACGATATTGCCATAAATATGAGGTATTTAGATTATCTTTTTCATTCTCTTGGTATCCACATTATACACATCTTTAATTAAATCAGTAACAAATATACCATTCTCAATGATAGCTTTAGCATAAAATATATTGTTCATAAAAATATAACAACATTCGTCCTTTAAAGAAATGTCATAATTGTTCAATAAACAACTGAAAGAAATAATACTTTTAGATAATGCTGGAACATAATAACAATTATTTAACTCTAGTATTAATCCACATGGAAGATGCAGATGATAAGTCCCCACAACTGTTGTAGAGATGTTTTGTCCAATAACTGACTGTAGACATATTTCTGTTTTTCTAGCTTTTCTACTACTTTTAAACCCCTGTAGATCATTACACAAATGAGATCCACATCCGGTATCTAATACCCAAGATTATTTTAAAGCAATAGAATAAGTATTTATTTCAATCATATGAATACCTGAAGTAGAAGCATCAGCTTGCTTCTTCTCCTTGAGATAATCTAGATAGGCCTTGTAGTTACGCTTCCAATGATAATCTTTTCCATAATAGAAGGAAGTTCCTTTGGGATTCTCTTTCTTGGAAACCCCATCATGCTTTGGCCGTGCCTTGGTCATCTTCTTCTTCTTCTACTTTTTGCCTTTAGTAAAAGTGAACCATGAAACTTTTTGAAATTTGACCTTGACTATGGTCAACAAATCAAACCCTATACCCTTGAAATGTAGGTATCTCTATACAAATTGTGTCTCTACATAACTATTGGATTATTAGGTTATCAACTCTTGATACATGCATATCATATATGCATTCCCTAATCTTGCCTCTAGAACCATTCACCTTTATTGTGGTCAACAAGTTAATGGGCTAGCTAAGATGACCATTTTAATTAGATTCGAACATATTCAATATAATGTGAGCTTGACTATGGTTAACAATGCACACTATAAAGAACTCTGGTTCTCCTCTAATTAATGGAAGGCTTATGTACCTTAGTATTAGTTTGAGGGATTTTAGTTAATTAAGTCTCATCATACATGGTTGGCATACATTGGTATGCATCCTATATCTATCACAAAAATATAAGCATACAAATGTGGCATAGTTATGGACTTTACTACATTGATCTTCTTGAGCCAAAAGGGAAATCAAAATGTCAAACCTAGGTAGTATGCATGATTCAGACAAGTAAAAAATAATTATATTATCTTTAATCTTGTTGGATCTCCATCCGACCCATCTTGCTCCTTGATAGTGGTCTCCATTTCTATCTTTAATTCTAATCTAAGTAATCTAATTTCATATTACAACTTGAAAAAGAAATACAAACAAAAAATAAGTGGTCGGGACATAAAAGTCCCCATTGGGCCAAAACATGCATTATGCTTAATCACATTGGCCTTTGTCCATATGTATCCATCATGCCAATCATACACTTTTATATGCACTTCTAATGCATAAAGTAAAACCATATAATGGAATACAAACTATGTTTCAACTCTTGAAACTTACTTTTAAGTTATTTTAATAATGTGATCAAATTATGAAACTTTTTTCATTTGGAAAATTTTCCATTTTAGGAAACCTTTTTGCATGCATGTGTTCTTGCCTTAATTATTAATCCAATTGATTATTAATTAATTATTTAATTAATTAATCATATTAAATAATTAAATAATTAATTTTGGGCTTAAAAGAAAGGATAGGCCGAAATCTACAAATTAAACCCTAAAGTGTGTTCACACACAAACTAGTTTTGTGTATTTTGGACCATTTGGGCCTTTTGGAATGAGCCGAGCCCACTCCAGCCCTTAAAACCCATTAATAAACTTAATTAAAGTGTATAATATTTAATTTAAATCAGCTCCTTGGGCCCACCAAGTTATTCACTAATTTAAATCAAACTCGTAAACATAATTAATCCCATTAAGTGGCTTTAATGAATTAAAATTAATTCAATTAATTCAAGGCCCATTTTAATTAATCCAATTAATTAAAAACATATTAATATAACAGATATATTAGATTTAGAAGATTAAAAATCGTTTTAAACATTAACTTACGAAGAAAACACTAAGAACACAAAGAACACCAATTTATCGAACTTTTAGACTAAACCAGTTTTGAAGCAAAACTTGTTCGATTTTAATTTTGTTTGATCCTATGGAATAATATCACATATTAAAAACATAAATTATCATCAAAATAATTTTAGAGTAGATCAATAAAAATTTAATTTAGAATAGCCCCTAAACTTTTATTGAAAAATAAAATTCCTTGCACCAAAAGGAATGATTCTTTTCTCAAAATAATCATTTTATTTTTCATTGTATATATTTGATCACATACATCCAAAAATTAATATTTCTCATTCATGAATAATTAAATCTGATATTTTAAATTTCAATAAATAAATAACTCAAAAATAATAATTATTCCGTAAAAAATATAGAATTGTAGATTCATGGCAAAACCTGTCCACGTTGACAGGGAGGGGGGCAAATACCCCCTTGATTCTTGATTTTTTATTTTTTGATTTTTGATTTTATATATATATATATATATATATATATATATATATATATATATATATATATATATATTAGACATACAATTTTGCACCCTTAAAATTTTGTTTTTACTCCCTTATTCTTGACTTATTTGTTAAGTTTTTTATCAATGAAAAATTTAAATTTTTTTTAACCATTACTTATATTTTTGCCCCCCTTGATTATAATTTTTGAGTTTTTCGCTGCTTGTCCTTGATACCATATTGGGAATTAATCGGTTACATCCATAACACGTATAAGCGAAATTTAAAATTTTTAACCAATATATCTGATCTTGCCATGAAAATACAATATAAATATTAATGAGAATAATAAAAATCTCCTTTAATTTTTGTTGATCAGTTGATTTTCCTTCTCACCAGGTTGTCGCAAACCATAATATCCAAAATTGAACACCTCCAATCGTAATCCACACTAGAGAATGATCAAATGAATGAAGAACTATTGGAAAATAAAGGTGGCCAAAATTTCTTGATGCTAGCAAGGAGAGAGGGTGGTGGCTAGGGTTAGAGAAAAAATAGAGAAGTTCTTTTTTATGAAACTCACTTAACCCTAATTCTCTTTATCTTGGATTTTTATAGTTAGGTTAAAAATCCAACTTCATAATTAGATTGGGCTCTTTAAAATTTCTGGAGAAATATTAAACAAGCTTCTGGAATTATCAAGAATTTATTTAGGCTCAATTAAATCAAATTTAAAGTCCATTCATAAAGGACTATGCACAAAACCTATAAAATAGGCCATTTGTGCATACACTAGAATTTAATCACCCAAATTAATTTCAAATCCATCCAAATTAAATATATAAATAAATTTAATTTATTTTAGTCTAATAATTAGGCTTCTAAGACCTTCTATATGGAGTTCGCGTGGAACCCATCTTCTAGTGGGTTTTTGCTCCAAAACAAACTCTTATGGGCCTTTTATATTAATTCAAAGGATCTATTAATTATTATATTAACCCTATAACACTTATAGTCCAATAATAATTAATTATGAAATATAATATTTTAATTAGGTCCATTTTGCAGAACATTTCTAAAAAGTTTTGCGAACATCTCTACTTTATCATAATTAATTAAACTCTTTAATTAATTATTCTCTAATTAATTTCTCCTCTCCCATAATAATATCAAATATTATTATCCTTGTCATTTTGCCATTTTTTCCTTTACTCTATATGTGTGTGACCTATTGGGTTCTTGTCCATATTGACAGTATAATATGTAATTATAAGTTCTATTCAAAACACATATGATTTAAACTTCTTTAAATCATTTTATCAATCCCTTATTGATATTTATGATACACTATTATACAAATCATGAGCGGCCTCTAGTTAGGCATCATGACTACCCAAATGTCAGGAAAGTCAAATGGTTTAACTATACCCTTCCATAGAAACAATTACCGTGCAATTACTCCTTTCATCACTCTTATCTCAATTAGTTTCTAAGTATGGATTTCTATCAACTCATATAAATCTAATTATATACGTTCTATTAATTTAACCCTTGTTCCCAAAATACCCTTTATGGATTCCTATCCATCTTGGTATATTATTCTGGCTAGTGATTCTCTGAACAAGGCAATTATAGAATCATACGAGATAACTTCCTTTAATAAATCTGGGATAGTGAATCCTTTATTGATTACTCAAATATCTTCAAGTAGGTAATGCTATACCTAACCTCCTAACTATGTTCACCCCTAATTGGAAGTAACCATTTAAGGATTCAAGGTATATCACTTGCTACTTAAGATAACCTTTGTGATCTCAAGTTTAAAGATACTTACACAACCGCTATGAAGAGATTCCTCACTGACATAGATTTAATATCCATATGCAGATTCTCTTTGTTGGTCTCCTATGAACTTGTTCTTCTAACAAGCATCCACATGTTAGCTTTGATCATCTTCCATATTCAAAGTTATGAGAACCACTGCTAGAACTATTCAAGAAGCATAACATGTGCTAGTCTTTCCGAACTAAAATTGTCTTATCTTGTTAACTATATGACTAGGGATATTTAGATATTATCACATTTGCATGCAATAGACATCTCATATCATGATCACTTTCATGATTTTCTTTGCACTGTGTTTATAATATGTAGGACTTCATTTATTAATTTAAGATATACAAACTCATGTATTTAAACATTGCATTAATAAATGAATGATGCCTTTTATTAAGAATATGAATTCATACATATGAACTACATCCCTTTTACATTGGCTCTAGGGCATACTCTCTAACAATCTCCTACTTGCACTAGAGCCAATCACTAAATTGTTTTAAACCCATGTTATTTATATGGTGATTGTGCTTAACTTAGGAAAGTGCTTTTGTAAGGGGATTTGCCACATTGTTATCTGTGGGGACCCTTTCTAATTTTAGATAATTTTTAGCTACTATTTCCCTTATAAGATGGTAGCATCTGAGAACATGCTTGGATTGCTGATGAGACTATGGTTTCTTTGCTTGTGTAATGGCTCCATTGTTGTCACAATATAAAAAAATTGGATCAACAATGTTAGGCACCACTCTTAGTTCAGATATGTACTTTTTGATCCATACTGCTTCTTTGGCTGCTTCTAAACCATCAATGTGCTTAGCTTCTGTCATGGAATCAACACTTATTTCTTGTTTAGAACTCTTCTAACTAACTGCTCCTCCTCTCATTATGAACACAAAACCATACTATGATTTACAATCATATTTGTTAGATTGGAAACTTGTATCAGTATACCCATTTACTTCCAAACTGCTCTCCCCATATACCAAAAATATATCGTTAGTCCTTCTCAAGTACTTAAGGATATTCCTTATAGTTGCCCAGTGTTCCTCTCCAAAATTGAATTGGAATCTACTTATGACACTCAAAGCAAATGTTACATTTGGACGTGTACATAACATAGCATACATGATAGAACCAATTGCAAATGCATATGGTATTCTATTCATCCTCTCTCTATGCTCTAGTGTCTGCAAATACATGGACTTAGAAAGGTGTTTCCCATGCACCATGGGTATAAACCCTTTCTTAGAGACATCCATATTGAACCTCTTTAATACTTTATCAATATATGTACTTTGAAAAAGCCTAGTAACCTATTGGATATATCTCTATAGATCCTTATTCCCAGAATATAGGATGCTTCTCCAAGGTCTTTCATGGAGAATTTCTTGGATAACCATTTTTTAACAGATTGGAGAAGAGAAATTTCATTTCCCATGATCAATATTTCATCCACATATAGAACTAGAAAGACAATTGCACTCCCATTGACCCTTTTATACACACAAGGTTCATCTTCATTCTGTGAGAGACCAAACTCTTTGATTATCTCACTGAATCATATGTCCAGCTCTTAGAAGCTTGCTTTAATCCATAAATAGATCTTTGAAGCTTGCATACTTTATCGCCATTTCCCGATGTGGATCCTTCTGGTTATGTCATGTACACATCCTCAATCAGATTTCCATTTAGAAAAGCTACCTTCATAACCATTTGCCAAATCTCAAAATCATAATGAGCTATAATGGCTAAAAGTATTCTTATAGACTTAAGCATCGCTATAGGACAAATGGTTTCATCATAGTCAATTCCTTCTCTTTGATGATAGCCTTTTGCTACAAAGAGAGCTTTATAGGTAACTACATTACCTTCCATGTTGATCTTCTTTTTGAAGACCCATTTATATCCTATGGGTTTTATCCCTTTAGGTGGTTGAGCTAAAGTCCATACTTTGTTCTCATACATGGAGTTTATTTCTGACTATATAGCCTTAAGCCATAAATCACATTCTGAACTGTTCAAAACTTCTTGATAGCTTGTAGGCTCATTTTCCTCTACTACATTTATGCCTCTATCTAAATCAATGTGAAATCCATTTCTTGCAAGGATAGAATGTATCCTAGTCGATCATCTAGGATTTTTCATATAATTAGGTTCGACTGTAATCTCATCATTATGAAATTCAATCTCGGGTTTAAATGGTTGATCTACTTCTATTTATGGGTCTTGAACTTCACCAAGTTTAATTTTACTCCCACTGTCCTCTCGTAGGAGAAACTCTCTTTCTAAGAAGACAGCATGCCTTGAAACAAACACCTTTTGTTCTAAGGGATAGTATAAATAATATCCAAACATTTCTTTTGGATATCCCACAAATAAACATTTGTCGAACTTAACATCTAGTTTATCTGACATTGTCCTCTTTACATAAGCAGGACAACACCATACATTCATATGAGAAAGTGTGGGTTTCTTGTTATTCCATATCTCATATGGAGTAACATCAACCGATTTACTAGGAACTCTATTTAGCACATAAATAGCAATTTCTAGTGCATATCCCTAAAAGGTCTTAGGCAAGTCTGCTCGGCTCATCATAGATCGAACCATCTCTAATAGTGTTCAATTCTTCCTCTCAGATATCCCATTATGTTGTGGTGTATATGGTGGAGTACATTGAGATAAAATCCCATTATCTCTAAGATAATCTTGAAATTCTTGGCGTAAGTATTCTCCACCTCGATCTGATATAAGTGTCTTAATATTTTTGCCAAGTTGCTTCTCTACTTCATTTTGAATTATTTGAACTTTTCAAATGCTTCTAATTTATATTTCATTAGATAGATATATCTAAACCTGGAGTAATCATCTATGAAAGTAATGAAGTAGGAGTAACCTCCTCTGGCATATGTAGTCATTAGACCACATATATCTGAATGTATTAAGTCCAAAACCATTCTAGCTCGTTCTCCTTTACCAATAAATGGAATTTTTGTCATTTTTCCTAATAAACAAGATTCACATGTATTAAATGATTCATAATCAAATGATGCCAAATCACCTGAATTGTGTAATTTGGTCATACATTTCTCATTTATATGGCCTAAACGATAATGCCATAAATATGAGGTATTTAAATTATCTTGTTTCATTCTCTTGGTATCCACATTATGACTTCTTTAATTAAATCAAGAACAAATATACCATTCTCAATGATAGCTTTAGCATAAAATATATTATTCTTAAAAGTTTAGCAACATTTGTCCTTTAAAGAAATGTCATAATCGTTCAATAAACAACTGAAAGAAATAATACTTTTAGATAATGTTGGAACATAATAACAATTATTTAACTCCAGTATTAATCCACTTGGAAGAGGCAAATGATAAGTCTCCACAACTATTATAGAAATGTTTTGTCCAGTAGCTGATTGTAGACATATTTCTACCTTTCCAACTCTTCTACTACTTTTAATTCCATGTAGATCATTAGAAAAATGAGATCCACATCCGGTATCTAATACCCAAGATTATTTTGAAGCAATAGAATAAGTATTTATTTCAATCATATGAATACCTGAAGTACAAGCATCAGCTTGCTTTTTCTCCTTGAGAGAATCTAGATAGGCCTTGCAGTTAGGCTTCTATTGACCATTTTTTTCACATTGGAAGTAAGTTTCTTGGGGATCCTCTTTCTTGGCAACCTTCTTCTTGGAAACCCCACCATGCTTTGGTTATGCCTTGGTCATCTTCTTCTTCTACTTCTTGCCTTTAGCAAAAGTGACAACCATGACACTTTTTGAATCCTTCTTAAAGGATCCATCAACTATTTTGAGCATATTGATTAACTCCGGTATGGTTACTTGGATCTTGTTCACGTTGAAGTTAAGTATGAAAGGTGCAAAACTTGGAGCGAATGAGTATAAGATTAAATATATGTATAGATCATTATCCATTACATAGCCAAGTCTACTTAAATTCTCAATGTACATATACATCATCAATGCATGAGCAGCAGGTGAAGTTCCTTCCACCATTTTATAGCTAAACAGAGCTCGACCAATCTCATATTTCTCAGTTTTAGCTTGAGAAGAATAAAGCTCCTCTAGATGCAAAATGATGGTTCTAGTATCCATCATCTCATATTGCTTCTAAAACTCTGAGGACACAACACCCAGCATCAGACATGCCACTGCTTGATTATCCTCCATGTATTTTCGATAAGTACCCTTGATCTCATCAATGGCATTATCTGATGGAAGTGGTGGTGGATCTTTATCCAATACATAATGGATCTTTTCAGCTCTGAGAAAAATTCTCACTTGTTTGATCCAGTTAGAATAATTGCTGCCAACCAGCTTGTTAACCAAGATTGATTGTATATTAATGTTTCATGTGCTAATGATCATGATTTAAATGTGAAAAAGAAAACATATGAGAGTATGTTCATATATATATATGTATGCATTAATTAGGTCTTTAATTAATCCATTTACTCCTACTATTTTATTATGAATCAATAGCTCTCACTATTAAATCTGAGAAAACCCAATGGTTTTCTTAGTGGGCCAATATCCAATACTTGATATGAAACATGACCTTGACTGTGGTCAACAAAATAAACCCCAAATCCTTGAAAGGTAGGTATCTCTATACCAATTGTGTCTCTACACAACTATTGGATCATTAGGTTATCAACTCTTGATACATGCATATCATATATGCATTCCCTAATCTTGCCTCTAGAACCATTAGCCTTGAATATGGTTAACAAGTTAATGGGCTAGCTGAGATGACCCATTTAATTAGATTTGAACATATTCAATATAATGTGAACTTGATTGTGGTCAACAACCCACACTATAAAGAACTTTCGTTCTCCTCCAATTAATGGAAGGCTTATGAACTTTAGTATTAGTTTGAGGAATTTTAGTTAATTAAGTCTTATGATACATGGTTGGCATACATTGGTATACATCCTACATCTATCATATAAATATAAGAATACAAATGTGGCATAGTAATAGACTTTACTACATTGATCTCCCCGAGCCAAAAGGGAAATCAAAAGGTCAAACCTAGGTAGTATGCATGATTCAAATAAGTAAAAAATAATTACATTATCTTTAATCTTGTTGGATCTCCATCCGGCCCATCTTGCTCCTTGATAGTGATCTCCATTTCTATCTCTAATTCTAATCTAAATAATCTAATTACATATTACAACTTGAAAAAGAAATACAAACTAAAAATAAGTAGTCTGGACATGAAAGTCCTCATTGGGCCAAAACATGCATTATGCTCAATCACATTGGGTCTTGTCCATAACTATCCATCATACCAATCATACACCCTTATATGCACTTCTAATGCATAAAGTATAACCATATAATGAAATACAAACTATGTTTCAACTCTTGAAACTTACTTTTGAGTTATTTTAATAATGTGATCAAATTAGGAAACTTTTTCCATTTTGGAAACTTTTTATTTTTGGAAATCTTTTTACATGCATGTGTTCTTACCTTAATTATCAATCCAATTGATTATTAATTAATTATTTAATTAATTAATCATATTAAATAATTAAAAAAATCAATTTTGGGCTTAAAACAAATGGTAGGCCGAAACCTACAAATTAAACCCTAAATTGTGTTCATACATAAACTAGTTTTGTGTCTTTTGGATCATTTGGGCCTTTTGGAATGAGCCAAGCCCACTCCAGCCCTTAAAACCTATTAATAAACTTAATTAAAGTCTAGAATTTTTAATTTAAATCAGCTCCTTGGGCCCACCATGTCATTCACTAATTTAAATCAAACCCGTAAACATAATTAAGCCCATTAGGTGGTTTTAATGAATTAAAATTAATCCAATTAATTCAAGGCCCATTTTAATTAATCCAAATAATTAAAAACACATTAATATATCAGATATATCAGATTTATAAGATTAAAAATCATTCTAAACATTAACTTACCAAGAACACACGAAGAATACCAATTTATCGAACTTTTCGACTAAACTAGTTTTAATGCAAAACTTGTTCGATTTTAATTTGGTTTGATCCTATGGCTTAATATCACATATTAAAGGCATAAATTATCATCAAAATTATTTTAGAGTGGATCAATAAATATTTAATTTAGAACATCCCCTAAACATTTATTGAAAAATAAAATTGGTCATGCCAAAAGGAATGATTCTTTTCTCAAAAGAATCGTTTTATTTTTCATTTTATATATTTGATCACATACATCTAGAAATCAATATTTTTCATTCATGAACAATCAAATCTGATATTTTAAAGTTCATGAAATAAATAACTCAAAAATAATAACTATTCCGTAAAAAATATAGAATTATAGATTCATGGCGAAACCTGTCTCTGATACCATGTTGGGAATTAATCGGTTACATACATCACATGTATAAGCAGAATTTAAAATTTTTAACCAATATATCCGATCTTACCATGAATATGCAATAGAAATATTAATGAAAATAAGAAAAATCACCTTTGAATTTTGTTAAACAGTTGATTTTCCATCTCACCGGGTTATCGCAAACCATAGTGTCCAAAATTGAACACCTCCAATCGTAATTCACACTAGAGAATGATCAAATGAACCAAGAACTATTGGAAAACAAAGGTAGCCAAAATTCCTTAATGCTAGCAAGAAGAGAGGGTGGTGGCTAGGGTTAGAGAAAAAATAGAGAAGTTCTTTTTTTATGAAACTCACTAAACCCTAATTCCCTTTATCTTGGATATTTATAGTTAGGTTAAAAATCCAACTTTATAATGGGATTGGTTTCTTTAAAATTGATAGAGAAATATTAAATGGCCATTTGGAATTATTAATAATTTATTTGGGCTCAATTAAATCCAATTTAAGTCCATTCATAAAGGACTATGCACAAAACCCATAAACTAGGCCTTTTGTGCATACACTTGGATTTAATCACCCAAATTAATTCCAAATCCATCCAAATTAAATATTTAGGCTCCATAACACTTATGAAATATATTTAATTTATTTTAGCTCAAGAATTAGGCCTCTAAGGCCTTCTATATGAAGTTGGCGTGGAACCCATCTTCTGGTGGGTTTCTACGCCAAAACCAATTTTTTTGGGCCTTTTATATTTCTCCAATAGATCTATTAATTATTATATCAACCCTATAACACTTATAGTCCAATAATAATTAATTATTAAATACAATATTTTAATTATGTCCATTTTGTATAATATTTCTAAAAAGTTCTACGAACATCTCTACTTGATCATAATTAATTAAACTCTTTAATTACTTATTCTCCAATTCATTTCTCTTCTCCCATAATAATATCAAATATTATTATCCTTGTCATTTTACCATTTTATCCTTTACTCTATATGTCTATGACCCACTGGGTTCCTATCCATATTGGCACTATAATATGTAATTATGAGTTCTATTCAAAACTCATATGATTTAAACTTCTTTAAATCATTTTATCAATCCCTTATTGATATTTATGATAAACTATTATGTAAATCATGAGTAGCCTCTATCTAGGCATCATGACTACCTAAATATCGGGAAAGTCAAGTTGTTTGACTATACCCTTCCATAGAAATAATTACCGTGCAATTACTCCTTTCACCACTCTTATATCAATTAGATTCTGAGTATGGATTTCTGTCAACTCATATAAATTTAATTATATATGTTCTATTAATTTAACCCTTATTCCCAAAATGCCCTTTATGGATCCCTATCCATCTTGGCATATTACTCTAGCCAGAGATTCTCTGAATAAGGCAATTATAGAATGATGCAAGATAAATTCCCTTAATAAATCTAGGATGGTGAATCCTTTATATTACTCAACTATCTTCAAGTAGGTCATGATATACCCAACCTCATAACTATGTTCACCCCTAGTTGGAAGTAATCAATTATGGAGTCAAAGTCTATCACTTGCTGCTTAAGATAACCTTGGTGATCTCAAGTCTAAGGATACTTGCACAACCACTATGAAGAGATTCCTCACTAACATATATTTAATATCCATGTGAGGATTCTCTTTGTAGGTCTCCAATGAACTTGTTCTTCTAACAAGCATCCATATGTTAGCTTTGATCATCTTCCATAATCATAGTTATGAGGACCATTGCTTGAACTATTCAAGAAGCATAATATGTGCTAGTCTATTTGAATTAATAATGTCTTATCTTTATAAGTCTATGACTAGGGATATTTAGATAATATCACATTTGCATGCAATAGACATCTCATATCATGAACATTTTCATGATTGCCTTTCCACTGTGTTTATAATATCTAGGACTTCAGTTATTAATTTAAGATATACAAACTCATATATTTAAACATAGCATTAATAAATGAATAATGCCTTTTATTGAGAATATGAATTCATACATATGAACTACATCTTTTTTACATGGGCTCTAGGTCATACTCTCTAACACCCAGGGTATAAGCCGGTTAAGCAAAAACTTAAAATGCTTAGGCCAGAATAGGCGAAGAAGGTTAAAGAAGAAGTCAAGAAGCAGATGGAGGCTAAGTTTTTAGTAAAAGTACAATACCCCACGTGGTTAGCAAATGTGGTTCCTATGGTGAATAAGGATGGAAGATTCAGGGTCTGTGTAGATTATAGAGATCTAAATAAGGCGTACCCCAAGGATGATTTTCCGTTACCTTACATAGATGTTTCTGTTGACAGTCTAACCACTTGCGCCATGTATATTTTTTTGGATGGGTGTGCCGGATATAACCATATTCTAAACAAAATAGTGGATACGATCAAGATGGCATTCATAATTGAGTGAGGGATGTATGCCTACTGAGTCATGCCTTTTGGTCTTAAGAATGCAGGCATCACCAGCCAGAGAATGGCCATGAAGATACTAGACGACTTGATTAACAAAGAGTTAGAGGTGTACGTAGATGACATGATGATCAAGTTAGTCACTGAGGATGGATATTTTGAAGCACTAAAGAAGTTCTTTTAGAGGATTAGAAAGTACAATCTCTATCTCAATCCTATAAAGTGTATTTTTGAGGTTACCTCCGATAAATTTTTGGGTCATGTAGTAAGTCAGAGGGGTAGAAAAGTAGATCCTGATAAAGTAAGAGCTATTAGAGAGATGCCAGTACCCTAAAAGTAGAAAAAAGTCATAGGATTCTTGGGTAAGATTCAATTCATCAATAGGTTCATAGCTAAGCTGACATCAATTTGCAAACCAATATTCAAGTTGCTGAGGAAAGGTCAGCATATGGTTTGGATTGAAGATTGTCAAAAGGAATTTGATACTATTAAAGAATATCCACTATACCTACTGGTGTTGAGACCACTATAAGCAGGTAAATCCTTGATCTTGTACTTAGCAATATAGGATAGTTTAGTAGGAGCCATGATAGCATAAGAGGATGATTTTGGGATTTAGTATGAAGTATACTACCTTAGTAAGAAGTTTCTCCCCTATAAGGCAAAGTATATAAAAGTTGAAAAGATTTATGTAGCAACCATCTGGGCATCAAAGAAGTTAAGACACTACTTTCACTCTTACAGGGTATAAGTTGTGGCTAAGCAAAACCCCTTTAGATACTTACAAGAAGCTCTCTTGCTATTAGGGAAGATGGGAAGGTGTTTGATCCTTCTTTAGGAGTTTGATATAAAGTATATAACTAGAAAAAACATTAAAAGGAGAGCAGTAGCAGAGTTTCTAGCCAATCAGCCCTTTAGAAGGGGAGGAAGTGACTTATTTATTTCCCAATGAAAATGTCATAACCATAATGGTGCAAGGGTGGCATATGTATTTTGACAGAGCTGTGAATAATAAAAAAGCAAGAGTTGGAGTAATCTTGATGACCCCAAAAGGAGAAAAGTTATCCCTAGCTAAAAAGTTAAGGTACAAAGCCATAAACGATGAAACAAAATATAAAGCTTGCATTTTTGGGTTCGAGGCTTTATTGGGTGTAGGATCGAATTCTATAAAAGTATTTGGAGACTCATCTCTAACAATTTATCAAGTAAGAGGAGAATGGTCAGTAAAAGAAGAACATTTATCACCTTTCCTCAGACACTTGAAAGTCTTGAGCAGTCAGTTTGAAGTTTACACTTTTGGCCATGTGCCTAAGGAGAAAAACTAATTGGCATATGCTTTGGCTACCTTGGTGTACATTAAGGATAATCCTGCAGGAATAGCCATGAAGACTATATTAATTTTGAGTTCTAACAAGCCATACTTTGGAAAGGAATAGGTCAAGGACATCAAGGTAAATGATGGAAAGCTTTGGTATTATGACATCCAAAATTATCTAGAAGAGTCAGTATTCCCTAAAGAGGTTACAAAAAAAAGACCTGAGATTGAATCATAAGTTATCAACTTAGTTCATTACCCTAGAAGGGGTGTTTTACAGGAGATAGCCCGATGGAATCCAGTTAAGATGTGTGGATGAAAAGCAAGCTAAGAAGGTGATGGAGGAAGTACACATTGGAGTGTATGAGGCCCACATGAATGGTTTATCCTTAGCAAATAAAATTATAAGGCAAGGTTTCTTTTGGCTCATAATGGACATCAAGTATGTCAAAGAGTGTCAATTGTGCCAATCATATGCAATCTTAAGGCATCTGCCTATTTCAGAATTATGCAATCTCACATTTTTTTGGCCTTTTGCTACATGGGGTATAGATATCATAGGAATGATTCATCCACCTACTTCAAATGGACATCAATTCATCATAATAGCCATTGATTACTTTACCAAATAGGTAGAGGCTGAGTCTTTTAAGAAAGTAGATGCACAAGCTATAGGTAAGTTCATCGAGAAGAATTTAATATGTAGATATGGGTTGGCTCATCATATGGTATCCAACAATGGATTGTAGTTTTTAGGTTAAACTAAATAAATGCTTACCAAGTATGAGGTTTAACATCATAAGTCTTCTTCTTACAAGCTGTAAGTAAATAGAGCAGTCGAAATGGCTAATAAGAACATGAAGAGGATTATGGCTAAAATGGTTCAAACTTACAAGGATTGAGCTGATAAACTACCTTTTACATTATGGGGTTATAGGATTATAGCCAGAACTCCCATAGGGGTCACGCCATTCTCTTTGGTATATGGGATAAAAGCAGTGCTGCCTGTAGAAATTGAGCATCAAACACTAAAGGTCATCTTAGAAGCTGAGATACCAGAGGTAGGATGGGCTAGACAAAGACTAACATAACTTAACCTGCTAGATAAGGATAGAATGAGAGCTTACTATCACAATCAAATCTATCAGAAAAGGCTTGCTCGCTCATTTAGGAAGAAATCTAAGAAACATCTACTAAAAGAGGGGGACCTAGTGTTCAAACAAATATGGTTGGGTATTCCAGATGTTCGAAGCAAATTCAAACCCATATAGGAAGGCCCCTTTGTGCTTAAAAAGCTATTATCTAAAGGTGTTGCCATTTTATCAAATAGCAGTGACAATGAATTTAGAGAGCCTATGAATGTCGACAGACTAAAAAGGTTCCATGGCTAAAGGCTAAAAAGAAAAAAAAAGAAAAAAAATGCCCTGCGGGTTAAAAATCAAAAAAAAATGATGGCCTTACTAAAATTGGGCACCCTGTCAAGGTGAAAATCGAAAAAAGGCGCCCTGGGTAAAAATTAGAGGCTGAGAAAAAATGATCAATCAAGAAAACTCGAGAGAGTTGATTGATAACAGGAGTTATGATGCATGTCAAATTTCATTCTTGATATTGAATAATATATGTTAATCGGATTAACATCAAATAATGATCATGTGTAATGAAATCAAAAGGAAATATCATACATATAACCATCCATGTAACAAAAGTAGCATGTTTCTTTATATGTTCAAATTTGAAAAGTCCATAAGAAATAAAAGACATAGTCCATAATAGTATATAATCTAGTCTATTTGTATCACTTCTCTCTCATCAGGATCTTTAATAGCCCAAAGTCTATTATCAACAACCGAACTAGTGTCCTATCGCCTATAAGCATTAGAAAGGGTAAAGTCATTGGTACCAATGGTAGGGACGATAGTCCCAATAGGAAGCTGGGTCCACACCCTTTGACGATACTCTGACATAAAGGCATAATTAAGGGTACCATCTTAAAAGCTCAAAGGTCATTTGACAATGTCCTGCCTACCCCCCAAATTATTGAGTATAGTGAGTGGTAACATAGAAGGTAGCACAATGAAGTCCACACAAAGGGATGCATCCATAATCCCCATCTAGGACTATAATGGAGATAGGTATCCAGGCATATCTAAATGTGATGCTAGTATCTGTTAAATGACTTAGCAAGTCAACTGTTTCTTGGACTGACTAAAAACTTTGTAGTAAGAAATGAAGTATGACATGGTGTATGGGGTAAGGATTTATAGCTCTAACTTAAGAAGGAGGCTCTGAAAGTAACTACAACTTCTCATGAAGCCATACCTAAAAAACACCACTGTGATAAGTTAGGTTCATCTTAGGAAAAAATGAGGCAAAATGATATGTGAAAACTCAAAAAGGTGCATATTTCAATAAGAAAAGTTAGTATAAAAACCCATAAGAGGTATACTACCTTAAAAATTAAGGACAAACCTAGAGAAGTAATGGACTTCCGCTAAAAAGAGAGTCGATCACGATAAACTACATCTAGACCGAAGATAGTCTCCATTGTGATCAAAGGGAAATGATTATATCCTCTGTATATGCCATCGATTATACTGAACAGCTTGTAATCCCTAGTCATAGGATCCTTACTGCATGCTAGCAAGCATTTGCTGAAGCAATAAAGTAATGCCATGCTAGTGTGAAAAGTAGGTATATCATCAAAGTTCGTAAGAATGTCAACCAGCTATTCCATTAGAAATGTCCACTCGAAGGGTACTAAACCCTGAGCCTCGGAAGGTAAAATTCCAAGAGCATGAACCACTTCTTTTGGATACCTAGAAATAGTGGATGGTAGACAAGGCTGAACGTCAGGCTCAAATTTAACACCAACCACAGCAGCAAATTCTTCAAGTAGGGGGCAAAGCTCCTGGTTAGTAAACCTAAACATATGGAACCTCGGATCCTAGCACCAAGTGGCATCAAGCAATAGGTTCTTATTTAGAGACACTCTCCTCAAAGACCTCAGGCTAGAATAAGGAGCACTACAAGAAAAATGCCCTTTAATAAAGGGAAATTCGGTTATTAAAAGTCAAAATACGATCGTTAAAGACCTATAATGATCGAAAAATCCGATCGTTAAAAGCCCCGAGGTTAAAGGTATACACGACTGGATCTTGTATCCGGTCGTTAATGTATGTAATGATTGGATCATATCCAGTCATTAAATCTTGATTTTTAGCAACTGGATTTTTTCCCTCGTTGATTGTGTTAACTTTCAACAAAGTGAAATTCTAGTCGTTGAAATAATTAACGACCATTTTTAATCTTGTTTTAAAGTGTAATTCGGTAGTAAAAAGAATCCAAGACTGGTAGCATTTCGATTGTTAACGTATCCGATCGTTAAAGTCATTAACAACTGGAATGTATCCATTGTTAAATACTAAGTTTTAAAGACTAGATTTTCAGTTGCTAATATTAAATTTGAAAATTAAATAAAATATTGTTAGAAATCTATTCCATTGGTCAATAGGAACAATTTTATTTGAATATATTGGCAACACATATCATTCACATATAAATGCATCTAAAAATAAAATAAATATTATTTCATAAATCAAAAAAGAAATGTTACAAAATATTCTTATGTTTCTAAATTCTATAGCAAATACAAAATCCAACTTATGAGTAAAAAAATTAAGATAATTATATACAAAATAAAACTTTTTTAATTTACTTTATGTATTAAGTAATAGACCTAAAATTCTTGTGCCTTATCTAAAAAAGTTATGCCTCTTCCATTGGAAATTCACAAACTACTAGAGTTGGGTGAAGAGAAGATAAAATATCAAACTGCAAAACAAATACAAGCATAGTAAGAAATTTTTAAATGAAATGGGAAACATGTGTAGGAAACTATTAACATAAATACAAGTACAGACAAGATACTGACAACAGACACCTTTTGCTACCTATACTTCACACTTACAACAATCAGAGGATACCTTTTAGCGTTCAATTGTAGGTCTTGTAGTGCTATAACTGTTTTTTTAATATCTAAAGCCTTGTAAGAAGTAAGCTAATCCAAAATTCTTTAGATAAAAGCCTTTATGTTACCAGTCCAATCCCTCAAATAAACCTTCACCCTTAACAGTGCACGTTTTGAAGATGGCCTACTGATAGTTTTTTACCTTGTGCAACTCCAGCATTAATTCAAGAGCATAAAGTAACCTTAAATTAATATGCAATTTGACTTTCAAGACTTTTAATTCTTCTTCCCACTGTCGAGCATTAACTCTATCCCCATTTGCCTTGTCAGCCGCATTTATTTTTGAAAAGCCAAAAGAATTTTATAAGGAACAAACATATCTTTGTTAAAGCAATAACAACAGTCAGTAATGACAACAGACACATATGAAAAAACCCATATATACTTGGAGACATAAGCATCAAGATCGAGAAGAACTAGTAAGACGTATATCAACATTGAATTGTACTTAACAGCCTTTAAACATTGTATATTAATATCCTATCACTACAAAAGCCCACTCTATATACACACTAGCTGATGCATTGATTGACCATGAATAAATGAAAACCAATAAGAAATTTGTAATATAGTTCTACTTGATCATAGTTACTGATAATAGTGTGCATAAAGATTGCTTTTATTGATTCAAACTTCTTTCTTACATTATTAGCTTTTAGCAAAGCAAGAACAGTTCCATTTTTCACCTTTTTGTGAAATAGCAAATTGAAAGATATGGCAGACATTTAAAATACTTGAAAAAGATAATCCCATATACACCAAAGAAAAATTACAAAGATGGAGAACTGATGCACACGGCAAGAATAGGACATATGAGTAAAGAGCAAAATGCTTACTTGGCTTTAACCGTTCACTAAATTTTGCATCCTTCTTATCTTTATTCTCCTTTAAAATCTGCATCCAAAGATATTATGAGGTCTTATGATTGTAACAATTTTCTTATAGTGATTGTAACAGTAGCTTAGCTAATGTTTAAAGTTTAAAAGAAGTTGTGTAATCTAATATCATCGATACATAGTGTGCTCTGTATACAAGGTATATTACAAATCCAGAGATGGAATTTGTTGTCAAAAGAAATTATGTTTGCTCTCAAATGTATAGCAAACGCCTACTATTAAAGATGTTAATCAACATTATGTTATGAATATTCACTAAAACCCACTTATTTAAGTTAATCAACAAGACAGAGCAGGACAGGTAACATTACTCAAAACTTATAATGTCTGCCACTGTTAGTGCTTTACACATGGAAAAAATTCAGGTGAACTTTGTTACATATCCATGGAACCATGGATCCATTCATTATAGAAACCAACATCACACTCATTACAATTTTTTCATATCTACCTTTAAAAAAATCATCTTCAACCATTGATACGACTAGATATTTCCTTTACTTGAAATGTATGTATATATATGTTATATTTTTACATATGATTGATTACATTCCGCACTTGATATACATGTCTACACTATGAATTCTTTGAAAATATAATTAATGAATCACCATTAAACTCATCACACTTTTTTATTTTTTAATTTTAGTTTATAGAACTGACTCTTCGAAGTTTAAATTAAATTAAATTATTCACTTAACCACAATATGAAAAAAATTTAGCAAATAAATCATGTTTTTCCGAGGTTGTACCTGGTTAGTTGAATGCTTTTGAGGCAAGCCATCATAGTCAATAATAGTTCTGTGGTTTGGATGTTTATTGCATACTTTATCAGCTCTTTTGGAAACATAATCATGCTCAATCAACCTATATAATAAGAAACTCAATCATAATTGTAACATTATGTACAATAAAAATGAATAATGGCAGACTTTTAAAAGTATCAGTAGTTAATACAACAGAAAAAAAAGTGAAAGGACAAAAATCAGCAAAAGAACATAATTCAAAGCATTTTTTGAAAAGAATGACTAGAAATACTAAGAAGTTGTGATTGCTTAGCTAAACCTTGACAACCCTAAATTAAAGCAAATCAATGAAAAAGTTTAAGTAAGTTTGTCAAAATGACTCTTATGATGAAAACTTCCAACATTCAATCCTTAACAGGCTCTGCTACAATTCTCTTTAAACTGCTCAAAAGCCAGAGAAACAAATAATAACTTCTTTAAACAAATTAGAAATTGAGTAAGCCACTATGGTGGCAGTCCACTATTTTCACATGGTGCAAGTACTTTTAGCACTAGAGTTGTTTAACTACTCCTTTGAAGTGCATCCAAACTTCAAGAGAAAAGCCTATAGTAGTAGCATAGCACCTCCATTTCACATTTTACAAGTACTTTTAGCACTGGAGTTGCTTAGCTAACTCCACTAAAGTGCAATGAAACTTCCAAAGAAAAGCCCATATTAGTAGTATATCACCCCTAAGGTTTCAAGCATTATAACCTTCTTCAACACAATGTCTCATTATCCAATTGAAGCTACAGGAGTAAAGAAAGATTATGTTGCATCTTCTTATCAAATTTATATTATGTTAATATAAAAACTGTTATCCCAAGGCCTGTAATCTCTTTATTTTTGGTGCAGCTAGTTTGGTGCCCAGCCTTATCTCATTAATGATCTTCAATTTTAGGTTGACTGTAATTCACTAGGTTGCAGCAAGGTTCTGTTCCTCCTTTGCAGATCTTGATTGGCTGATCCTTAAGAGATATGGCATCAAGAGTATTTTCTTGCCATCTTCCCTCTTCGATTTTTATTCTGAGGTTGAGATTATGTCTGGTGATTGTGTTTACTAGATGTGATGATGTGTTATATTCTGGATTGTGGCTGCTGATCACGGTTATACATCTAGGGAGAAGTGGACTGCACTATGCACTTGTTTTTCTTGAATTTTGGTGGTTTATGTCTTTGTATGCTATGATCCCTCTGGTGTTTTAATATTAGGTTGCTTTAACTTACTTTTTAAGGGTTGCTTTGTGGGTTTTGTTGGTTTAGTTTTAGTTCTTTGACAGTGGTTGTTTTTGTACTCTTTATTAGCCTTCTGGCTCCCTACAGTTTGCAATAAAAATTTACAATTTGTAAAAAAAAAAAGATCCTAAAGCCTTCTATATAACATTAATTATATTCAGAATAGATTTCCATGACAAAATGACATGTTGGCTTTTATCTCATACCATTAATGACTTAATCAAGGGGATACTCCAGCACTGCCATTAAGATTACGTACATCTAGGGCAATTACAGAGGAACTATGATTTATCTTTACCAGGTTTACATAGTGGTTGATTGGCAGGATTAGTAACAGACCCGTCCTTCAAATTCACTTCACTAAATTTGTGACCTGCCACTTCATCTCTATCATTCAACAAAAGATAATACAATAATAAGAGAGATTTTGTTTTATTTAATTTAATTGAAGAAATTGGCAACTATTTAATACCAAATAAAATAAAACTGAGATATTGTGCCTGAACGACAACATAGCCAATTATAATAGCCCAAGCAAGTAACACAAATTTAGAATTACAAAAAGAACTTAAGCTACTTATTTTCAGAGTTAGTGGACTCAAAAAAGATTTTGCTAGTTATACTTTCAAATTTGAGACTAAAATAGCTAATTCCAATTTTAGTACTTAAATCCTCACTGCTTTATGACTGTCCTTTCGATTGCAAAATAATTAACCATTTGTCGACTCTGGTTTGACACACTTCAATCTACTAGTAATGTTAAATGGTTTAAAATTATAAGGTTATGACTCATTGCTTCAATCATGTAATATCTTCACCGTTTCTTTTATGTTAATACATCCAAGACCAATAAAAAAATATAGCATACAACAATAAAATTAAACTAACAGCATGGAATAAATAGGCAAGTTTAAGGCAATAAAAATTTAACAATAAATCCGCTGATGACTTAAAATGAATTGAGAAGAGGATAAGAGAGGAAAAGGAAAAAGCAAAGTTGCGTAGGATCATATGGGGAGTAGGTCAATTGTAATGCATACCTCAGACAAGGCATTAACAATGGATAAGCCCACACCATGTAATCAGCCTATACTACTGTCATGGTAATGGTAGCAGACTATGGGAAAGACAGGAAATGAGTTAGGGTTTGGGAGGATTGAAAGGAACCTTTAAGAGAATATAAATTTTTGGTAGATTTGAGATTAAAAAAGGATAAGATTTAGAAAGAGGGAGAAAGGATCTGATAGAAGAAGAAGTCATCGATGATGATGATGAATTAAATTAAGGGTTAATGAAGATGGAGAAGAAAGCAAGAGCATATCCATGGCATTTACTATTGAGTTAGACGCCTTTCATTTTCAGTTTTGGTCTCGGTATAAAAAGAGATTTACTTTTTCCTCTTTATAAAATAATTAAAATATAAATTTGGTGATAAAATAAATCCCGCCACTTTTGTTGGCTTTTTTTTTGGAATATTAACCACGGGAATCCTTAATTTTTAGGCACCAAATTTAATCCCTTGGTTAATTAATAATATAATTTGATACTTAACTATTGGAATAAAAACCCTTCGCTGTTATCCTATTTTAACGACTGAATTTTCATCCCTTCGCTAAATTTTGTTGGTTAAAAGTCAATTTTCTTGTAGTGAAGCCAATCGATGATCCTCCCAAGTTCTTGTGTCATCTAATAATCGATGCAATTTTGCAAGCCTGTTCATTATAGTAACAAAATTTTTCTAGTAGTCTAGGTCAAAAGGTAGTAAATAATAATGAACGACTGAAAGAAAAATAGGCAAAAAGGAAAATGAAAAGAAAAGAAGAAGATAAAGAAGAATACTTGAAGGAAGCTTTCAAGAAAGTGAAAAGCCAAAAGCATAAAATCCATGGGAATATGCACTATTTATAGAAAAATAATAAGGGATGGCCATCCCTCACTGCTAAGCAAGCCACGGCCTACCCGTCCTTTACCTCTAGAAGGCCAAAAGTCACATTTTGAATGTCTCATGCATTGTACGTACATATCATTGCATCTATCTTCATTTACATTTGTTAGGAAATTTGAAAGATCGGATGACCTAAGTATTCAAATCTAGAGGTTTGGGAATACAAGAAGTCATCTGCCTCAAACAACATTTAAATTTCAGGGAGTATTTTAGATTTTTTTTTATAAATCCATATATTGAAATATAATTAAAACATGTAAATAATGTAAAAATAATAATAACACATAAAAAGAGTGTTCATAGCATTTTAAATTAATTTTAGATTGATAGAGAATGAAAATTTGATGAAAACGATCAAAAAATCAAAGAAAACGCAGTTAAAATGTGAAAAATAGGAGAAAATAAAAATTCAGGGGCATTTTGGTTATTTTAACCTGAGAGATAGGACAACATGTCAGTCCCATCTATCACTTAGTGAAGGATAGGCTGCCCATCCCGCACTCAATTTCGATAATATAAAGGCCATTTTCTTCAGTTTTCCAGCCAAACTCCATTTTTTCCAATTTCCAAACTTCTCTCTTCAATTTTTCATCCTTTTTTTCTCTCATCCGGCATCCAAATCATGAGTTGTTTGTGTCTACAGACTCCTTGGAGTGAGATTTACTTCAAGGAGCATCCTTTCTCTCATACTTCCTCAATTTCTTTTCATCTTCTAAAAGTAAGTGTTGTTTAATTATTTTTTTATTTTCCTTTATTACTCTACTTCTTAGTTAAAACATAGAATTAAGGTAGAAGACTTTACTTTTAGGCGTGATGGGCATGAGCACTTGTTATTTTATTAGCATACTTGTTGTTTTGATTATTGCCTTATAGTTCAAGTAACATGGTATAAATACCAAACTTTCTTTGCATGATACTATAGATAACCAGAAATACGTTATTTTGAGCATATGAGTCTCTAGCACCATACTTTAGAAAAAAATGTATGCACTTTTTATGTTCACCGTTACACCAAGCATGAATAATTCAAATTTATGATTGTTTGGCAGCCTTAATGGCCTATGGCTTGTTGTGTGTTGTTAAATGCAAGTTGGTATAGGGAGGCAGTCACATTCCTAGCCAGAATATTGCCAATTTTTTGTCTCACTTTACACTATCCTTGTAAAGCAAGAGATGTTGATATACGTATTATTTGGCAACCCTAAGGGCCTGTGATTTGCTATTTGCCTTTAAATGTGTTTTTCATGTAATGGGCAGTAACATTCCTTGTCATAATGCTACCAAAATTTTGTGTTGTTGCTTGTATACAGGGGCCATCCTTATTCCCCACTGGAATGCATCCTGGATTGTACTTAATTTCTCATAAAGCATGTAAGGCATTTATATCTTGTCTGTTATGCATGATTGTTAGGACTTTATGTGCATGTCTTGTAAATTATCTATTGATATTTTATTCTTAATATAATTTGACAACTTTAACTTACTTGAAATTACAATTGAACATGAAACTAACATATAGCATTTTTACAGGATGCCTCATAGGATAGCATGACCACAGCCTTCCCAACCGGTGCTAGATTATATGATGGACGAACATGCTGCAAGGTACCAAGCTCTCAGGCAGGTCTAGTATATAGCTAGTAGGTTTATATTTAGATAGTTGGTATAGGATTTTGGACTATTTAAGAAGGTTGATTGGCATCTGGCCAGGGTAAGATGGATAGAATTTTTAGTCCCAACCTATTACACCTACCTTAATGTGACATAGAAGGTGTTTGCTACCATAGAGTATGGAGGATATCAATGGCCAGACACTAGAAAGGGGGCGGTTAGATTCAGAGCCTTAAGGATACCCTTCAACATCACTAGGCATAGGTTCACAAAAGCTATGGCCCTTTCGAGTGGACCGTACATTATGACACCACCAAAGCTAATGGATAGGGATATATTAAGGGTTGTGACCTTACCAGGAGGAGTATATGACTCAAACAAAGTGAAGATCACAATCTTGGCTCTTCAGATCTACAAATAAACTACAAGAAGATCAGCAAATAGCAACAAAAATTAGCAATAAAATTTGTTGAATTTTCATTGGTAATCAAAATTAGCAACCGAAAATAGCAATGGAAAATTCGGTTGCAATTTTCACAGTTGGTATTTTTAGCAACCGAATAATTAATTTAGCAACAAAATTTCAAATCTGTTGCAAAATCCAACCAATGTAGAATCCTGTTAACTGGTGAAAATTAGCAACGATAATTAATTTACGTTGCTATTCTTAGCAATGAATTAGTAATTATGTTACAAAATTTAGCCAGTATTATAAAAATATTTACAACAGAATTTTCATCATCATTCCATCACTAAAAATTATTATAATTTTTAATTATTATTTTTTACGCAAAATATATATAGATAATACGTTACAAAACCACACTATCTCTGGACAACATTTAAGCAAGCAAAAATAATCAAATTTCACAAACTTTCCAATTATCTTCTCATTGGAATCATAAAGTCAATTATAAATTCAAATAAATGCATACACGTGCAAGTACAACCATTTTCTTCATGAATCCAGTCCTTGTAAAGACAACAATTGAGGTTCCTTTTTCGCAAGAAAACATTGTTAACAAATAAATTAACAACCCCTAGAGTGGAATAATGGAAATAAATGGAGCTTTAGTTTATAATTAACGATTTATAAGGCAACTAAAAGCCCAACCAATGATTGAAGATAGCGTGGCACTTTTTCCTCTAACATTTAGGTGACGCCTAGACTTAAGTTCTCCTGCATCAAAAACTTCACATTTACTGATTCTTCTATATTAGACTTCACCAGCAGTGATATGAAAATGAACAAGACTAAACCACAGAACAAGAATAAGAAAAGCAAATAATGCATGAGATGAAAAGCAAATAAAGAAAATGAAAAAATGCAAATCTTCTCTTGTTTCAAAATTACAAAAAAAAAGGATTAATAACTTGAAATAGAAAATCATCCTTTCATTGAATTATAATTCCCCTTCTAAAATTTAAGACATCTAGATTTGTGAAAAATCCCAAACACAAGATGAAAGAGAGCATACAAGTCAACTTTTAATTGCCAGTAGATTAATACAAATTTACAGCTAAAGGACTCCTTATTCCTCAGGTATACAGGCAACCAAGAAATCAAGGCCATGAATCATGAGAATCAAGTAGTCCATCCCTCAGGTGATAATGCTTTAACCAATGATGCAAATATAGAGAAGTTATACTACGATAGAAAAGATCTTCTTGCATACCATCAACAAGAAGCATGTCACCAACTTCCACATCATTAACAAAATCATCATAGTTGACACTAACGCAATCAGCAGAGCCAACCCCCCTGCATATTGTGAAAATGAATTTATATCCTGGTGTTAACATGATTAGTTGAGGCAAGTCACCACTCCTAACTTCAGGACCCTGATAACAGATAAATTTAAAGCAGAAGTCACAGGAAATGTATATAAATGACATAAAATTTCTTGCTACAGCTTTCTATAGAATAAAATCATAACTGACAAGATTTTTATTATCATGGTGAACCTATTTTGGTATCAAGCATGGTTGCTATAACATTGTCTTTGGACAGTGAATTATATTCTTTGACTGTGTCAATAACTTTCTGATGAGATGCATGATCTCCGTGAGACATACTCAAAAATTTTGGGTTTAGGTTAAATTGAATATCACAAAAAAAAATTTTAAGGACCCAATTTCCATTAATTCTAATAACACATAATTATGACAAAGCTAATAATTAACAGGGCTTAAGTAGGGCCATTATCTCAGCCTGTCAGAGCCAACACTTTGGCTTTTATACAAACAAAAACCACAAATGGTTGCAGAACATAACATATTGTATTATTGGAGCTAACAACTCACCAAAAAACAAACAAAATCATTACGTTTATAGCCAAAGCTCTATTAGCTTCCAACAGCAGTTGTTCTTGTACTCAAAACATCAATTACTTGGATTTTTGATGAACCTGACAACACATTATAAAGAAATAATGCAGATAAAACTTCAATTATTCCATTTTATAAACCATAACTGCATGTGAATCGATTATAATGCCTATACCAGATTTTCCTAGTCCAGACCCACATGTATAAAAGGTATTTATTAATCAATAATTTTACAAGTTAAAGTGTCAATTAGAACTTCTGAAAGCTGGGTTGGCAAAATCTAACACTTATCCTTATATGAGTATTCAATATCCTTTGTTATCTTTCTTTCTTTTTTCTTTTGTTTTTTCACTTTTTTTGTCAACTTGTAACACCTTAATACAATCTTTCATCCAAAAGCATACATCATGCCTTCAGCAACCATAACTCACACCAATCATTCATCAACACATCATCATATACATATAAGGTGTATGCATATCCAAATAATTAACCTGAAAAGTCATGTTAAACAGTCATAATATGGCAATCACTCATTAGTCACCACACCTGGAAGGACATGCAAGCAAGGTAATTTAAGTAAATTTTATAGTCATACATATTACATTTCCCCCACTGAATAATGGGAAAAAAATTATAAGACTAGACAAAAAGGAACTATCCACAAAATATCCTACATCTAAAAGCCTGGAACGACTCTTGTTGGCCAATTGATGCAGAATTAAGTCCTTGGCCGACCTTCAGTCAAACCTACATGGATGTAAAGCAATCCTGCTAAGCTATAAAGCTTAGCACGGAGATAACATACAAAAATAATAATATGATCGACCAATAGCATCCATCGAATGTAAATATCATTACAATAACATTTCAATAAGAACAGCAACATACTTGTATCATGCGTTCATCTCAAACTGACAATATAGCTAAAGAAACGAAGATAAAACATGGTAATCAATCGTTCAAATGCTTACATTATATAGATGAAGAGATTGATACATGTATTTCTTATTTTTAACAATTCTCTTAAACTTAATAGCCTACCTAAGTGCTAGTTCAAAAGGGGTGGATAACGGGAGCAATGGATACCTAAAGGTATCAAACAATCGATATCACGAGGATATCAAACAATGGACCCAAGGGGGGGTTGAACTATGGTTCCATCAAAGGAACAAACGATGGACCCAAAGGGGGTCAACTATGGCAGCTGCAACTATATTCCTTTGGGTATGCCTATCTAATTCATAAGTGAACTAAGTCCCGCAAGCTTAACCACTTAATCAAAAGAATATTTGATTCATCTTGTTTCTTCTTACACATTACAATATTTTCTCAAGCCATAATTCACATCCACATTGACATTTCATACTCATATGATGGCATTAATATTTGTTACCATGACTTACCGCATATTCAATCTCATTTAATGACAATTATCATCATACTTCACATAAACATACATATCTTCATAGTAATTTCATACAACCATGTCATTACTATCATTACAGTCCCATATCACAGTAAGTTGTAATTAACACTACTTAATAAACTTACCTTTACTATTTTTCCTTGATCGATACGGCTTGACAATAAGAGCATGGCATAAAATAGTCACATATTAGCTTTAGCAAACATACTCATTTAATATGACAATTAGGTTGCATTAGAGGGTTAATTATATTTATAAAGATTGTTTTCTTAATCAACATTAATATGGAAGTGATTTGTTAGATGATTCAAACAAATGTACAAAGTAGAGAAATGCAGGGCAGTGGAATACTACTTGGTCGTGCATGAACTTTGAGTCATTGTGCATCTCTAGGCAAGTTCCCTTTAAGTGGCTGTGCATCTCAAGCCTTTAGGCTTGCTTGGCCGTGCATTCTTAAGCCTTTAGGCTTGCTTGGTCGCGCATCTTAGGGTTTAAAGATCCATATCAGTTTAAAGTAAATAACATGATTTCATAAGCCAAAACATCTTAAAAAACCAAATCTTAAATAAAACATCTTTCATTAATCATCTTAAACTTCCACTAAAGAACCAAGGAACTTAGATAATAAAACCCTAATTTCTATAGATCCATCTACAGACAGCAAAGAAAACAACGATACTCCCATACCTGAATACCATGACTTTCTTACTCCTTCAAGATCCCTTTGCTCTTATCCTTGCTTGTCTCTCCTATAACAAACCACACTAAGATACTAAACTTTCCTTCTTACTTTCATAAAATCCTTCATTAATAGAAAAGATATAATGGAGAAATTCCTTTTACCAAACCCTAATTCTAAACTCAATGAAAGAGAAAGAGAAAAAGTATAAAAAAGAGAGATGGTCTTCCCTTTTGAACAGACAGTGATATCATTACTGGAATCATGTGGGGGAGACCACCAATTACCCTTCTAACCCTATTCTCCACTTCTTTCTCCTAAAATAAGCCCTCTAACTTTTTATTTATGAATTTAACCCCAAATAAATCTTAAATCCAAAATCTTACCCCAACATCTCTTTTATCATCCAAATAACCCCTCCTTGATAAATTTAACTAAAATTACCAAATTGCCCTCCAAGAAGTTTTATTTCAAAGTGGCTATAACCATGAAAATTAATTGTACACATTGCATCATACGATTAAGCATATTCCCTGATAGGGTTAAGATTAGGCCCTCACAATTCTTCCCCTTTTAAAAGATTTTTGTCCTCGAAATTTATAATTGATTTAAACAACTAAGGGTATTAGGCTCTCATCACTGCTTCTGGTTCCTAAGTTACTTTTTGAAGGTTATGATGTTGCCAAAGTACCTTGACAAGAGAGACCTGCTTATTCCTTTACTTTTTGAAGGTTATGATTTGCTTAGGCTCTTCATCGTAGGTAAAATTTATTTGAACTTGAATATCTTTCACTTGCAGTACATGGGATTTGAACGGTACCTTTAAAGCATAGAAACATGACATACATCATGCACCTTGGATAATTCCATAGGAAGTGATAATCTGTATGCCACTGGTCCAACCCTTTGCAGAACTTCATAGGGACCAATGAATCTTGGACTCAATTTTCCTTTCTTTCCAAACCTCAAAACCTTTCTCTAGGGCGAAACTTTCAGAAATACCTTATCGCCAACTTGATACTTGACATCTTTTCTTTTCAAATTTGCATAAGATCTTTGCCTATCACTTGCTTCTTTTAATCTCTACTTAACAACTTGAATTTTTTCTTCAGTGTCTCTAACTAGATCTAGCCCAATTATCTTACGTTCAGTTAACTCAATCCAATGCCCAGACTAGTCTGATAACTTTGACCATAGAAGGCATTATACAAAGCCATGCCCAGACTAGTTTGATAACTATTATTATAGGCAAACTCCATCAAAGCTAGGTATTTGTCCTAACTACCAAAAAAATTTAAAACATAGTCCCTTAGCATATCTTCAAAGACTTGTATCACCCTTTCTGATTATCCACCTGTTTGGGGATGAAAACCCGTACTGAATTTTAATCATGTTCCCAAAGAATTCTGTAAACCCTGCCAGAATCTAAAGGTGAATCTAGGATCTCGATCCGATATTATAGATACCGAAATACCATGAAGTCGAATGACCTTATTTATATACAATTTGGCAGCTTATCCAGGGAATAATCCATTCTGACCGGTAAGAAATGAGCCAACTTGGTTAACTTATCAATAATTACCCGGAGAAGGTAGTCCGAAGTCAAAATCCATAGTGATATCTTCCCACTTCCATTGAGGAATTGGAATGGGATTTAACAATCCAGAAGTAAGTCAATGTTTAGCTTTCACTTGTTGACAAGTTAAGTACTTAGAGACATAATCGACCACGTCCTTCTTCATAACCGACGATCAATAACATCATTTAAGATCCTAATACATCTTATTACCCCCAGGATGCATAGTTAATACTGTGTTGTGAGCTTCATGCAATAAGGTCTTTTTAACTCTCTGTCATATGGAACACATAATCTATCCTTGAAGTATAAACTTCCATTTTTCTTTGATTGAGTACCCTAATTGTTCCCCATCGTGTATAGATCGTACAACTGGCTGCAACTTTTCATCACTTTTATATGCATCGATCATTGCCAGCCTTACATATGGCTTAGCTCTTAATTGGACAACTAGAGCACCATCCGAAGTAAACCTCCATCCACCCCATTGTAACACCACAGATGCCATAATTCTTCTGCTTAAGGCATCTACCACCACATTAGCCTTACCCAGATGGTAGTCCATAATACAATCATTTCAATCCATCTTCGCTGTCTCAAGTTAAGTTCTTTTTTAGTAAGTAAATACTTAAGGTTTTCATAATCTATGTATATCCTACATCTCTCGCCATATAGGTAGTGCCGCCAAATCATTAAGGCAAAAACTACTACTGCCAATTCCAAATCATGTGTTGGATAATTTTATTCATGCAATTTAAGTTGTCGAGATGTATAAGCCACCACCTTACCCTCTTAAATTAAAACACAACCCAACCCAACTCTAGAGGCATCACTATAAATAGCATACTCTTTTCGAGATACTGGTTGTGTTAAGATTGGAGCTTTTGTTAGCATGCTTTTTATCTGATCAAAACTAGTCTCACAATGGGCATTCCATTCAAATTTGACATTCTTCCTTTGTTAGAGAGTATGCCCTAGAGCCCATGTAATAGGGATGTTTTTCATATGTATGAAATTTATATTCTTAATAAAAGGCATCATTCATTTATTAATGCTGTGTTTGAATACATGAGTTTGTAAATCTTAAATTAATAAATGAAGTCCAAGATATTATAAACACAGTGCAAAGGCAATCATGAAGGTGTTCATGATGTGAGATGTCTATTGCATGCAAATATGTTAATATCTAAATATCCCTAGTCATAGAATTAACAAGATAGGACATTGTTAATTCGGACAGACTAGCACATGTTATGCTTTTTGAATGGTTCAAGCAATGGTTCTCATAATTGTGATTATGGATGATAATCAAAGCTAACATGTGGATGCTTGTTAGAGGAACAAGTTCATTAGAGACCTGCAAAGAGAATCCTCATATGGATATTAAATCTATGTTAGTGAGGAATCTCTTCATAGCAGTTGTGCAAGTATCCTTAGACTTGAGATCACGAAAGTTATCTTAAGTAGCAAGTGGTATACTTTGACTCCATAACTGATTACTTCCAACTGGGAGTGAACATAGTTAGGAGATTGGGTATATCATGACCTACTTAAAGATAGTTGAGTGATTGACAAAGGATTCACCATCCCAGATTTCACAAGGGAAGTTATCTCGCATGATTCTATAATTGCCTTGTTCATAGAATCTCTGGCCAGAGTAATATGCCGAGATGGATGAAGATCCATGAAGGGAATTTTAGGAACAATGGTTAAATTAATAGAACATACATAATTAGATTTATATGAGTTGATAGAAATCCATACTCAGAATCTAATTGAGATAAGAGTGGTGAAAGGAGTAATTGCACGGTAACTATTTCTATGGAAGGGTACAGTCAAACCACATGACTTTCCTGACATTTGGGTAGTCATGATGCCTAGCTAGAGGCCAATCATGACTTGTATAATGATGTATCAAAATATCAATAGAGATCGATAAAATGATTTAAAGGAGTTTAAATCATATGAGTTTTGAATAGAACTCACAATTACATATTATACTGCCAACATGGACAGGAACCCAATAGGTCACACACATATAGACAAAAGGGTAAAATGGTAAAATGACAAGGATAATAATATTTGATATTATTATAAAGGTAGAGAGGAGAATATGATAATAATTAATTAAAGAGTTTAATTAATTATGATCAAATAAAATTGTCCGCGGAACTTTTGAGAAATGTTCTGGAAAATTGGACCTAATTGAAATAATGTATTTTATGATTAATTATTATTGTCTTATAAGTGTTATAAGACTACTATAAGTGTTATAGGACTGATATAATAATTAATAGGACCATTGGTGAAATTATAAAGGGCCAAAGGAATGAAGAAGTTGGAGGAAGCCCTCCAAAAGAAGGCTACACGCCAACTCCATACAGAAGGGCTTAGAGGGCTTTTTCTTGGACCAAATTAATTTATATATGTTACATAAGTGTTATGGAACTCACATATTTAATTTGGTCGGATTTGGAATCCATTTGGGTATTTAAATCCAATTAGATGCACAAAGGGCCTAGTTTGTGGATTTTGTGCATGGTCTTTTATGAAAAAATTTAATTTGGATTTAATTAAGCCCAAATGATTATAATTAATTCCAGAAGCCCAATTAATAATTCTCCAGCAATTTTAAAGAGCCCAATCTCATTAAGGAGTTGGAATTTTAACCTAACTATAAAAGGCCAACTAATGAGAATTAGGGTTAAGTGATTAAAACAAAAGAAAAGTCTTTTTCTCTTTTTTCTCTCTCCCTTTTTGCGCAACTTCCATTGCTAGCCTCTTGGATTTCGGCCAGCCCTAGTTGAACACCAATTTTTTGGTTCAATTTACCCCTCTCTAGTGTGGATTACTCATTGGAGGTGTTCGATTTTGGACACTGTGGTTTGCGATAACCCAGTGCGAAGTAAAATCAACTGTTCAACAAAAATCAAAGGTGATTTTTCTTATTCACATATAGTTATATTGTGTATTCATGGCAAGATCAAATCTTATGGTTAAAAAAAATTTTAAAATTCCGCTCATGTATGTGATGCATGTAACCATTAAATTCCAACATGGTATCAGAGCCAGGTTTTGCCATGGATATACAATTCTATATTTTTTCTGCGGAATAAGTTTTGTTTTGTTTTGAGTTATTTATTTCATGAACTTTAAAATATTAGATTTGATTGTTTATGAATGAGAAATATTGATTTCTGGTTGTATGTGTGATCAAATAAATTTTGTGGAAACAAAAATGAAATTTTTGAATGATTAAGATTTGGTTTTGGCGTGAAACCCATTAGGGTTTGGCGTGAAACCCTAGGTAATGTAGGGGCTGTTCTAATTTAATTTCTTATGGATCCATTTCAAAATCATTTAGATGATATTTTATGTGTTTAATATGTGATATTAAGCTGTAGGATCGAACGAAATTAAAATCGAACAAGTTTTGCATGAAAACTAGTTTTGTCGAAAAGTTCGATAAATTGGTGTTCTTCATGTGTTCTTGATGTGTTCTTGGTTAGAACGACTTTTGATCTTCTAAATCTGATATATATGATATATTAAAGTTTTTTTAATTAATTGGATTAATTAAAATGGGCCTTAAATTAATTTGATTAATTTTAATTCATTAAAACCACTTAATGGGCTTAATTATGTTTACGGACTTGGTTTAAATTAGTAAATAACTTGGTAGGCCCAAGGAGCTGATTTAAATTAACTATTATAAACATTAATTAAGTTTATTAATGGGTTTTAAGGGCTGGAGTGGGCTTGGCTCATTCCAAAAAGCCCAAATGGTTCAAATGACACAAAACTAGTTTGTGTGTGAACACACTTAGGGTTTTTCTTCTGTGGGTTTCGGCCTACACTTGTTTTAAGCCCAAAATTGATTCTTTTAATTATTTAATATGATTAATTAATTAAATAATCAATTTATAATTAATTAATAATCAATTTGATTGATTATTAAGGCAAGAACACATTCATGCAAAAAGGTTTCCTAAAATGAAAGTTTCCAAAATGGAAAAAGTTTCCTAATTTGATCACATCATTAAAATAACTCAAAATATAGTTTCAAAGGTTGAAACAAAGTTAGTAATCCATTTATTTATGCATTATAAAGGCATATAAGGGTGTATTATTGGCATGATGGATAGTTATGGACAAAGCCCAATGTGATTGAGCATTATGCATGTTTTGGCCCAATGAGGACTTTCATGTCCCGGCCACTTGTTTTTGGTTTGTATTTCATTTCAAATTGTAATATGTAATTAGATTACTTAGATTAGAATTAGAAATAGAGATGGAGACCAATATCAAGGAGCAAGATGGGCCGGATGGAGATCCAACAAGCTTGAAGATAATGTAATTATTTTCTTATTTGAATCATGCATACTACCTAGGTGTGACCTTTTGATTTCCCTCTTGGCTCGGGGAAATCAATGTAGTGAAGTCCATAACTATACCATATTTGTATGCTTATATTTATGTGATAAATATAGGATGCATACCAATGTATGCCAACCATGTATGATGAGACTTAATTAACTAAAACCCTCAAACAAATACTAAGGTATAGAAGCCTTCCATTAATTTGAGGAGAACCAGAGTTCTTTATAGTGTGGGTTGTTGACCACAGTCAAGCTCACATTATATTGAATATGTTCAAATCTAATTAAATGGGTCATATTAGCTAGCCCATTAGTTTGTTGACCACAGTCAAGGCTAATGGTTCTAGAGGCAAGATTAGGGAATGCATATATGATATGCATGCATCAAGAGTTGATAACCTAATGATCCAATAGTTGTGTAGAGACACAATTGGTATAAAGATACCTACCTTTCAAGGGTATGGAATTTGTCTTGTTGACCACAGTCAAGGTCAAATTACATATCAAGGATTGGATATTGGCCCACTAAGAAAACCATCGGGTTTTCTTGGATTATATAGTGAGGGCTATTAATTCACAATAAAATAGTGGGAGTAAATGGATTAATTAAAGACCTTATTAATGCATACATATATATAAACATACTCTCATATCTTTTCTTTTTCACATCTAGGTCATCATCATGAGCACATCAAACATTAATATACGATCAATCTTGGATAACAAGCTGGTTGGCAACAACTATTCTGACTGGATCAGGCAAGTGAGAATTGTTCTCAAGGCTGAAAAGATCCACTATGTCTTGAATAAAGATCCACCACCACTTCCATCAGATGATGCCATTGATGAGATCAAAGGCATTTATCGAAAATACATGGAGGATAGTGAAACAGCAGCATGTCTGATGCTGGGTGCTATGTCCTCGGAGCTTCAGAAGCAACATGAAATGATGGATGCTAGAACCATCATTTTGCATCTAGAGGAGCTATATTCTTCTCAGGCTAGAACTGAGCAATATGAGATTGCTCGAGCTCTATTTAGCTGCAAAATGGTGGAAGGCACTTCAGCTGCTACTCATGCATTGAAGATGTATGGGTATATTGAGCATTTGAGTGGACTTGGCTATGTTATGGATAATGATCTATACATAGATTTAATCTTGTACTCGTTGGCTCCAAGTTATGCACCTTTCGTGCTTAACTTCAACATGAACAAGATCCAAGTATCCATTCCTAAGTTAATCAATATGCTCAAGACAGCCGATGGATCATTTAAGAAGGATCCAAAAAGTGTCATGGTTGTCACTTCTGCTAAAGGCAAGAAGCAGAAGAAGAAGAAGAAGATAACCAAGGCGCAGCCAAAGAATGGTGGGATCTCTAAGAAGAAGGTTGCCAAGAAAGAGAATCCCAAAGGAACTTGCTTCCATTGTGGAAAGGATGGTCATTGGAAGCGTAACTGCAAGGCCTATCTAGATTCTCTCAAGGAGAAGAAGCATGCTGATGCTTCTACTTCAGGTATTCATATGATTGAAATTAATACTTATTCTAATGCTTCAAAACAATCTTGGGTATTAGATACCGGATGTGGATCTCATTTATGTAATGATCTACAGGAGCTTAGAAGCTTTAGAAGAGTTGGAAAGGCAGAGATATGTTTGCAGTCAGCTACTGGATAGAACATCTCTACAACAGTTGTGGGGACTTACTATTTGCCTCTTCCTAGTGGATTAGTACTGGAATTAAATAATTGTTATTATGTTCTAGCCTTATCCAAAAGTATTATTTCTTTTAGTCATTTGATGAACGATTATGATATTTTTAAGAACAATATATTTTATGCAAAAGCTATCATTGAAAATGGTATATTTGTTCTTGATTTAATTAAAGAAGTACATAATGTGGATACCACGAGAATGAAACATGATAATCTAAATACCTCATACTTATGGCATTGTCGTTTAGGCCACATAAATGAAAAATGCATGACAAAATTGCACAAGTCAGGTGATTTGGGATCATTTGATTATGAATCATTTGATACATGCGAATCTTGTTTATTGGGAAAAATGACAAAAGCTCCCTTTATTGGTAAAGGAGAACGAGCTAAAATGGTTTTGGACTTAATACATTCAGATGTATGTGGTCCAATGACTACACATACCAGAGGAGGTTACTCCTACTTTATTACTTTCATAGATGATTATTCCAGGTTTGGATACATCTATCTAATGAAATATAAGTCTGAAGCATTTGAAAAGTTCAAAGAATTCAGAAATGAAGTAGAGAAACAACTTGGCAAAAGTATTAAAACACTTAGATCAGATCGAGGTGGAGAATACTTAAGTCAAGAGTTTCAGGATTATCTTAAAGATAATGGGATTTTATCTCAGTGGACTCCTCCATATACACCACAACACAATGGTGTATCCGAAAGGAGGAATCGAACACTATTAGATATGGTTCGATCAATGATGAGCCGAGCGGACTTGCCTAAGTCCTTTTGGGGATATGCACTAGAAACTGCTGTTTATGTGTTAAATAGAGTTCCTAGTAAATCGGTTGATGTTACTCCATATGAGATGTGGAATAACAAGAAACCCATGCTTTCTCATATGAAAGTATGGGGTTGTCCTGCTTATGTGAAGAGGACAATGTCAGACAAACTGGATGTTAAGTCTGACAAATGTTTATTTGTGGGATATCCAAAAGAAACGTTTGGATATTATTTCTATCATCGCTTAGAACAAAAGGTGTTTGTTTCAAGGCATGCTGTCTTCTTGGAAAGAGAATTTCTCCTACGAGAGGATAGTGGGAGTAAAATTGAACTTGGTGAAGATCAAGACCCACAAGTAGAAGATGATCAACCGATTGAACCCGAAACTGAATTTCATAATGATGAGATTACAGTTGAACTTGATTATACACAAAATCCTAGAAGATCTACTAGGATGCGTTTTATCCCTATGAGATATGGATTTCACGTTGATTCGGATAGAGGCATAACTGTAGTAGAGGACAATGAGCCTACAAGCTATCAAGAAGTTTTGAACAGTTCAGAACGTGATTTATGGCTTAAGGCTATGCAGTCCGAAATGGACTCCATGTATGAGAATAAAGTATGGACTTTAACTCAACCACCTAAAGGGATAAAACCCATAGGGTGCAAATGGGTCTTCAAAAAGAAGACTGACATGGAAGGTAATATAGTTACCTATAAAGCTCGCTTAGTAGCAAAAGGTTATCATCAAAAAGAAGGTATTGACTATGACGAAACTTTTTCTCTTGTAGCGATGCTTAAGTCTATAAGAATACTTTTAGCCATTGCAGCTCATTATGATTATGAGATTTGGCAGATGGATGTGAAGACAGCTTTCCTTAATGGAAATCTTACCGAGGATGTGTATATGACACAACCAGAAGGATTCACATCAGGAAATGGCGAAAAGGTATGCAAGCTTCAAAGATCCATTTATGGATTGAAGCAAGCCTCTAGAAGCTGGAACATACGATTCAATGAGACAATCAAAGAGTTTGTTTTCTCACAGAATGAAGATGAACCTTGTGCAGTGGGAGTGCAATTATCTTCCTAGTTCTATATGTAGATGACATATTGATCATGGGAAATGACATTTCTCTTCTCCAATCTGTTAAAATATGGTTATCCAAGCAATTCTCCATGAAAGACCTTGGAGAAGCATCCTATATTCTGGGAATAAGGATCTATAGAGATAGATCCAATAGGTTGCTAGGTCTTTCTCAGAGTACATATATAGATAAAGTATTGAAGAGGTTCAATATGGATCTCTCTAAGAAAGGGTTTATACCCATGGTGCATGGGAAATACCTTTCTAAGTCTATATGTCCACAGACACTGGAGGATAGAGAGAGCATGAATAGAATACCATATGCATCTGCAATTGGTTCTATCATGTATGCTATGTTATATACACGTCCAGATGTAGCATTTGCTTTGAGTGTCACAAGCAGATTCCAATCTAATTTTGGAGAGGAACATTGGGCAGCTGTCAAGAATATTCTTAAGTACTTGAGAAGGACTAAGGATATATTCTTGGTATATGGAGAGGGCAATTTGGAAGTAAACGGGTATACAGATGCCAGCTTTCAATCTGACAAAGATGATTGTAAATCACAATTTGGTTATGTGTTCATAATGGGAGGAGGAGCAGTTAGTTGGAAAAGTTCCAAACAAGAAACAACTGCTGATTCCACGACGGAAGCTGAGTACATTGCTGCTTCAGAAGCAGCCAAAGAAGCAATCTGGATCAAAAAGTTCATAACCGAACTAGGAGTGGTGCCTAGCATTGTTGATCCGATTCCTTTATATTGTGACAACAATGGAGCCATTGCGCAAGCAAAGGAACCACGGTCTCATCAGCGATCCAAGCATGTTCTCAGATGCTACCATCTCATAAGAGAAATAGTAGCTAGAAATTATGTGAAAATAGAAAGGGTTCCCACAGATGACAATGTGGCGGATCCCCTCACTAAAGCACTTTCCCAGATTAAGCATGATCACCATATAAATAGCATGGGTCTGAGACATATGAGTGATTGGCTCTAGTGCAAGTGGGAGATTGTTAGAGAGTATGCCCTAGAGCCCATGTAATAGGGATGTTTTTCATATGTATGAAATTTATATTCTTAATAAAAGGCATCATTCATGTATTAATACTGTGTTTGAATACATGAGTTTGTAAATCTTAAATTAATAAATGAAGTCCAAGATATTATAAACACAGTGCAAAGGCAATCATGAAGGTGTTCATGATGTGAGATGTCTATTGCATGCAAATATGTTAATATCTAAATATCCCTAGTCATAGAATTAACAAGATAGGACATTGTTAATTCGGACAGACTAGCACATGTTATGCTTCTTGAATGGTTCAAGCAATGGTTCTCATAATTGTGATTATGGATGATAATCAAAGCTAACATGTGGATGCTTGTTAGAGGAACAAGTTCATTGGAGACCTGCAAAGAGAATCCTCATATGGATATTAAATCTATGTCAGTGAGGAATCTCTTCATAGCAGTTGTGCAAGTATCCTTAGACTTGAGATCACCAAAGTTATCTTAAGTAGCAAGTGGTATACTTTGACTCCATAACTGATTACTTCCAACTGGGAGTGAACATAGTTAGGAGATTGGGTATATCATGACCTACTTGAAGATAGTTGAGTGATTGACAAAGGATTCACCATCCCAGATTTCACAAGGGAAGTTATCTCGCATGATTCTATAATATAATTGCCTTGTTCATAGAATCTCTGGCCAGAGTAATATGTCGAGATGGATGAAGATCCATGAAGGGCATTTTAGGAACAATGGTTAAATTAATAGAACATACATAATTAGATTTATATGAGTTGATAAAAATCCATACTAAGAATCTAATTGAGATAAGAGTGGTGAAAGGAGTAATTGCACGGTAACTATTTCTATGGAAGGGTACAGTCAAACCACATGACTTTCCTGACATTTAGGTAGTCATGATGCCTAGCTAGAGGCCAATCATGACTTGTATAATGATGTATCAAAATATCAATAGAGATTGATAAAATGATTTAAAGGAGTTTAAATCATGTGAGTTTTGAATAGAACTCACAATTACATATTATACTGCCAACATGGACAGGAACCCAATAGGTCACACACATATAGACAAAAGGGTAAAATGGTAAAATGACAAGGATAATAATATTTGATATTATTATAAAGGTAGAGTGGAGAATATGATAATAATTAATTAAAGAGTTTAATTAATTATGATCAAATAAAATTGTCCGCGGAACTTTTGAGAAATGTTCTGCAAAATTGGACCTAATTGAAATAATGTATTTTATGATTAATTATTATTGTCTTATAAGTGTTATAAGACTACTATAAGTGTTATAGGACTGATATAATAATTAATAGGACCATTGGAGAAATTATAAAGGGCCAAAGGAATGAAGAAGTTGGAGGAAGCCCTCCAAAAGAGGGCTACACGCCAACTCCATACAGAAGGGCTTAGAGGGCTTTTTCTTGGACCAAATTAATTTCTATATGTTACATAAGTATTATGGAACTCACATATTTAATTTGGTTGGATTTGGAATCCATTTGGGTATTTAAATCCAATTAGATGCACAAAGGGCCTAGTTTGTGGATTTTGTGCATGGTCTTTTATAAAAAGATTTAATTTGGATTTAATTAAGCCCAAATGATTATAATTAATTCCAGAAGCCCAATTAATAATTCTCCAGCAATTTTAAAGAGCCCAATCTCATTAAGGAGTTGGAATTTTAACCTAATTATAAAAGGCCAACTAATAAGAATTAGGGTTAAGTGATTAAAACAAAAGAAAAGTCTTTTTCTCTTTTTTCTCTCTCCCTTTTTGCGCCACTTCCATTGCTAGCCTCTTGGATTTCGGCCAGCCCTAGTTGAACACCAATTTTTTGGTTCAATTTACCCCTCTCTAGTATGGATTACTCATTGGAGGTGTTTGATTTTGGACACTGTGGTTTGCGACAACCCGGTGCGAAGTAAAATCAACTGTTCAACAAAAATCAAAGGTGATTTTTCTTATTCACATATAGTTATATTGTGTATTCATGGCAAGATCAAATCTTATGGTTAAAAAAATTTTAAAATTCCGCTCATGTATGTGATGCATGTAACCATTAAATTCCAACATCCTTAATAGCTTAGTAAGTGGAGATGCCATCACTGAAAACCCCTTTAAAAAATGACGGTAGTAACCGGCCAATCCTAAGAAAATCCCTACCTCAGGTACACTCCGACATGATCTCCAATTAACAATAGCCTCAACTTTTGTTAGGTCAACTCTAATACCTTTCGAAGATACCACATGGCCAAAGAAGGAAATCTCTATTAGCCAAAGCTCATGCTTGATTAATTTTGCAAATAATTAATTCTTCCTTAAGGTCTGTAGCACAATTCTCAAATGCCCAGCATGCTCTTCTTCATTCTTAGAATAGACCAATATATCATCAATCAAAACCACCATGAACCGGTCCAAGTATGGTCTAAACACCCTGTTCATTAAATCCATAAATGCGGCTGGGGTGTTCGTTAACCCAAATGGCATTACTAGAAAGTTATAATGTCCATATCTAGTTCTAAATGCCATCTTTGAAACATCCACATCCCTAACTCGGAGTTGGTAGTACCCTTATCTCAGGTCAATCTTTAAAAACACTCCTTCCCCATTCAATTGATCAAATAAATCCTCAATTTGAGGTAATGGATACTTATTTTTCACTATCACTTTATTTAACTTTTGATAATCGATACACATCCTCATAGAACCATCCTTTTTCTTAACAAATAGAGTTGGTGAACTCTATAGAGATACACTAGGCCTGATAAAACCCTTATCAAGTAGTTCTTGTAAATGTATCTTCAACTTTTTTAATTCCTTGGGAGCCACTCTATAGAGGGCTACCAGGTAAGTCCTCAGGGAACACATCTGCAAATTCAATGACTACTGGTATGTCTTGGAGCTTAACCTTATCCCTTTTCAAATCAAGAACTAGGGCCAAAAATGCTTCACACCCCTTCCTCATCGATCGTCTAGCTTGAATGGCAGCTATTACATTGGTCAAAGGTTGTGTCAGAACACCTGTAACTATTACCAAATATGGTGGCCAATCATACATAGCAAATCAAAGGACACAAATGGATGTAAATCATAATTCATGCATAATAAGAATAAACATGTCTTAAACAAATACTAGTGCATATTTATAATATACAAAGGAAACTAGCCAAATACATATTTGAATTAAAGACAAACAAGAGAAAGAAATCTATCTCATGTTCCTTTGGCTTGTCCCTTTGTAATCATCTAATAAAAGCTAAGTAAAAATGTTTATCCAAAACAAAACTATATTTCTAAAAACTAAACATTGATTGATTCTCTTTTTTCAATTAATGCCATCCATATTTATAGAGGAAAAACTCTACAAACATGTCTCTTCATAATGGTTGTCAATGTGAAAAGTTACTTCTGAAAGGACATAATGTATGGCTGAAAACTCAGGTGCAGAAAACACAACGTTTGGGAAGCAGTGTCTTGTCCGACTCGTGAATGACTTCACGAGTCGTGATCTTTCTGCCTACCGAGTCGTGATTCGTCTCCCTACTAGTGAATGTCTGTCTTGAGTTATGAGCTTCCTTATTCACTCCTTCTCCCACTCGTGAGGCTTTTCACTAGTCACACAAAGCTTGTCCGAGTCGTGAAGGCGATCTTCTTCTTCGAATTTTCACCATCTTCTTCATTTTCTTCACACTTCACCAACTTTTTCCTAAAAACAAACATAAACACATAAATTGGACATAAACATATAAAAATACATATAATATTACATACTTAACTACATAGATAAGAGAAAAACACATATAAAAAGATAGACATTTTACATGACATCAAATTCCCCCACACTTAAACCTTGCTTGTCCCCAAACAAGAGAAAAGTGAGAAAATCTCAAGTCAAACTAAGTAAGTTACATTATAATGTATTGCTCAATTGTAACTTAAGATAAGATTGATATGAATTCAAACACCTTAACACTCAAAATATTAGTACATCAAGACTTAAAATATGCATCTTAGATTATCAAGTCACCTAAATTTACTAAATTCAACATTAAGAATATAAAGTCTCAAGACTAACCATGCTCAAGAGAGAATAGTGATCATAAAGCCTAAGATCCTAAGACTACAGTTGCCTTTTTGGACAATTAAAAAGCACACATACCATTAAACCCATCTCATGGCATTTTAAGACTATGTTTTTCATCTTTTTCTTTTCTTTTGCATGGGTATACTTTTAAACTTTATCCCATGAATAGCAAGAGAATGTAGTAATGGGTGCGTTTTACGCTCCATCCCATACTTAATTAAGCTTTTGAGTATGCATCTTGCTTTATTTTATTTATTTTCATTATTTTTCTTACTTTCTTTCTTTTTTTGTTTTCTAGTCCTCATCCATTATTGAAAGGCCTAAAGGTAAGTATTATGGCTATAGTTTCCATGAAGCAACTAAAATCCTAAAATCTTAAGCTAAATGAGCATATTCTAACCTTAAAGCATAGTTAATGAAGAGACTAAATAACCTAAAGTGTTAAAAGAAGTAAAAAAGAGATAACGTAAAAACATAAAACACATGCCAAAAATCTTGAAAAACTAATCAAATGAGTGTAAAAGGTAAATGAATCTTCATAACAACCTATATTACATATAATATGAGCAGTACTTATAATAAAACTTACTATAAAAGTTAGTCTAAATACAGAAAAAGATAAACAAACAACAACACACACAAGTGCTCCCCCACACTTAGAACACACATTGTCCTCAATATGGAGAAACAAAACAAACACATAAACAAAAAGAAAATCAAAAATAAACAAAAGCATAGAGTAAAGAAAAAATCCCCTCAAATCATGGTGAAGTTGGAGGTGAAACAACCACATAGCCTGATTGGGCAATAAAAGCGTCCACCTTGTGCTCAAAGCGGCGTTGACTATGAACTAATTGAGTGGTGGTTTGCTCCAAGGAAGCCAATTGACTTTGGATGGCGGATTGACCATGTAGCAACTGATTGAACATGGAAGTGGTGATATTCGAAGAAGATCCAGCAGTTGGTGTGAAAACAAGTGAATGGCTAGGTGTACCCGCCATAGGATCATCACTAGGCCCTTGCTCTATTGGCCTTGACTCTTCCGAAGAACTTTCCATATTAGCCACCTGTGGAGTAGAAGTACCAGAAAGTTCCTTCCAATAAGAACGATATATAGGTGGTATGTATTGAAAAGAATTGTTAGTGACTTCACCTCTTACAAATAAATGCTTAGAAAAATATATGCATTGAAGTACACCATCATAAATGCGCAAATCAATATCAATACCCCTAGCAATAGCAGCAATAACATGTCCATGTGTAATAGGGGACTCCGGGTGACTAACACAATTCAACAATTGCTTGAAAATCCAATAAGACCAACAAATAGACTTATTGTTATGCACACACCACATCAAGAAAAGTTCATGACTTGAAACTCGATTAAACTCATGCTTGTTGAAGACAATGGAGGCAAGAATCTTATGCAAAATCCAGTATTTCAAGTCCGATATAAACATGGATTTGGCCTCTCTAGCCCTATAAGGTGTAGTCAAACCAGTAAGAAAGTTCCAAAAATCATTAGGTCTATAACTCTTAGGAGGAGTACATAATCCATTTGGGCTAAAACCAAAGATACGATGCATCATGAAATAAGTAAGAGTATGATCAACACCATTCAAACGAAAGTCTACAAGCCTAGGATTATCAGCATTTTCTTTAAAATTTGTGTAAAACTCCAAGACTAAGTCAGTGTAGAACTGCTCATGCATATTAACAAACCTCAAGAGACCACATGCAGACAACATCTCATTCACTTCATCAAGAACACCCACACTTTCAAGCAAAGAGTTAGGAAAAAACTTACATTGATAATGTGCTCTATCTTTTAAAACAAGGAACCTATTACCTTAATGAATGGAGGAAAGAGGGAATGGTGAACCAAAATCTGTCTGTAAGCTTTGAAGTGGTGGTTCATCTCCTCCTTGCTGACCCCTTGATGCTGAAACGTTCTTTGTCCTGACCATTGTTGTTGAAGAGAAAATGAAAGAGAGAAAAGAGGAAGAAGATGTTGGAACTTGTGTAACGACTCGTGAGGGCAAGCACTTGTGTTTGTGTAATGTGGTTGTAACGTGAATGCAAGGAAAGGAAAAGAGAAGAAGATGTTGCAGAGAAGAGAAAAACAAATAGACAAAAGAAAATAGAAGTTACAGTTGAAAGATCAAGAAGTTAAGAGAAGAGTAAACGAAGAGAAAATGTAAAAAAAATGAAAAGGAAGCCAACAACAGTTTTCAATGAGGAAAAATGAAAAGGTATGCCATTTAAAAACCCTAATTTGAAATTATAACCGTTCCCTCTCTTAAATGGAAGTTAATAAAGAGCAGTTAAGCAAATTAAAAACTGCTAATACTCATAATTAGAAGAAATAAAAGTAAAATAAAGAAATAAAAATGAAAGAAAAATAAAATCAGGAAGTTAAAATCGTGACTCGTAACTTTTGGAACAGTGCTTCACGAGTCGGCATGTACCTCACGACTCGTGAAGATAAGGCATTTGGTATTAAGGAAGCAATGTTCACGACTCGGCATGAATCTCACGACTCATGAAAGAAATAGGGATAGGCAAAAATGGAAATCCTCATGAGTCGGTACGTACTTCACGACTCGTGAGCCCTGCGCCTCTGTATTACACGTGATACTCTTCACGACTGTTGATTATGCTCACGATTGAATGAATGAAGTCTCTGGAATACTCGATTGTTCACGAGTCGTGATGCACTCGTGAACATAATATAAGGCTATAATATTTCTCTGTAAAATCTTAACAACTTAATCCAAAACTTAAAATCACAAATGAAGCATAAATCAATAGAAATATGAACTATAAAAACATAAAACTTAATCAACAACAAACCAAAAAACAAATAAAATCTTAACTAAGAAAGCTAATCCTAAACAAAAAGATTATTGTGCAATAGATAAATTAACTATTAAAATTACAAATACTTTTAGTATAAGATCATAACAAAAACTCTAATTACAAAGAATACAACAAACAAAATATAAAATTCAAATATCAAAATAACTAATTTATATCATATAATCCTAAAGCATCTGCTCTTTTGTATCAATCAATAAAAATTCATTTAAACTGTTCCCCGGCAACGGCGCCAAAATCTGATGGGGATTTAATTGAACCCTTAGTCTCACTAGACTGCGTATAGGATAAGTAGGGTATCGTTCCAAAGGGAACAAGGTAAATTTTGTATTGAAATCACAAAGACTAGATGGATAGGTAACGAATAAAATAAAGATCATGCATTTAACTAAATATCTAAACTACTTTGGATATATTAAATTAATTTGGATTAAAGATGACTTAAATGATGGTATGAACATACATTAAAAATTATGAAATAGTAATTCATTTAAGAACAAGTTCTAGATAATTATATAAATAAAGTGACTGGAGAATTTAGCCAATATTCTTTAAAGCAACTCTCGTTGTCAGTAAAGATGTTTTTATTTAGAGTCTATAAGCACTCTCATGTCATTATAGAGATAAATAAAAATTATGAAGCTCTATGCCAATTCTTTAACCCCTCACAGTGAATTCCTTAAGTCAAATTAAAGGAATCCAATGCTTCAAGTACATTCATTTGTTTTTCCATCAAAGAATTCCAACTCTCGTTGCGAACAAATTGACTAACATACCAAATATGGTGGCCAATCATACATAGCAAATCAAAGCACACAAATGGATGTAAATCATAATTCATGCATAATAAGAATAAACATGTCTTAAACAAATACTAGTGCATATTTATAATATACAAAGGAAACTAGCCAAATACATATTTGAATTAAAGACAAACAAGAGAAAGAAATCTATCTCATGTTCCTTTGGCTTGTCCCTTTGTAATCATCTAATAAAAGCTAAGTAAAAATGTTTATCCAAAACAAAACTATATTTCTAAAAACTAAACATTGATTGATTCTCTTTTTTCAATTAATGCCATCCATATTTATAGAGGAAAAACTCTACAAACATGTCTCTTCATAATGGTTGTCAATGTGAAAAGTTACTTCTGAAAGGACATAATGTATGGCTGAAAACTCAGGTGCAGAAAACACAACGTTTGGGAAGCAGTGTCTTGTCCGACTCGTGAATGACTTCACGAGTCGTGATCTTTCTGCCTACCGAGTCGTGATTCGTCTCCCTACTCGTGAATGTCTGTCTTGAGTTATGAGCTTCCTTATTCACTCCTTCTCCCACTCATGAGGCTTTTCACTAGTCACACAAAGCTTGTCCGAGTCGTGAAGGTGATCTTCTTCTTCGAATTTTCACCATCTTCTTCATTTTCTTCACACTTCACCAACTTTTTCCTAAAAACAAACATAAAACATAAATTGGACATAAACATATAAAAATACATATAATATTACATACTTAACTACATAAATAAGAGAAAAACACATAAAAAGATAGACATTTTACATGACATGAGTGATTCCTTGAATAACTAAAATCATTAAATTCAACTTCTCATTCCAGTTTAGAGCATTCAAGCTCTTTCAAGCTGAGAAAAATAGGATTCAAATATTCATTAAAGACATTATATTGCATAACAGATGAATCAGTATTAATAATTGTCCATTTTTCAGTGAGTGAAGCACATATGAAGATAAACCATGTATGAGGAAGCTATAACCAAAACATTAAACTACCTCCCCACAAGCTGCATTTCCATAACTACCATATGCAAACCACTTATCCGTGCTCCAGGAAAACCATGGTAGAACTAACATGCAAGTGGTTAAAATTGCAATAGATCTTCAGTTAAAATAGCAAAGAAAAGAATGTAACTAGAATTACAATCTTAATTTTTATTAAATAAGCTAGAATCATAAGCAAAGGAAGAGTAACATACTTATCATAGCATTCAGCGAAAGCATTAACCTCCTCTTCCACTTGATCCAAAGCCTAAACAAATGTACAAAAGAAAAGGAAAATCAAGCAAAGCAGGGGCTAATACACGTCTCTGAAATTCATAACTAAAAAAAATTGCCTGCTGAGCACATCAAAGGCTTGAAAAAAATGATTGCTGATATGGAGAGAATTTTTCTTGATGGTGGAGGCTTGAAAAATCAGCAGCAACCTCATTAACTGCAAGTACCTGTAAGGCATTGATCTTTATTTTATCATTATTAAAAAGAGCCATTGATCTTTATTTTATCATTATCAAAACTTGCAGTGCAAAAACAGATATTAGACGCATAAAAATTTACTAGTAACCAATATTTACAAACCTCAACATTGGTAGAATTAGAGTACTTTCCTTTGGACACTTTGGAATTTTAAAGTTAAATCCTCTGATATAAACCCAGTTCCATCTGTAAGTATTGCACACTTCCATCCTTATCTTTAACATCATTACCACTAGCATCTTGCTCATTAAAATATTGCATATTAAGTAGTAAAAAAACCATATGAAGCTCAATGATAGCAACATAAAATTAACATTGCTCAGTAGCCATATTGAGTCAAACAGCAGGGTGAATCAAAATATTTCATGGAAAAAAAAGGTAGCTAAGCATAATTAATATATATTAAATGCACAGGTGGGAGGAAAGAATTAGCAAAAAAAAGTAATAAAAAATAATTGATTTTTTTGTGTTAAACGTATAAGAGTACTTTCATTTGTACAAATTTTATGCATAAAATAACTCTATGATGTTCTTCACACAATAAAAGGAAATAAACCTAAACAAGTAAGTCAAAAAGGCATGAGCTTTTTTGTGGTTTGTGGGATAGTGCAGAGAAAGATAAGCTTAAACCCGATCAATAAAACATATGCTGCCTATTACTACTTAGTAGAACTTCTCATGAATTTCAGTCATTATCATGAAAATGTTTCTATTTCATTTACTTCAATTTTCATCACAAAAATTTATCAATATAAATTTCTTTTATTCACAGTTAAACTACTTAGGCACTTGTTAAAATACACAGTTATAATTAAAATATTTTTTTGTACACAAATTCAATTGCAAGAATAGCACTCTCCAATCAATCATAAGCTCAGGCATATGTCTTAATGAAATTTATTTTTTCTTTTTTCCTTAGTGGCAAGCAAACTCAGCAATGAACATATCCTCTTAAATATCTAAGGCAGGCCAAATTTCTATTTTGAAATATATTAATATCAATTGTTGTTGTCTTTGCTCTAAATTGATGATTTTTATTCATAAATTATTTCATTTATGAGACAGTGTACGCAAAAAGGGGAGACACAAAGCATACAATGTAGGTACTCTGGCATAAGAAATAAAACAAAGCAACCCCAATAGCATATCTAAAGGTGATCTCAAAGTAATACCAAATAGCATGATATAAACCTAATAGAAAATATCTCATTTAAATAATATATTGATTTTTTATACTAGTTTAATATATTAATTGTTTAATGAGTTATTCTTTTAATTTACTTTAAAAATTAATTGGAAATTATTTGTTTTTCTCATAACTCTATTGTTAGCGAAGATTAACGATAAAGATCCATTGGTTTCTTATTTTTCTACTTTTTAACTCAAACATTATGCAACATTGATTTCTTTTGTTGGCTTATTTGAATGGAAATTATTTTCATATGATATAGCCTTTGTTTTATCTTATACACATTAACATCAAATCTTAGTTATATAAAACACTAAAATAATATTGGTTAAGAAACATATAAATATTTCACATGTATAGCAACAAAAATCCAATTGAATTTAAATGTCATTTTGCTATTGGTTTTCTGTACAAATTGTTTATTTTATGCAAGTCAAGGTATTAAAATAATGAATTCAGGCTTTTTTTTCTTTAGCCAGCCTGCCAGAAAAAAAACAAGTAAAAGCCTTTCATTTCTGGTTGTTATATTTTGACTATTGGTCAGTTCATGAATAGATTGTTAGATATTAATTATCATTTCATATTATATGCAGCTGTTGGAGAATAATTAATTACCCAATTTGAAACTCAAATACATTCATGTGCACATGATAGAATTATCAATAAAAGAAAATGAATGCCTTGATTAAAACCATGAGAAATAGCATGATCAGCTAGAAAAAGCATCAAGGAAGTTAATGTGCATACCCCATCAACTGTAAGAACCTTCTTAGCGCCAGAAACCTGAGAAGCTAATGCAACAACTATGGAGACAAAATCCAACGGATTATCTTATACGAATATAGTGCCCAGGGGGGGGGAACCTGATTCAATAATAGCAATAATTCCCTCGATTACCGTAAAAATACGGCATTTATGATAAAGTATTTAAACTTCCATACCAAAGAAAATCCATTTTTGGTGCATCCAAGACCAGTACACAAACCTGCTGCAAGTCTAGCAGCGAGAGCTGAATGTTGATTGGCATATGTATTAGGAGTGAAGTGATTGCAAAAAAATAACCAATTAATCATAATGTAATAAAATTTAGGAACACAAATAAGCACTTTGTATCTTGCATATAGACTTCAAAAGGTCACTTTTTGGGGAGATTAAATGTAGAGCAGCAAACAGGCTACCTCCATCCATTCACCTTAGAATGAATAGATAATATAAGAAGCCAAAAACTATTACATATGATATTACCCTTTGAAAATCATAACATAAAAAACCATTCATCTGCAAAAACATAATAAGATCACATTACACTTCACACAAAAATAGATATGCTAAAAATCCTGAGTGAACAACCAATTTAATGCAAAATGAAAACTAACTGATGAATCAAAATAATCGGAGCTGCTTAAGGTCAATCAATTGACCCAGGAATAAACAGACACTGAAGAAAACCAAAGCTTGATCTATATTGATTAAAAAAAGAAACTTTGTAAGTTATAACAAGAAGCTAAAATCCCTAGCAAAAAATGATCAAGTCACACATGTCACTAGCAAAGAAGGTCTTGGAAACTCTGTAAATAATCAAGTCACACATGTCATAAAAGCACAAAAGTATGTACAAATTTTTAATTCTTTAGCTTTCTTTTGTTTTCTATTCTTTTCAAAAAGTCACTGACAAAATAATATATAAAGCAACTTGCATACTCAATAGTAATTTGCGCTTTTTTTCCTAGAATAGAAATCCTTAGCAATTGCTTTCATAAGATTTATTAAGCAATAAAAATTTCAAAACAATAACACATTTTGAACATAAAATGGATGAAATTAAATTGGATTTGATTTAACAATGACTCTGGTGTTACAAGAAGGTTGATCTTCCTTGTAAAGCTTCCAGAATTGATTTTCCTATATGAGAATGAAATGTAATAGAAATTAGTCTTGCATCCATCTCAAAATAGTAGAACAAGAACAAGACATGCAAATAATAAAGTTTATGAACTAGAGTGATGGCTAGTTATTAGACTTACTTGTAGATGTACATTTCCTTCACCAAAAATGCTCATTGCAATTTTAAGGCCTTGCTTTAATTTAACTTGGAAAAAATTCGGTGAACATAAGAAATTTCAGGCGGTAAGAATCATGCATAAAAAGTATTTAAAAAAACATGTATACCTTCTCCATTGCTTCAACATATTGCTCCATATATTTAATTTCTTTGTTAAAGAATGTGACCTACATTTAGTGCATATGGAATAACTGAACCATATCCAGTGCATATATATATTTAAGCGCATATATATATTTAAGCTTCCATTCATTATATATTTATGCCCTTTTCTTATGGTGCACAAAAAGAAACAACAACCTAATATGACAACTTATTTACATTGAAAGATTTTATAACATCAGATTTATCACCCTACAAAAAATTATATAACTCCCCTATTATTGTAAAGATCATAAAAACAAATGGAAGAAAAAAAGTGAGATTGTCCAATCACGCTCATGAACCAATATTTTAGCAAAAAATATTTATTTAAAAAATAATAATAAAAAGGAAAGCCACGGCATTATTAGTTCAACCAAAGCTTCAGAAGTTGCCTCAATAGAAAAGGTTTTGGATAAAAAAGAAAGGTTTTTAGATGGAAATTTAAGAAAATAAGAAATAAATAGAAGAATAAGAAAACAAAGCCTTAAAAACTCCAAATATTAGACCCTGTTATTAATAAAAATCTCAACCCTCCCCCAACAACTAAAATAATTTTAGCTGAAGTTATTTTCCAAAACTCAATCGGGCTTGTAAACAAAGAATTAAAGAAATATAATGATAAAGCTCAATCTGATGTACCTAAAGGCTTAGCAATAACACACAAAACTCGGTTAATAAAGTTTCCCAAGTTACTGAACAACTCGCTGTTAAGTTTTGCTTGCAAATCAGGCTAGGTAAATAGTGTGTCAGATACCTAATCAACACAAACCCAACCAACTTAGCTATTATATTGCATAAACTGGAAGAAATATTAAATTACAGTCAGAAAATAGTATTAAAAAAAAAGAAAATCACCTATGGTATGTTAGTTAATAAATAATATCTCCACACTTTCACCGGAATATTTGTATACTTTGCATCATTACCAAAAACTCCTATGCCTTTAATCTTGGAGAATTTTCCTGAAATAACAAATTAACAAATTCAAATTACAAAAGGAGACACAATTTTCATCTTTTATCCATTTCAAAGAACAAGAATAATTGCATCTAGGTGTGTTTAACACCACACGCTTGACAAACCTGCTTCATAGTTTAAGTATTCAGTTACATTTGTAGTCTTCATCAAAGTCCAATTTTCACATGTTTCAAGAAGAGTAGGTGGAAAACATCATGTAGACACCTAAGCATATGTTTGAGGAGGCCCTAACCCTATCTTAAAAATTTAGCGGCAGCTTCAACAATATAAGATCTATAAGAAGCCAAAAAAAGGGAGATAAAGATTTCATAGCATAAATTCAAGCAGGAAAGAGAACAGAAAAGACAAAATCAATCTGTCTTGGAGTGAGAACACAACATGCAATAACTTCTAAATTTTTATCCTATGGTTTGGACTAAACTTTGTTATGGTTGTTTCGATCAACACCAATATGAAATCATACATGAACAAAAAAGACAAGATATAGAAGTATAGTTTCTTCTTATTTTCCTGGAAATGGAAACTTCCTCTATCTCTTAAATTACACATACACATGCATTATAAAGGAGAAGCAGGTCAAGGAAATTTTGATTAGGTTGGATAAGAATAATTATTGAAAATCCATTCTCAACCAATGCAGAAGCAAGAATACTACAATCTATCCATAAACATTTTAAAAAACAATAACTGAGGGAGCTGGTTTAAAAAGCAGTAGTGTTAATATCTGTACAACAAAATATAGATCAAAAAATTCAAATTATATGAAAAGAAAGAAAGAACAGTACTTCTTCTCATCAAGCTCTTCAATCACTTTGATTTTAGTTATTCAATCACCTTCTCAAACATTGCCATAACCTTCTTGAGGACACTCGATCACCTGAAATTGGGTAACAACTGGTTAAAAGAACTTAAGGACTTGTAGATCAAAGCTCTTTTGAAAAATAGAATAATTTCCCATTAGACAAAGAATCTCATGACAGTATTGCTTTATTATTTGTTCAAATATAGTGTTAAATATAAACAAGAAATTGTGCAGTTTGTAATAGAGATTAAAAGAGTGGTTTTCTGTTCTTCCAGAATTATGGGTTGACCTCAGCTTATGAAGCAAGTGACTTCAATTATTAAGCATAAATTTACCAAGAAAATTTTTAAATCACTCATATAATGCTTCGATTATTATAGGAATGACTATAACTTTTAATATAGCTCTTCAATTCAATGCATAAAAATTTGAAAAATAGAAATTAAAAAACAAAGAAAAGGAATTTGAACGAAAAGGAATAAATTAAGTGCATCAGTTACTAAGTGCATCAACAGTCTATATGGAGCAAAGTTAAGAAACTAATATTGTTAGAAACTTTCACAGGAAGGAAGCCTACTAATGAAGTTCTTACTGAAGGTTTGAGTCTCCATAACTATGTCAAAGCTAAGCTTCAGAAGGGAGTGATGCAGGTTGTGGACCCTGTTCTTATTGGAACAAAAGATGTGGGTGTAGCAAGAAGTCAGAAGTTAAGAAGGATGATGACAGTGAAATCCAAGAAAAAGTTTCTAATATCGTAAACTGGAGACAAGATGGATGACATTACATGAACAAATGCATTATATCGGTCTTGAGAATTGGACTTGCATGCTTATTAGAACTTCCAAGAGATCGAATGAATATGGAGGACATTACCAGAAAATTAAATATTATTTATGAGGCTTTCTTGCATGCTAGAACTAGTAGAACCAAACGATAAACCAAGAAACAGTATACTAAAGCTTTCAAGTTAAATTAAGAAGAGAGAATCAAAAACCCTAAAAATTTGAATTATTATCAAAAATCGAGCATATACCATAAGAAAAATGAGATTTGATCAAAACATAACACCAAATTATGAAAAAAATTGAAAAGAAAATTACTTGTGTTTTGGCACCAGAGGTGAGATTAACATACCTTCAATCGCAAAAAGAGTAAAATGCAAGTAAAGCTGAATAGAAATTGTTGATCGACGAGCTGCTGCTCTGCAGATCGGAGGGAGAGAGTGAGGTGGTGGTGGAGAGAAAATAGAGGCACTTGATTGTGGGTTAGGGCAAAAAATTAAAACTCGAGAGTGAAAGAGGAGGCATATTATGCATATTACACAGGTTTTAAGAAATAGACACAAAATGATGTAGTTTAAAAATTGCAATCAAATAGTTTTCTGTTGCTATTTTAGTAATGGAAAAATAATTCCATTGGTATTTTTTATTTCAAAAATTTCCCATCTCCTTGGGATCAAAAATACCAATAAAATTTAATTTCTATTTCTAAAATTACAATCGAATATTTTATCCATTGTTATTTTAGCAACGAAAATTAAATTCTAGTCGTATTTTTGTTCCCAAAACTTTTTATCCCTTTGAAACCAAAAATACAAATGAAAATGATTTTTCGTTGCTATTATTCGGTTGCAATCTTAGCAACAAAAATTATTTTTTGTTGCTAAAATTGCAACCGAATAAATTTTCAATTGTTATTTTAGCAAGGGAAAATAATTTTCATTGGTGTTTTTTATCCCAAAATTTTTCCATCTTTTTGGCTCCAAAAATACCAATGGAATTTCTTTTCATTGCTAAAATTGCAATTGACTGAATTTTTTATTGCTATTTTAGCAACAGAATAAGAATTCTGTTGGTATTTCAAAACTAAATATTGGTTATTTAGCAACTAATTTATAATTCGTTGCTAAATTTGTAACGAAAAATAATTTGGATGCTAAATTAGCAACGGAATGTTATTTTTTGATCCAAAATTTTGCTGCCATTGATTGGCGCTTTATTTAGCAACGGTATAGTTTTTTCATTGTTAATTTCCATTGCTAAATTTTGGCGCTAAAAATTTCCTCCACTTTTAGCAACAGAAGATAACCAAATATATTTACATTGCTAAATCTGCCAAGTTTAACTAATTGTAGCAACGGAAACAAATTTCCATTGTTAATTAGCAATGAAATTTAATTTTCGTTTCTAATTTAGAAACAGAATCAATTCCGTTGTTATTTTTCCGTTACTATTTTCACATTTTCTTATAGTGTGATTGTAACACCCATATCCTATACTTAGCTATTACCACAATATCATATACCATAAGACATATATTACAACGTTCCCAAGCTGAAAACATTTCTAATTAGATAATTTAGAGATGAAATTATAACCATGTCATGTGAACTTAAGAGTAATACCTTAATCATATAAAAGTCCTTAATACATTACAATGTTTTCTCAAACTTAACGTTAGTACTTATACAAAATTTACAACATAATTAAAGTTTCTATAACTACAAAATATATGGACAAAAAGAAGACGCTATTATCAATCTTCTATGACTTGTGTTGGCCAACCTGCAGCAGATATCAGTCCTGGAAGAAAGTCCTGTTCTCACAACCTACACGGATAAACAAAAGCTTAGTGGGGAACATTAAATATGACAAACGACTACTCACAGTGGTCATCAACAAACATACATTATGAACTATAAGTATAACTTATGCCAAATTTTAATAAAAACAAAATGTAGACATAAGTCCACACAAGATAACCAAATGACTTAATGATAGTAAATTCGGCATTAATGCTTTATATACACAACATTTAATCATATAAGCATGTTTATCCTTTAGACTTGCAATTCATTCATTGAATGATATACCATTGTTTATACTTAGCAAAACATTTTTTTTTTCATAGCTTTCATACATGATGAATCTTGCAAATCATTTATCTACCTAAAGCAAGTAACATATTACCATAGAAAACATACTATCTCTATTATAGTCCACAACTTGATATTAATGATGCACTAGTTCATTTATATAACTCTGTACATACTATTTCTATATACGATAATCATGCAAAAGTGTATATCGTAACATCTTTTAATATCATAATATCCATATGTGCTGAAAAGGAATTTCACATATAAATTTGATTATGAAATCAATTTATGTTGTCATACTTCATAAAAATTTAAATTGAACATCAAACTTTTCTTAACTTTGGTATAAAGCCTGCACTACTCTAAAGAGGTGGATAACGGGTTATACGATGGTACCCGAAGGTACAAGTCTATTTAGTCACCCAAACGGGGTTGACTACAACCCAAACGGGGTTGAAAATGATCCAAACGGGACCATGTCTATATGTTTAGTCACCCAAACGGGGTTAACTACAACCCAAACGGGGTTGAAAATATCGCAGCTGCAAGGTACCCTTATAGGCATGCCTATCTATCCACTTCCTAGACTCAACGTAGGCAATAAAATCTACTTTATCTTTTCTTTATACAATCATATTCTTATATGCACATGTATGCTCTAGTATAACCATAAACAATTTACTCATAAATGTGCTCATGTATAGCTTCCTGTAAACCTGTAAACATTTCGCTGTTGGGAATTACTATTCTGTTCTTGTAATGCTATTCGATCATGTAATTATTTCGTATGTCAAGACTATAATGTATGATGTCATTTGTACCCTACATAATCATGTAAAATATATATATCTTCTATAGTACATATACATATATGCACAATTCATAAACAATTCATATAATTTTCTCATATAAAACTCACATGACAAGATACTCCTTCTCTAATGCCTACACTTAAATACATAGTCTCATATAACATTACCATTATATGCTTTAATGAAATTTCTATAATGGAGTCTATAGCATTGTAGATCTGTATTTCAGTATGTTAACATGTGACAACACATAGGCTTAATCATGTCATTTCAATTAAGTAAAGGCATATTCATACGTTTCACTTTACTCATCATTACCAACAACCCTTAGTTAGGTATAAATATAAATATGTGTAAACCTTTATCAACAATCATATTACATGCCATACTTAATTCAATGTGCTTCCATATAACTATGAATTTATCATAACAACATGTAGTTAAGCTATACTTACGTAATCATAACTTGATTTACATTCCTAGTTACATGTATTTCTATTTTAGACATTGCTTAATGATAACTAAGCATATATCATCATAAGAGTATATACAAAGATTAGCCTTGCATATAACAATTATGTACAAATTTAATCACAAATATATGTTAGATATATTCCTCACTAGTCGTTACCTATGTACACGTGTGAAAGTATATGTATACATATAATTTTGTATTTAATAGTCATATAAATTCCCTATCCAATTCATTTGGTAATCACATAAATACATATTTAGCTTAACTAATTGAAAACCATAAAATAAAGTACATTAAAGAAAATCTGCACAGGGCAGCATTCTAAACTCGACTTGTGAGCCACATTTGAAATTTAAGATGTAATTTTTAGGCAAAATTATCTTCTAAAATCTTATCCCCCTATGTGTCTAGTTTCCATAGCATTAAAAATTCATCTTAATATCTTACCTATAGCTCGAGTTATTGAGAAAATACTATAGGCTGTTTTTAAAACTAAAATAGTGTGGTCTGTCACTTAGAAAATTCATAACGTAAAATTTAAAAGGATATAGGCCAAAATTTCTTCATCAAAGTTAGACTTTCATGTCTCTATTTTCATTAGAATTTTATTTTGTAGAATTTTAACATCGCTACTAAAAGTTATGCCATTATTGTAAAGTCTGTTTCTATTAGCAGTCCAGGGAAACTAGTCCGGATTAAACCCTAAATTCCATATACTTAGAGATAGATTTAAGTTTAGTTTTCTTCATATGAAATATAGATGTGGAAGTCTAGTTTCCAACGGAAAAAGAATCACTCAATTTTTTGTTCTATAGCTCAACTTATGAGCAAAACAATCCAAATAGGTCAATCAGTCATGAAGAAACGTTATAACTCGTGAAGAGGCTCACGAGTGAAGTAAAAAGGCAACATTTCACGACTTGTGAAGGGGCTCACGAGTGGAGAAAAAGGGCAGCATTTCACAACTCGTGAAGGGGCTCACGAGTGGAGAAAAAAGGGGCAACATTTCATGACGCGTGAAGGGGCTCACGAGTGGAGAAAAAGGTTAACATTTCACGAGTGACCTAGAGGAAAAGGGTGCACGACTCGTGAAGGGCTTCACGAGTCGGAAAATATTTCACGACTCAGCAAAGACACTCACAACCAATTCTATTCTTCATCTCGTTTCGATAAAACCCAGAAAACAATAACCCTAAATTTATGTCACTAAATCAAAGGAACCATAACATGTTCCAGCAAATTTGCATGCAATTATAAACAGCCTAAGTTCCCATACCTGGACATGCAACTCAAATCTTCTTGTAATTTCTCCTTTGTCACTCACTATCTTCTTCTTTCACGATCTAAATTTTCTCCTTCTTGTCCTTTCACAATAATTTCATCCATTAACACAAACTTTCAGCATCTAATTCCATCTACTATTAACCAATACAAGAAGATGAAGATGGAGAAGGAGGAGAAGAATCATTTAATTAAGTTAATTACCTCTTAGATATACACTAACTTATTCTTCAAAAATCCACATGCAAGAATTCCTTCTTTGGTTTCTTTAAGAGATTAATCATGAACACAAGAGAGAGAGCAAAGAAGAATTTTTTGTTATCTCACTCTAAAAATGCCATCCCTCTCTCCCATATCTTCTCTTTCACATGAAATATAGTATACATATAGTGGCAAGGAAATTTTCTTTCTTGGTCCCTCAAGATTTTGCATGTTTCACTAATTTCTCTCAATTTCTTGCATGTTACACCTTTGCCTCTCACTTTCTTGCATGCCTAACATTGACCCACAACTTATCTTCTTTCTTTTAATTTTACCCCATCATATGCTATCTCTTATAAAATTGACCCCACTCATTTATTATTTTTAACATTAACCTTTAAGTTTATATCCTATTTTAATTAAGCCCTCAAACTATATTTCCCTTTTTAATTATACCATTATAAAAGTCATAACATAAAATTCACATATTCATCACATAATTAATGTTAACTTAATAACACTTACATCCCAATTGATCCTTGAAATAAAATATTATTTCAATTACACATAGAAATAAATAACTAGTTTATCCTTCAATAAATATAAACTCATAATAATTCATATAATTAAGCTTGTTTAAACATTTATAATTGGGATTATGTCCTTGGGCCTAATTTGGGTCCTCACAAATCTCTCCCCCTTAAGGAATTTCATCCTCGAAATTCATATTTGTATCCTTTACTTATGCACAACACTATCATTGCTATACCTCTATGTATATCACAATCATCTTTGATCTCACACTTACTTTACCATCTTTTTTCTCAGTTTTCATTTGACCTTATCTCCAAATAAGGGCAACCGTATCATACTGTTATATCATTACTATGCTTAATGTATATCCTGTCAGTTTCCCTATTCAGTTGGGGCCTGTATATGTAGTATGATGCTTGATGCTATGCTTATGTGTAAATGATGCTTTCATGTATGCAATAAGATGCAAATGCATTCTCTCATGTGCTGTATATGTTTTTGCCCCATCCCATGTATAATGTTTTGTCAACTACCCACATACATTAAGGATTCACTGACAGGTATACATAGCATCGTAATTAACCCAATTTTCTCACAGCAACTACACATATGAAATATTTTATTCACAATACCTAAACTGTTTCTCCAAAGCCATATCAGCACACTTATACTATATTCTATTAATACACTTGTAATATAATCCAAACACTAATCATATTAGCATTCCTTTATCATTTACCTTTTTAATCCAAACCTAGAATTTCATTAATATACCATCATAGAGTAATCTTTATGTAATCCTTCAATGTATTTGTACTATAATTCACCTAATGGTCAAATATGCACAATATTTTCAAAGTTCCACCATATCAAAACATTCCAAAAAGCATAAAATTCATTACCATAATAAGAAATTATTATTGTGAATGAGCAAATATTAAAGAAGAAAAGATAAATACCAATATCTCTTTCGATGACATCCTGCTTTGATGAAACCTCAATTTTACCGGTCTGAACCGATACAATTAGATGTATAGATTTGTCTATTTCACTACGATCTATCTCTTCCATCTAAGGTACATTAGCAATGACAAGACTCTTTTCATTCTTTGATGATACCTTACCTTTCCTTGGCAACACTGGGCAATTAGCCATAAAATTATTTGTTTTACCACATCTAAAACAAGCTTCTTTTAAAGCTTTATAAGTACCCCGATGATTCCTTGTGCAATGCAAATATTTAGGAACTTGAATCCCTCGACTTTTCCCTGCCAAACCTTGCGCAGAATGGAATGTGTTGCTAGAAGAACTTAATTTCAATATCTTATTTCTTTTTCCTAGCTCCCTCTTATCCATATTCCCGTCTCGACTTCTTTTGTTCTCATTATTCCTATCAATCTCTTTTGATACTCTAGGCTCAGTTAACTCTTGTAAAATCTGATTCAAGGTATAATTCATTTTCTTTAGTTCCTCTAAAATAGAAACAGACGTCTCAACATGAGTTACATTCACAAGATCGGGGACAAATAAGTTCAATGCCCCAGAATTGCTGAATTTAATGATCTCCTTTCCAGTTTCTTCTAGTTTATCCATCTTTAATCTATAAAAAACAAAACCAAGATATCTGCATTAGGCCAACACACTAAAACTTCCATATAACAATTACTCTAAACACTTATAGCCCAGAAACGGCTAAACCTAAGCTCTGATACCACTAACTGTAACACCCATATCCTATACTTAGCTATTACCACAATATCATACAGCATAAGACATATATTACAACGTTCCCAAGCTGAAAACATTTCTAATTAGATAATTTAGAGATTAAATTATAACCATGTCATGTGAACTTAAGAGTAATACCTTAATCATATAAAAGTCCTTAATACATTACAATGTTTTCTCAAACTTAACGTTAGTACTTATACAAAATTTGCAACATAATTAAAGTTTCTATAACTACAAAATATAAGGACAAAAAGAAGATGCTATTATCAATCTTCTAAGACTTGTGTTGGCCAACCTGCAGCAGATATCAGTCCTGGAAGAAAGTCCTGTTCTCACAACCTACACGGATAAACAAAAATCCGTGCTAAGCTATAAAGCTTAGTGGGGAACACTAAATATGACAAACGACTACTCACAGTGGTCATCAACAAACATACATTATGAACTATAAGTATAACTTATGCCAAATTTTAATAAAAATAAAATGTAGACATAAGTCCACACAAGATAACCAAATGACTTAATGATAGTAAATTCGGCATTAATGCTTTATATACACAACATTTAATCATATAAGCATGTTTATCCTTTAGACTTGCAATTCATTCATTGAATGATATACCATTGTTTATACTTAGTCATTCTTTCCACTTACTATATACTTTCGTATACTAGGAATATATACAAATACATATTCACATATGAGCTATGATCAACAAAGACATATGCATATTCGAAAGCAAGATAGAGCATTAATACTATGAAAGTTTATCATTTATCAATTCTCAATAAAGAGAAAGAATGAGTAGATATAGGGAAAACAAATAACCCAATGTATTAATTTGAAAGCAATCACCAACATGAATACCTATACATAGCTCTTATATTCCATTGCTATAGAGAACATTTATTATAGCAAAACATTTTTTTTTCATAGCTTTCATACATGATGAATCTTGCAAATCATTTATCTACCTAAAGCAAGTAACATATTACCATAGAAAACATACTATCTCTATTATAGTCCACAACTTGATATTAATGATGCACTAGTTCATTTATATAACTCTGTACATACTATTTCTATATACGATAATCATGCAAAAGTGTATATTGTAACATCTTTTAATATCATAATATCCATATGTGCTGAAAAGGAATTTCACATATAAATTTGATTATGAAATCAATTTATGTTGTCATACTTCATAAAAATTTAAATTGAACATCAAACTTTTCTTAACTTTGGTATAAAGCCTGCACTACTCTAAAGAGGTGGATAACGGGTTATACGATGGTACTCGAAGGTACAAGTCTATTTAGTCACCCAAACGGGGTTGACTACAACCCAAACGGGGTTGAAAATGATCCAAACGGGACCATGTCTATATGTTTAGTCACCCAAACGGGGTTAACTACAACCCAAACGGGGTTGAAAATATCGCAGCTGCAAGGTACCCTTATAGGCATGCCTATCTATCCACTTCCTAGACTCAACGTAGGCAATAAAATCTACTTTATCTTTTCTTTATACAATCATATTCTTATATGCACATGTATGCTCTAGTATAACCATAAACAATTTACTCATAAATGCGCTCATGTATAGTTTCCTGTAAACCTGTAAACATTTCGCTGTTGGGCATTACTATTCTGTTCTTGTAATGCTATTCGATCATGTAATTATTTCGTATGTCAAGACTATACTGTATGATGTCATTTGTACCCTACATAATCATGTAAAATATATATATCTTCTTTAGTACATATACATATATGCACAATTCATAAACAATTCATATAATTTTCTTATATAAAACTCACATGACAAGATACTCCTTCTCTAATGCCTACACTTAAATACATAGTCTCATATAACATTACCATTATATGCTTTAATGAAATTTCTATAATGGAGTCTATAGCATTGTAGATCTGTATTTCAGTATGTTAACATGTGACAACACATAGGCTTAATCATGTCATTTCAATTAAGTAAAGGCATATTCATACGTTTCACTTTACTCATCATTACCAACAACCCTTAGTTAGGTATAAATATAAATATGTGTAAACCTTTATCAACAATCATATTACATGCCATACTTAATTCAATGTGCTTCCATATAACTATGAATTTATCATAACAACATGTAGTTAAGCTATACATACGTAATCATAACTTGATTTACATTCCTAGTTACATGTATTTCTATTTTAGACATTGCTTAATGATAACTGAGCATATATCATCATAAGAGTATATACAAAGATTAGCCTTGCATATAACAATTATGTACAAATTTAATCACAAATATATGTTAGATATATTCCTCACTAGTCGTTACCTATGTACACGTGTGAAAGTATATGTATACATATAATTTTGTATTTAATAGTCATATTAAATTCCCTATCCAATTCATTTGGTAATCACATAAATACATATTTAGCTTAACTAATTGAAAACCATAAAATAAAGTACATTAAAGAAAATCTGCACAGGGCAGCATTCTAAACTCGACTTGTGAGCCACATTTGAAATTTAAGATGTAATTTTTAGGCAAAATTATCTTCTAAAATCTTATCCCCATATGTGTCTAGTTTCCATAGCATTAAAAATTCATCTTAATATCTTACCTATAGCTTGAGTTATTGAGAAAATACTATAGGCTGTTTTTAAAACTAAAATAGTGTGATCTGTCACTTAGAAAATTCATAACGTAAAATTTAAAAGGATATAGGCCAAAATTTCTTCATCAAAGTTAGACTTTCATGTCTCTATTTTCATTAGAATTTTATTTTGTAGAATTTTAACATCGCTACTAAAAGTTATGCCCATTATTGTAAAGTCTGTTTCTATTAGCAGTCCAGGGAAACTAGTCCGGATTAAAACCTAAATTCCATATACTTAGAGACAGATTTAAGTTTAGTTTTCTTCATATGAAATATAGATGTGGAAGTCTAGTTTCCAACGCAAAAAGAATCACTCAATTTTCTGTTCTATAGCTTAACTTATGAGCAAAACAATCCAAATAGGTCAATCAGTCATTAAGAAACGTTATACTCGTGAAGAGGCTCACGAGTGAAGTAAAAAGGCAACATTTCACGACTTGTGAAGGGGCTCACGAGTGGATAAAAAGGGCAGCATTTCACAACTCGTGAAGGGGCTCATGAGTGGAGAAAAAAGGGCAACATTTCATGACTCGTGAAGGGGCTCACGAGTGGAGAAAAAGGTTAACATTTCACGAGTGACCTAGAGGAAAAGGGTGCACGACTCGTGAAGGGCTTCACGAGTCGGAAAATATTTCACGACTCGGCAAAGACACTCACAACCAATTCTATTCTTCATCTCTTTTCGATAAAACCCAGAAAACAATAACCCTAAATTTCTGTCACTAAATCAAAGGAACCACAACATGTTCCAGCAAATTTGCATGCAATTATAAACAGCCTAAGTTCCCATACCTGGACATGCAACTCAAATCTTCTTGTAATTTCTCCTTTGTCACTCACTATCTTCTTCTTTCACGATCTAAATTTTCTCCTTCTTGTCCTTTCACAATAATTTCATCCATTAACACAAACTTTCAGCATCTAATTCCATCTACTATTAACCAATACAAGAAGATGAAGATGGAGAAGGAGGAGAAGAATCATTTAATTAAGTTAATTACCTTGTAGATATACACTAACTTATTCTTCAAAAATCCACATGCAAGAATTCCTTCTTTGGTTTCTTTAAGAGATTAATCATGAACACAAGAGAGAGAGCAAAGAAGAATTTCTGTTATCTCACTCTCAAAATGCCGTCCCTCTCTCCCATATCTTCTCTTTCACATGAAATATAGTATATATATAGTGGCAAGGAAATTTTCTTTCTTGGTCCCTTAAGATTTTGCATGTTTCACTAATTTCTCTCAATTTCTTGCATGTTACACCTTTGCCTCTCACTTTCTTGCATGCCTAACATTGACCCACAACTTATCTTCTTTCTTTTAATTTTACCCCATCATATGCTATCTCTTATAAAATTGACCCCACTCATTTATTATTTTTAACATTAACCTTTAAGTTTATATCCTATTTTAATTAAGCCCTCAAACTATATTTCCCTTTTTAATTATACCATTATAAAAGTCATAACATAAAATTCACATATTCATCACATAATTGATGTTAACTTAATAACACTTACATACCAATTGATCCTTGAAATAAAATATTATTTCAATTACACATAGAAATAAATAACTAGTTTATCCTTCAATAAATATAAACTCATAATAATTCATATAATTAAGCTTGTTTAAACATTTATAATTGGGATTATATCCTTGAATTCTACTAGGGCCTAATTTGGGTCCTCACAATGACACAACATGCAAATGCATAATCACCTCAGCAAAACGTACCTTTATGGTTCATCGTAACCACCTCCCATGTTCCTCTGTACTTAATTTAAGCATTGCATAATCATACTCACGTCATTTCATATGTCTTAGCATCTATTTATGCATGTAAATTCAATATCGTGATTTCATATATAAAGGCATAATCCTTAAAAATTTATAGAACAAAACAAACATGTGAAAGTGCATCGTATTTAACCATTAGTTCTCTCTTAGGTCTCTTTTATAGTTTATTAGGTCACAATAATAACTACTTGAAATCTTACAGAACAATTAGGAGGATGTAGTGCTTAAGTAAAGCAACATGCCTCAGTAAGATAGTATGCCTTAATCTTGACTATGTGCACCCTGATTGTAACTTCTACTCTTAAAGTCTTGAAATTGTCTCCTTAAACATCTATGGGGTGTACAAAGTATTTGTGTTCTAACATAGGTTAGCAAAATAGTTTTAGACATTCTCGAATTCAAATCTCTATACCTTTTATTCATTTAATATAATAGCACTTAATCCTTAGTCAAAAGGGGAAGTCAAGCATGAGATTTTAAATAAGAGAATACAATAAAACAAATTTTCCTCTCTCAATACATAGTAAGGTTTACATGGCCATTTACCAAATCAATAACAAGGATAAACGTTTACTAGGTAATTTATCTGAACTATTTAGTGTACCAATTAACCAAACTACTTTTAGTAAGCATGCATCAAAAGCCTGATAATATGAATTGTGTATGACCTATAGGATAATTAAGTTTATTAAATCTTTGGGGCTATTATAAGGTCATGAACTCGATTTAGGACCCATAAAAGTTTAATATAATTAAATAAGCATTATGAAAAGTCTCATTATTTGGTTAGTGATAAGAGAACTCGGTTGAATGAGGCTTTACCATGTCAAAATGCAGCTGAGAGGGAGCAAAAAGGTGATACTCGGTGGAGTGGGCAAGCCACTAGGCCGAGTGTTGCTCCACAGCACAAATAGCACCAAAGAAACCCAGGCTTCTCTCAACTGAAGTCCCAGCCTATTCTAAGCAACAGACCAAATCCCCAAAACTTATAATTCCTCCTTTAAAAACCATTTACACCATCCAAAGTATACATATATACACATAGAAAAAAGGGGTTTAACCCAAAGATCCTTTATGATGGAGTAACAAGCTCTATCAGAAGAAGGAGAACCTTACTACTACTTCATACTTTTCCCCATTCAATGAAATAATCTGGGATGAACTCGCAATTCATGGTCACAATACCTCATGCATTCCTAGGATTAAACATCAAACATGATAAACTTAATCCTAGTTTTACAAACTTAGGTTTACCAACATACAACCTAACCATAGAAATTCATAAGCAATGTTGGATACTCCACTGCTCTTACATTCTCAACAAGATTAATCTAAACATTTATAAAATCTATAAATGAAATTTTTAGATCTAATCCTAGTTCTCATACCTGTAGTAAACCAAATCTTTATTCACGATCTCTTCCTTTTTACTTCTTCTTCTTCGCTCTTAATAGCTAGCTTTTCTACCCAAGAATACCTCTTTTTTCACTCCCGATCTGAACATAACCATGGTGGTCTAGAATGTTCCATAGTTAAGTGGAAAAAAGAGAGAGCAGAAGAAAATATCTCCCTTCAAAGGGATCGACTCCTCTCATAAAAAGCCAATACCTCATTCTCCTTACCTACCTCACGTGACTCCATTCTATAAAGAAAGTGAAGGATGACATCACCACAAGACTAATTCCAAATCAATCCTTACTAACCCTTCTTTTACCAATAGAAGCCCAACTATTACCTTTATTTATACTTAAGACCTAATAAAACTTTTAATCTAATTACTCACACATACTAAAATCAAATAACCAATTTACCCTTATGCACATCATAACTAGTGAAATTACCATTTTACCCTTCATTAAACTTTAGTCCTTTAATTACCTCAAATTAACTAACTAGCACATTTGACCTAAAATTACCGATAATCATCATGACTTCTACTAGTGTCCAAATTGGGTCCTGACAGTGGGATTCTCTTCAACCTCAGTCAAATACAGACAGCTATCCCAATCATGCATGCGCTAGGCACTGATCAAATCCAACTACAATATTCCAATTTTACATGCCCTAAGTGCTAACTAGATATACTAAGCGAATGTTGATTCTGCATGCCCAAGGCACCAATCAATCTTCTTCAAGCCATCTCAATTTTGCAAGCCCCAAACACTAATTTGATGCATTCAAATAACCTGATTTTGTATAACACAGGTGCTAATCAGGCAAAAATATATTTTTTTTATCTTAATTCTGCATGCTTTATATGCTAATTGGACAAGTGGAGATTCACTGTGTTCAATAGCATTGGTCTCAAATCTTGATTTTTCATTCCCCAGGTGCTAATCAAGTAAAACCTTTCATTATTTCAATTTTGCATGCCTTGAGCACTAATTGAACAACTAGAAACTCACCACCTTCAATGGAGTTGTCTCAAAATCCTTATTTTGCATGCCTCAAGTGCTAACTAGGGATTCCAAGCAACAAATCAATCAAGAGATTTGTTGCCTCAAGTATGTATCTTTTTCCTTGTACTTTGAATTTTGGCTCACTTTGGCACCAGAGCACTAACTCTCCAAAATTTAGGGTAGCTGTAGATACCGTAACCCGAGATAACCTAAATCAAGGTTATCTAATGATGAGAAAACAAAATATTACTGAAAACAAGCTTCGAATCCCAAAGCTCCGATCATAATTTTTCACTTTTTTTAAAGATATTTCAAAAATTTCAAATTGTTTTAGAAAATTGTGAAAAAAAATATGGTTATGGAAAGTTTGTGGTGACAAACGTTTATTTGTCACATGAGGGGTGCTTGTTTATGGGTCCCTCCCTTCTATGCAATCTAAACTAAGTTTTTTTTTTATAATTTTAGGTTTAGTGATGAGGAACGCCCATCCCTGATTGAAGGGTGCCCATCCCTCACTCGAAATCCAGATTTTCCCATGATTTTTTAGGTTTTAAAATAGAGGAGTGATCTCCAAAGATAAGGCCGATATTTAGGGGAATTTAACTCCAATTTTGGAAGGATTTAAGTTGGATTTCAACTCAAATTATTTCATAGGTATTTAAACCTAAATTTAGGATTTTTAAAAAGAGGGAGGAATCATTCTTTGAGAAAGCCACCATTAGAGAAGCATAATTTTTTTCTCAAAAAATTATGCTCTAACATGCTTATAGAGTTGTATTTCATTTTTAAATCATTTAATTTGCTGAAGGCATGATATATTATTGTGGATTCCTCCATTGTTGAATATGTGAAGCTTGTTTTTCATGTTTTAAACTCTGTATCTTTATGATTTTAATGTAGTTAATGCATGATTATTGATTTTTGGCATGATTTAACATTTTTCTATAGTCTAAATATTGCATTTATGGAGTTAGATGTCACTTTAGCATATTTTTTTTGCAATTTTTGATTGTTTTCTAGCATTTCTGGTTCTGTCTAGAGGTGATAGAAGGGAAGAAGGGTTGAGCCACGGTCATCCCTCATTCCTGGGATGGGATGTCTCTATCTCTTATCCCTATCCATCCCTCACTTCCCTTTTTGCCCGTTCCTCATGTGCTTTGACCGTCCCTAGGCATTTTTTGGCATTTTTCTTCATATATTTTAGGCCTTTTGCATCATATATTTGTTTAATATAATATTAATGCATATTTGTCATAATTTTCACTCCTGTATAGTATATTTTTATATGTCTGAAGTTATTTTGCATGTGTAAATATTTTGTGATTATTTTTTATTCTTATATAGTAATTTCTTTATTTTTATGATGATTTTTTTAAGTAAATTGGTGCATTTGTGTCGAAAGATTTATGACTTTTTTTGCATGAAAAATCATATTCCTTAACTGATCTCTATTCCCTGGTGATGTCAATCGTCCTATTTTATTTGTTTATTATGATTTTTCTTATTTATTTATTTTGCTTTTATTTTATAGTTATTAATTATTTATTGTTTATCTCTGGGGTTTTTTTTTGGGTGGTAATAGTTAGCTTAAAAAAGAATTTTTCAAGCATGTTGAGATGAAAAAGACATTGAAAATGTTTTTTATCTAATAAACTGAGTTTTTAATATAAAACATGGATCAATGTCCAATTCTTTACCCCAAAGATCACAATGAAAGTGCTTTGTAAATTTGCATGAGGGAACCAATATTTTCAACTCTAATTAACTTCCCGTTTTATGCATGTACATGTGTCGATTTTATTCTATATTATTTTTGGAACAATTTCCTTATGTAATAATTTAAGTAGAACTTTATTTACTATTTTTTTACTTGATTGGGTGTTTACTTATTTCTATTGCAAATACATCGTGTGACAATAGAGAGAGGATTAGTCCTAAAATTTAATTATAAATCGACACCTAACCAAAATACCTAATAAGGGGGATGTTTCGAATATCAATCTCTAATGAAGTATCAAAACGAGGTTGAAAATAAATTTTCAATGTTCTATTGGATGGCAATTCTATGATACATACCTCTTTGAATCCACTTGTAGATGCATTTTATAGGTTGACCATCAGCAATAAATTTGACTTAATCTTTTTTTATTGTGAAGCAGATAATTTATGATAAAAGTGAGGCTTATTCGATCTCGAACCCTAAAAGCGGGCCTCCGAGAGTGAACAAGGAAGTGAGCGGTGGCTCTGACGCATGTTACAAGTGATAACAAGGATAGACATTGCCATCTAGCCATGTACTTGTTGAAATATAAGTGATCGCCATTAATCCCATTCATGGTTATTAAACTCGGATTGACTCGGATGATCGGACTGATTGGACCGTGACTCAACAAGCAATCCGAATCGATTCAATATGAAAATCGAAAGATGTAAAAACTGGGGTTGCCTTAGAAAAAATCGAATTGAACCAAAACTCAATAACTCGGATCGGATTCTGGTTCAACATAAAAATGTTGGATTTTGAGAAACAAAATCCTAAATCCCTAAATTTTCTTCTTTTTCTCTGCATCCATTTTAGACCAACAAAGATAAAAAGAGAAGTGATTGAGGAGATGCTAAAATCAGATTCACCTTTATTTTTATTTTTATTTTTGTTACTTAATGGTATTAATTTGAGGTTCACAATAGCAAGGATTCTGAAGGGCAATTCGGTCCATTACAAAAAAGATCATTCAAGACCTTGGCCCATTTATAAATCTACAAGGACAAAATGATGCTATTTTTGGATAATAAAATTTCTTAAAATTTTAAATTAATTCTATTTTGTTTGTAAAATGTTAAAGTACTTTCTTTTCAAGTATTTAAATATAAAAAAGAAATTTTGTTGTCCTTAATATTTTTATATTGATATTTATTAATTAATAAATTTTTCAATATATTTTGACATATCAAATTTTTATTTTTTTTATAAATAATTATATGTAATAAAAATAAAAATTTCGAGTCAATTCGATTCAATTAATTGACTTTGAACTCAGTTGGTAGATCGAATCGATTTTCGAATCACTTCTAAAAACATTGATCCCATTAGCTAACAGATTTTCAGTCAATCACAAGGGCATTTCTATTTGTTCAATTATTTTAGGATTTGTATTTTTTCCCCTTTGCAATAGTTAGTAGGAAAAAATCTCCCTCGTTCTTTTAAAATATGATTTCTTGAACTCATAGCAACAAAAGGCCAAACGAGTTCAAATTTTAATTATTAATTTTATTAGAAAACGTGTATAGGTAAAGAGCAAGCCACGAAGTCCAAGTCTTCTCTCTCAAGTCATTAACCAAACAATTTACATATATTAAATTCTAAACCAAACTCTGAATATTCAAAAATTGCCATAAAATAAATTATTTTGACTTTGATTCTCACGATCCGGAAAGCCATGCACAGTGCACGATTGTGCATTCTCTCTTGTCAATCTTAAATACTCGTATACTGATGGAACTGTTGGCGCGCGTGCAACACACCGAATGGCACCTTCTCAAATGCTCATATATATATATATATATATATGAAAGTGACGCAAAACTAATGAACCCAACCGCTTCCAATATTCAAAACTAATCCTCCATGCTAACTCATTTTCTTCCTTCTGCTCGCTCGAATGGACGGCGATGATCATAATAAAAACCCGAAATTCATATTCTTTTTCAGATGTCTTGGATTTTCCAAGAAAGAGAAATATTCCTCTAAAACTGCAAACAAAGTTCGTCACCGTGATCGTCGTTTTCGGCGGTCAACGTTTCTGTGCAAACAATCACCCAACAAAACTGTTCCTCTCGATTCTAACCTTTCAGAGAAATTACAGCCTAATAAGAAGACTTTCTTGTCGAAGAAGTCAGAGCCCAAGCAGAAAGCCGATGATGATATCCCTTTAAAGAGTCAAACTTTGGCCGCCGATACTCTTAAAGCTATTCCTGCAGATCAAACGCAAGAGGTACGCGAACGCATTCGATTAAAATCTGGGAAATAATATAACTTTATTGCGGCGTCAGTTTTGAATTAATCGTTTTTGTTGTTCTTCTTTTCAGAAAAGGTCAAGTTTTGAAAAGAAAGTCATTCTTGGAAATGGGGAACTAATCGAAAATATGATTGATCCTCGTCCTAAGAATGAGGCATTTCGCCGGAAAATTGATGCTATAAGAAATGGGTCAAGCCAACCTGGTTCACCCGAGACGAAGGCCAAGTCCTATGCAACCGCGATTCTCCGGTCAACATCTTTTCCAACTCCGATTCCACTTAATTCGGCGGCCAACCCGACAGAGAAGTATCGGGTCAGTGCGAAAAGAACACGAAAAGAAAATGAAACAGTGACTAACAAATGTGACCCGGTTATTGGCATGTCAATTATTATGGTTACATTAATAATAATGTTACTATGGGGACGATTATGTGCTATTCTCTGCACTTGCGCTTGGTTATATTTTGTTCCTAGGTTAAGAAATAATGGGGTTAATCTCAATTCGGATAAAACCGGCTTAGATTCGAGGGAACCAGATTTCAACTTGGAGGAGCAGAAGAAGAGGGTGGTTTTGGAAGGGTTTCTTGAGAGAAATCGCAAACAGTCTATATCTTGAATTTTGTGTTATTATGATATGGGATGTGGGGTATTTTGTGTAAATTGGTCGAAGAAAACATAGCTGAATGTGCCTTAGATTAAATATATGGGAAAGTTAGTGTTTATTTTTTCAATTATTTTTACAGTTCATTGGCATTTTACTTTTTACTTCTTTTTTCTGGATTGTAAATTCATATGTCTGTATATCCATGAATCAAGTGCTTTGCACTATTCGATATCGCCACTCCATAATTCTATTGCCAGGATAATTATATGAAATTTACTAATTAAAAATTCCAACTTTTAGAAAATTCATATTCTGCTGTTTAGTTTTTTGATTTTAAAAAAGTATACCTCCAACTTTTAATTCTAATTTGTTTGCTTAGAACAATACTCGCTCTATCATTTAGTTTACTGTTTCCATTAATTATTCAATTCTAATATGTTTGCTTAAAACAGTACTCTCCCTATCATTTAGTTTACTGTTTCGATTAAATTATTCAAAATTTTGATTGGATCTTAGAAATTGCTACGATCCATTATGAAGGAATGCTAGTGCTGAGAGGCCATGCCCTTTCTTGGCTTTTGTATGCCTTTCTTATTGAATTACTCATATTTACCATGTATTCTTTCATAATGGCTCTCTAGTGTCTGAATTTGTATTCGGGATTCAGATCAAACGGGAGAGTACTGTATCGAATTAGACTAAAAATAATTTGATATATTTTGTTTGATTTTACAATAGCAATTCAATTATATTGATTTGATTTTCAATATTCAAATATCATGAAAATCGAATCGACTACTTTAATCAGATTCAATTGGAGAATCTTAGGCTCAAGTTAGTGAAGTTACATCATTAATAATGAAACTAGGAGGCCAACGGCAACAAAGATAAAGTGAGGCAAAGAGCATGGCAGAAGAGCATGAGTAGAAAAAAAAAGGTCGAAAGGTTAGTGATTTAAGATTTTGGCAATATATATATATATATATACACACACACACCAAAACGATGTCTTATTGAATTTCGATCGATTTTCTATTTCAATTGTTTTCCTTTTATCCTTTACTCACTAATCAAAATTTAAACAATTAGACATTTATCTTTTTTTCATTAAATCTAAATTTTATATAAAAATTGAAATGAAAATATTACCAAAATAATATAATACACTACAAGAAAATACTCAATTAGCAACGAAAATTGTTTATTTTTATTGCTAATCAAAATTAGTAATGAAAATTAGCAACGAAAAGAGTGGTTGAAGATTTGACCATTGCTAATTTTAACAACGAAAATTACAAGTGTCATTGCTAAATTTAACAATGAAAAAAGATTTCCGTTTCTATTTTTAACAACGAAAATTACACGTTCCATTGCTAAATTCACTCACCAATAAAAAAAATCACGACAGTGCCATCTATCGCTAAAAATTATTACAAATTTTTAATATTAAGCACTCTAAAACCTCTTAATCATTCTTCCTAGCCTGCATTTCACATTCAACACTAAGCACTCTGAACCTCATAAAAAATAAAATAAAATAAAAAATTGATACTTTATTCAAAATTACCAAACAATTTTGCTGTAGAAGACAATTAATGTTTAAAATTTATGACATAAGTAAATTTCTACAAAAATTTTAAAATTCAAATCGATCTTCATCAACACAAAAGAATCTATTTTCAAAACTAACAAGGCAAGTATAAATTCACAATAGAAACACCACAAAATTTAGCATAACACAACAAAAACTAACACTTAAAAACAAAAACAACAAATAAAACAAACAAAATAACTAAAAAATGAAGGTTGAAGAAAGCGTTTTGAGTTTAATAGGTCATCAACTTGACTTTAAACACACTTACTGAACATTCATAAGACTAATGACCACCGATGCAACTTCAAACCTTAATTCGAAGTATGGTTAAAGGCAGTGATGGTTGACTTTGAATTCTTTGTGATTGTTTGGATGTTTGTTAGTAAAAATTCCATACTTTATGGCATTTGCTACTTTAAATAGTCCCTTCCATCTTGACATAAGCTTTCCAAAAAATAGTCATAAATGACTATCATATAAGAGCACCTTCATTCTGGGCACAAACTCCTTTGGAATCAGCTACTTATTGTGCTAACGCTTTGTTTTCTCCTTGTTTGATTCGGCACTATTGTATGCCCATAGCCCAATCTCATCAAGCTTATTTAATTGTAACAATCTCTTTTCTTTTGAATTATTTAAGTCAAAATTTTAAAATTTAATAGCTTAAGATACTTTGTGTTCCAATTTAATAGGCAAGTGGCACCCTTTCCCATACAACAACCTAAAAGGTGACTTACAAATTGAAGTCTTAAATGCAGTGCAATAAGCACATAAAGCATGATCTAATTTCCTAGAACAATCTTTCCTTAAGCTATTGACAGTCCTTTCTAAAATGGCCTCCAATTCTCTATTGGAAAATTATACCTGACCATTTGCTTGAGGTGGTAAGGGGTCATGACTTTATGAGTTACATCGTATTTCCTAAATAAAGACTTGAATTAGTGGTTAACAAAATGTTTACCGCCGTCACTTATAATAACTCTCAGTATTCCGAATTGAGTGAAAATATTCTTTCTAAGAAATTCAAAGACCACTATAGCATCACATGTTCTAATAGCAATAGCTTTAACCTATTTGCTAATGTAATCGACTGCTACCTTTATGAGTTACTCACATTCGAAAGAATTTAGAAATGGTCGCATGAAATCTATCCCCCAAATATCAAAGATCTTAATCTCTAAAACATTGTTAAGTGGCATTTCATCTCTCTTAAAGATATTACCGATCCTCTAACACCTATCACTTCTGGAAACTAAAGACTTAATATTACGAAAAAAGGTAAGCCAGAAAAAAACCTAATTATAAATTTTTTGATATGGTTATATTAAGCCTATGATGTCTTCCTACCTCTTATCCATGAAATGCTTGCATATTATCACCTGCTCTTCTTTAGGAACACAACATATTAGCACTTGGTTTGAACTTAGCTTAAATAAGATTAGGTCATCCAATAAGCAATGTTGTGCATCCTCTTTTAACTTTTTTCTTTGTTGCCCAGAGAAATCCTTAGGAATAAAACCATATGCAAGATAATTTGCTAAATTTACATACTATGGCATAGCAACTTCATAAACAAACACAACACAAATATGCTCATTGGGAAAAAGATTTAAAATTTCTCCATTTTTAGTATGTTCATTCTTGAGCCTCGAAAGATGATCGATAATGAAATTCTCTACTCCTTTCTTATCCTTAATCTCCAAATCAAACTCTTAAAAAAAGAACCCATCTAATCAATCTTGGTTTGGACTCCTTAACAAAAAGATGCCTCAAAGCTGCATGATTAGACCAAACACCTATTAGCTCTAAAAAGATAAGGTCATAATTTATTAAATGCAAAAACTATAGCAAGTAGTTCTTTCTCAGCAGTGGTGTAATTGACTTGAGCTCTCATTAGAGCATGGCTTGCATAATAGATCACATAAAAGATCTTCTCTTTTATTTACCCCAATACAGTGCCTACTGTACAATTTCTTGCAATGCACATTAGTTCAAAGGGGAGATTTTAATTCGGAGAAACAATCACTAGAGCTGAAATCAACCTTTGCTTTAAAGTGTTAAAGTCTTGCAAACACTCATCAAAAAGTCAAATAGAGCATATTTCATGAACAATTTGGACAAAGGTTTTGCAATATTTAAAAAATCATTTATAAACCTATGGTAGAATCCTATATAACCTAAGAAACTCCTTACTCCTTTCACACTAGTCAGGGATGGAGGTGTTTCAATTACTTCAAATTTGTCTATATAAACCTTTATCCCTTTATTAGAAATTTTATGTCTTAAGACAATCCCTTCCTTAACCATAAAGTTACATTTCTCAAAATTTAAGACTAAATTGGTTTCTTCACACCTACCTAACACTAAATCAAGATTTTATAGAAAACTCTTAAAATCCATTCCATAAATAGTGAAATCATCCATGAACACCTTCATAAATTTCTTTATGAAATCATGGAAATGGCCACCATACATATCTCAAACATAGCCGGTGCTTTACCCAAATCGAAGGGCATTCTCCTATAAATGAAAGTAATATATAGGTAAGTAAAGGATGTTTTCTTTTGATCTTTCGAGGCTGTAGGAATTTGTAAATATCCCCGAGTACCTATCTAAAAAGTAATAAAGCCTATTATCCATTAGCCTTATAAGCATTTAATCAATGAATGGTAAAGGCAAATGGTTTTTTCCTAATTATATTGTTCAACCTTCTAAAATCAATGCACACTCTCCAACTCCTAACTATATGAGTTGGAACAAGTTCATTATACTCATTCTCTACAACGGTCATTCCATCTTTCTTAGGGATACATTAAATAGGACTTAACCAACTATTATCCAAACTTGGAGAAATAATACCTACATCCAACAACTTTAATACTTCCTTCTTGACTACTTCTTATATCACCAGATTTAACCTTTGTTAGGGTTACACCACTAGTTTACAATCCTTCTCCATTGGGATAAGATGAGTGTAATAACTTTTGCTAATTCCATTTAGGTTAGAGGACTCCCATCCTATAGCGTTTTTATGCTTTTGAAGCACTTTAACTAAAAGTTCTTCTTCATCACCTGTCAAAATTAAAAAAGTTATTATAGGTTTCTTATCATCTTTTAAGAACACATATTTTAAATAAGAAGGAAGAGTTTTAAGTTTAGTGTTATATTTTCCATTAGGAAGTTTAAAACCTTTTTCTTTGAGATAATCTTCTTTACAATCCTTCTCTAAATATTTCACAACATCACTTTTAGCTTTGGTCAATCCTTGATCTTCGGATAAATGCATCAAATAGCTCTTCAACATGTCATCCAACAAAATTCTTTCTTACACTTCCTCCATGTAGTCTTCAATGGCATTAACAAATGTATAATGATTTTTTAAATTCACACGATGGATGTTTCATGATCTTATTCACATTAAATACCATCTCTTTATTATTGAATCAAAGAGTCACTATTTGTCAATACACGTCGATAAGTGCTCTTACAGTGTTTAAAAATGGTCTTTTCATGATGAGATAAACCTTTTTATCCTCATTCATATCCACTACTACAAAATCCACTGAGAATATAACATTCCCCACTTTGACTAGCAAATCTTTAATGATCCATTTTAGATAATCCACTTGTTGAAGGGTCATTCTAGTTTTTTTTTATATGTCTTAACTTTATCTTCTTACATATTAAATACATTAAATTAATACTAGTTTCCAAATCACTCAATGGATTACCAACAAAATTCCCTCTTACATCATAAGGTGGAGTAAAACTACTTGAATCTTCAAACTTAGTTGGAATTATGTTAGTTATAATAGCATTACAACTCTTTGAAAATTAAATTGTTCATATTCCCTTTAGTTTCTTCTTATTAAAGCATAAGTCCTTTACAAATTTTGTATATTTAGGCTTGTGAAGAAATGTTTTTGCAAAAGAAAAATTAACATGCAATTTCTTAAACATATCAAAAAAATTTTCTAACAGCTTATTCTTTATTTCTTTTCTTGTTATAGAGGGAAAATGTATATGTGATTCATTAATAGGCATATCAAAATTTAAAATGGCTTTACCCTTATCCTTTGCTATTGGAACCTCATCAACACTCTTAGGGTCAGAAGTACAAACCTCCTTTGTTGGCTTCACCACTTGAGAAGAAAAAGAAGACTTACTATGATCAGCTCTTTGCACTTTCTTACCACTCCTTAGAGTGATTACCTTAGCTTCTTCCTTTGGGTTATGATAAACATTGAAAGGAAAAGTACCCCACTACCTTATTGAAATTAAATTAGCCAATTGCCTAATTTAAGTCAGCCAATTCCTTATTGCTGCATCTTAATTTCTATTATATTGTTTTTGTGATTTTCATCTAGCATCTTGGCTAGACATGAATTGAGTTTTACTAGTTATGAAACTAGCAAACATAGTTTCTAAATTTAGCTTCTTATCTTATAGTGGGGGTGGTATAACTTGGAATCCAGGCAAAGAAACATTGCTTTATTTGTATCATTATGCATAAGGGAAGGCTAGATTAAAGGTGTATTCAAGGAGATTTGCTAGTAAGTAGAGTGAAAGAAGGAGGAAGTGAGAAATAAAGGGATTTAAAGGAAGATTGAAGCTTACATGTCGGGTTTGGGAACTTCATTCATGTAACATGTGATTATTATGGTTGGAATTGTGTATTAACATATGTAAAGGATGTATTTTTAAAGATTGGAGTTAAAGATTTTTACTTTTCATGTGTTCATTTGATAGAAATATGTGTTGGTTCATTATGAACCTATTTTTGTTTTTTAGAGTATATTTTGAGTTATAGAGCTATAAATAGGGTGTTTCTAGTTGGTAATTACACCTACAATATTAACCTATATTTTTTTATAAGGAACTTTTGTTTTATTCTACCTTTAATAATGTTTAATCTTGAGTTAAAGTCGGATGTGAGCTGTTGTTTAGTTATAATGAGCAAATTGTAGTATTTTGGGCATAATTCTTGGTAGAGAGGTCAAAATGTATTGAGACAAAATTATGGCTAAACTAGACATATAGTACCACAACTTTGATGAAGAAAAGTTAGTCTAATTCTATGCCTATTTTATCCCACCAATTTTCAAATTACTGATAACACTGGTTATCCTTGTTGACAAATCTATCTTTGAGTTTATTGGAATTATCAAGAGTTTTTTTGTTAATAATTTGAGTTAACGAGTAGCAAATAAACTAATTCTAATAGGTTTAGAAATTAGACTTCCATTCTGCATTTTCTATGAAGAAGACAAGACCAAATCTACCTCTAAATCTATTTAATCATAGCTTAAAATAGGAACGGTCTGCTGCTCTATCATTAAAAATAGTCTTCAATGTTTTATAAATATCTTGACATTTAGGGATGATAATGGGATGCTCTTTTATGTTCCATAAACTAGAAACATAGAGGTATAAGTTTATAGAAGGCCACTTTGTCTGAAAATGATGTATAGTAGGTTTAAATTAGCATACAAGATAAAATTTAAAATCTACCTTTGGACATAATGCATGTCACAATCAGCACCATTTTGGTAATGACTGTGAGTCAATTTAGAACCTAAAGTGCATCTATGTCACAGTCAGTACTCATTTGGTAATGATTGTGACCCTCCTTTGTTTAACTTATATTTGATTTTTAAGCCCCAAATTGTTACCAAAGTTTGCCTAAACCTTTCTAAATGCTTTTATAACTTTCTAATCATAAGAATAAGGGTATTATGCAAAACCAAATTTGTGAATAAATAATGACATAGGGAAATAAAGTTGAAGAAGGATGAGATATGGTAAATATTTGAACTATTATCATGTTTATTGGTTACTTGAGATAACATGAACTTGCTTATAAGATTAAGCTTATATGTTATCATGTTAAAGTATATGATTAGTAACCTATGCTTATTCATAGTTACTCATATTGTTATATGAGGTTGAGTAAATACATGTATATATACTAGAGATTGTGTATCTTCTTATATGATTATGTTTATGTATGTGCAAAATGTATAACTATATGCAATTCTATATGTATACATATATGTATGTACACATATAGGTTATCATTCTATATGTGTGTTGAAGTGTAATGGTAAAATGATAATGTACATATGTAATGTTTTCACATGATTATAGTTATGATGAAAATATCATATAAGAGGGATAGTAAAATATGTATGTACATATGTAATCATCAAAGCATGTTGTTAAGCGGTTATGATTACAAAGTATACTTAAAGATAAATATATTATTAATGAGTTCATACACATTATTTGATTAAAGAAATTCAATATAGCATGATGTTAAGTATCATCATAATTCATATGTCAAAGAGTATATGCCTTAAACTAATTACAAGTACATAATAGAAATACTTAATAGTGTACAAGATTACATGTTTATAGAAAAGTTATACTTGATCAGGTTTATAAATACCCTTCATATGGTTACACATGAATATACATGTACACATAGGTATATGTTTGAACAGAGTTAAAGTAAAGTAAAGAGAGATATAGTAAAGAGATTTACTTCATTACGTTGTGTCTAGGTATGGATAGATAAGCATGCCTATAAGGGTTACTTATAGTATGATAATATAGTTTTGACCCCGTTTAGGTCATAAATGGTTCCATTTGGATCATAAACAACCACATTTGGGTTATAGCCAACCCCGTTTGGGTTCGCTTGAAAGCTAAAGTATAGTTGACCCCATTTGGGTCATAAAGTATAGTGTAACTCGACCTCGTTTGGGTCTTAAATGGTCCCATTTGGATCTTAAACAACCCCATTTTGGTTGTAGCCAACCACATTTGGGTCCGCTTGGACAATTAGATAGGATAGTTTCATACCTCCAGGTACCATTTGTACCACCTATTATCCACTTCTTTAGAAAAGTGCAGGCTTAATTCAAATTAAAAGAAAAATGTCATATTATGATAAAAGGTTACAAAAGTACGATGATTCTTAAGTTGATTTCTATATGACTCTTATATAAAATCTCTATATTGAATATGGAAATTATGATACTAAAGGAGGTTACATTTTATATATGCATATTTTTTGCATATAGTATCGTAAGTACATATTAGAATAACAAGCTAGATGTATAATGAACTTGTGCATCAATAATGATAAGTCAATAACTATGTTTGTGATAGTATATTCTCTATAGTTATATGTTACTTGCTAGAGGTTGTTAATTGACTCGTTTGACTCTTGTATATGAATGATATGAAATCCTAGATGTAATTTCATGGTGTTTCATATACTAAGAAAAAAAGATATAGGTATTGGCATTTGTATAGTAATGCTTTCCGACAATGGTATTAGCTAATATGTATTCCTTATAACCATATGTTTCTTACTTAACACTGTGCATTGATATGAGAAATATATGTGACTCTTTGCTTGTAAATATTAATGGATTATGATATCATAAACATAGGTATATATTATATACAAGAGATAGGAGTAAATTAGTATGTCAATTTATAACAAAGTGATTAATTAAGTTTGACATAAAAAAACTCAAGAATTGTAATTGAGGTATGTAAATATTTGTTAAGTAACTAATAACTAAAAGGAATTTTTACAAGTTCTTGGTATTGAATACAAGAATAATTTGAGATTGTATATAATTTTAAAAAGATTATGATCTAGAAACTATTATATCAAATTATTGGAATTTTATTCTCAAAGATATATTTTGTGTGTATGCATTTTGATGGCTTTTGAAAGAGGTAGTTTGAATGTTTTATGTTTCCCGCAAAGCTATATAGCTTAGCATGTATTTGTATCCATGTATGTAGGTTGTAAGGATAGGTCTTCTTCTCAGGGTTGATATCTATAGCAGGATGGCTAACACATATCTTAGAAAATTGGAAAGTATATAGTCTTCTTTTTGGGTTCCTTTTAGACTGGAGATTATATTGTGTTGGAAATTTTTTTAATAGTATAGATGTTTTGAATATGTAATTATTGTAATATTTTAAAGGGGCACTATTGTAAGTAAAGTTTTAATAGTAAAGTTCATATATTATGGTTTAAAGTTTTCTTATAAGACCTTTATTTAGTTTGGTTAATGATTTAATAGCATAGTAAAGCATATTTATTGATTCAGAATAAAAGGATATAGCTATTTTATAAGATAAGGGTGTTATATCTATCTATCACATGTGAGTATCTATGACCAATTGATTTTCCTTAGCATGGGGTTGCTGAAAACCACAGTCTTACTGCTAAGCAAAAATTTTGAACATTACACATTCTAAGTTCAAGTTCAACATGTTTAATTTTTGAGACCCTGAATATCGTATCAAAGAGAACATGGATTGCTATGCAAAATATCTATATTTGAATTAAATTAATTTGAGTTTATTTTCCAACTTTTTTTGAAGTAAAAGTAAGAATTAAAATAAATAAACAGTAAAGTAAAACAATAACTAAAATTAATTAACGATAAAGCAATAACTAAAATACTTATACTAAAGGAACAATCCATGACAACTTCAACTAAACTTACTTAACTAAAACACAAGTAATTATGGATAAACCAGTGAAAATAAACACAAATGTCTTATTCAAAATATAATTCTAAACATTAAATCCTTTGGTTTGAAACAACATAACACCTAGAATAAAATATCCAATTTTAACTCCTAAACCTTCATTAGACCCTCTCTCTCGAGAGATCTAAATCTAGGCCATTCTAATTTCAAAATTCTTAAATTTAAATCAACTTATGAATAATAAATAACTACCTCAATAAGCTAGGAACATGGAAATCTGAAGTCATAATTGAAATTAATAATTAACCATTTATTCAATACATCAATCATCAACACAATCATAACCCAAGATAAGATTTAGCAAAAAAATTAAGAAATAATGTACTTGCATTTATATTAAGCTAAAATTTAAGTCTTTACAGTAAAAGTATGAGGGTTCAAAAGAGAATAAAACTACTTACGAAACATGATTAAAATGAAAGAACAACTAAAATAAAAAGTACTGTAGACTTGGAACAATAGAAAATCTAAGTTAAAACTATTATAAAACTACTATACAATAATTGAAGAAAACTAAATTAGAAATTAGAAACTAATGAAAATTCGTATCTAATTGTGTTCCCTTATTTTAGTGTCTTGAGCACCCTTTTGATAGGCTCCAAATAAGAAGTTTTGTGCCTTGGAACTTCCTAAGTTATAAGTTGAAATAGGATCTTTTGAATCATTGTTTTCTATTCAAACTCAAGAGAGTGATGGTTGAGTGAACTGACTTTTTTGGGTAGGTGATTTACACACTCAGGAGAGCATTTTGTTCACTTAGCCAAGTGGTCTTCATCACTTAGCCGAGTGATGAGCTTCTGTCCTTCACATTCCACTTGCCAAATTTCCTAAAATTATAGTTTTGCCCCTAAACTTCTCATTTCTTTAATTAAACCTTTTTTTCTTTAAATAAGCCATGAAAAACACCAAAAATCACAATTAAACCTAAAAAAAAAATAAATCAACTATTTAAACATAAATCAACCAAATTAATACTGAATTAACTAATTTAAACATATAAAAACATGTTAAAAATATAATATAATTCTTAACTATCAAATACCCCACACTTAGTCTTTGCTTGCCCCTGAGCAAATTTGAACAAACCAATTCCTCAAATAATCAAACTTTAACTAAGAAGTATGCATTTCAAAACATAGTTTAGTAATTAATAAGTGCTCTCAATAAAATTATAACTAGAATAAATTCAAATAAGATAATATAAGTTAGTTTCCTCGATTTGTGTGTTTAAGACAAAAATATTTTAATCATTTTTAAAAATTAAAATAAAAATACAAATTCAGAGTCAAGCTTAGAATTAATGTACACCTAAGTGCACATACGATTTTACACTTGTAATTTTAGAAACACAATAGGCCTCTCTTTTAGCATTGAAACCCAAAGGTCATCTCCACTGAACAATTCAAAAATAAAACTTAAAATCATTTAGGTCTTTATTTGGTTATAATGAGGCTAAAGTTTTATTTGTCAAAGAATGGATAAAAGATAATAAAAAAGAATAGCCACTCTATACTTGAATAGACCTAATTCCTGAAATTTCAAACAACTAAGTATATGCCTTTTACCATAGTTATTTTCTCAATCCCATAAACATCCAAAAGAAAATAATATTGAAATTCCTCTATAATTTAAGGGAAAAAATTATCTTTCCCTTGTAAGAACCCCACACCTAGAACTTTGCCATGTATGCTAGCTTTATTTCGAAGTTCTCTTCCTTTTTCTTTTTTTTTATTTCTTTTTTTTATTGCTAGCTCTATTGAAGGCAAATTAGATTACAAAGGTGAATTACAAGATAAATTAACATTGTTACTTGACTTCATCCATAAGCCTTGCTAAAAATCCCAAAAATACCTTACTACACCCTTTACAATAGCAAATCAAAAATTAATCTATCCAATCCTAGAGTGACCAATTCTAAATGGGAAGATAAAGGCTTTTTAAGCTATATGGTTAATATATGATTATAATAAGAAAAATTAAATTGGTGTGCATTAAGCATGCCTCATTAGGCTCAAAAATTGCTAACAAGTGTCAAATATATCAAAAATGTAGGAAAATAATCTTAATACAGCTCAATAAGAAAAATTTGCCTAGTACACTTTTTAAGTTGTTTTGAATTATTTTTATGCTTTGAAAGGTGATGAGGAAGGTTTTAGTGTCCTAAAATTTCTTACTCAACTATTTCAAAGCATTGGTTTTTCTTTTACTTTAAAAACTGATATTTTATGCTTAAAAAGTTAAAACTAACAAATATAAGTCAAGTTGAATGTTAAACTAGCTGAAAATTCAATTAAACAGCATGCTTGTCTTATTGTTAAACAAAAATTTTGAACATTGCACATTCTAAGTTGAAGTTTAACATGTTCTATTTTTGAGACCCTAAATATCATACCTAAAAGAACATGGATTGCTAAGAAAAATATCTCTATTTGAATTAAATTAATTTGAGTTTATTTCCCAAATTTTTTTAAAGTAAAAGTAAGAATTAAAATAAACAAGCAGTAAAGCAAAACAAGAACTAAAACTAGACTAACATTAATTAACGACAAAGCAATAACTTAAAAACTTCTACTAAAGGAACAATTCAGGTCAACTTCTTCTGCAATGACTTAACTAATATTAACAAAAGTAAATATGTAAAACCAGTGAAAATAAACATAGATGCCTTCATAGCTGCCCTGAGTCCCCAAATTATCTCTTAAACATCCTCAACTATAAATGCTTAAATATTAGAATTAAATAAAGAGAAAATACCAGATATAGCTTGTAAAGCATATTGGTCATTGTAATCTTCCATAGCATGGACTCAACTAGAACTAATTAGGGCACTAGGCCGATCAACTATTTTAGACACATTCCTGGATTGAAATCCCTTATGCCCTCTACCTCGACCTCTACAGATAGTAGGTGTATTTGAAGCTCCCCTATTTCCCTGTTATACTAATCCTTGTTCCAATTTTAAAGGACAATTTGTCATGAATTGATCCATACTACCACAATTGAAACATGCACTAATTAGCTTTCTACAAGTGTCCTAATGTTATCTTAAATAATAAGGACATTCAAGTGGTTTGCCTCCACTTTGTTTCCCTCTATCTATATTAACTATTCACCTTGACATAGATGACATTTTGATTCTTTACTAAAAGTTTACTATTTCATGGCTAGTAGTTATTTTTCTATTAATTGTGAGGTTAATTCTTCCAAGAGGTAGATTCCCATATTCAATTTGTTTGAAATTGTAAACCTATAAAACATCATTTTTGGCCAAAGTGGCTTCTAAAAACATATTCTCTTATGTTTCTATTTTTTGACATCAAAAATTAGTTCAATATCATCTTTAGAACTCAAGATATTCACATTTTACTAAAGACTATTCCTAAAAATAGTGCTGCAGAAAGTCCCGGATACAAGCTAAATTTTGACATTCTTAGAAGTAGAATTAGACTTTACTTTATTCATATGAATTATGGATAAAGAAGTTTAATTTTCATAGAATTTAATCTCATATCATTTCAACCACTACATAATGTAATATAGCAAAATTATTATAATCTATTCCTAAATAGTAAACAACAGCTTTTAACTTCAAATTAATATTGGGACCACTTAGAGGCAAATTTAACTCTACGTTCCTTCTACAAAATTAAAGATACAAGTATTATATTAAATTACAAACTAAAGTTAACTCAATTACAGTTTTATAACCTGAGATATGCTAAAATTATAGAAGTTGGTTCAATATTGCTTAAATGCTTTATTTTATTTAAGTTTCCTAAAATTGATTACCATTTTCTTTGTCAATGCTTTCATACATTATTCCATATTTTCTATTTAATTAACCATATACATGTATGGTAAACACATCAATCCCATACCTTGGTTAAATACCTACTAAATCTTTAATCTTTTGCAACTTTTTTGCCTTTGTTCTTTCTACCACTCCCTTCTTCTTCTACATAAAGTCCATTCTTATAAACATAATTTCTAGCATTTTTCTCCAACCAAACCACTCAACAAAAGAATGAAGAAGATGAGAACTAAAATTTAAAACCCATTACCTTAATGATTCACACTTAATTCCTTTTGAACAATCAACACATAAAAATAATTTCTTGAGATATAGAGAGAGGACATTTTTTAATATTTTAGATGTGAAAAAATAAAGGTGAAGAACTAAAAATCTAGAATTCTTCCAGAGAGAGGTTGACCAAGACACCTTTCCCAATAAAATTTGAGTTTTCTTTCTCTTAAATACATTGATTAACAATTTAAAATGAATAAAAGTCTCAATTTGGTCCCTTATGAATTTGCATGTCACCAAACTACCCCTAACCATATTTTCTCTTAAAATGTTAACCCCACTTGCTAATCCTCACATTAATCAAATCCAACTTAATTTTTCTTTTTTAAAATTGATCGTATAAAAACATTCTTTACATAGAGACCCCTAACTTATTCTCTTTACAACATGATATATGATTATGTTCAAGGCTATGAATTGGTTCTTTTAATAAGAGAATTGCAAAAACATTAAGAATTGAAGAGGGAATTTTAAGAATTGAAATATTTGCATCAACCTTTAAAATTTTATTCACTACCATCTTTTGAAGAGTCTTATGGTTCATTGGTTTTGAGAGTACAAATGAAAGATTTAAGGAGAGAGAAGCAAAAATTACAATACTCATAAGAGGCTAGTATCTCCAAAATTTAAGCTTTTCTTGACTTTTTTATAAGTAAGGAAAAGCAATTTTATGCTGAAAAAAGAATCGATGGCCATAATTAAGTCCCAAGAGGAGAAGATCAAATGCAAAGAGCATATTATACACAATTGAGAGAATATGTTAAGGACTCAAGAGCATTTATTGAGAGATCAATAATTGGGATTAAAAATCTTGAATCCAAGTTATTTTTCTTGAGTAGTTCTATAAAAAGTCAAGATGGTGGTGATAACAAGGAAAAATTAAGTCATATACCAATGGTTAATAATAAAGAAATAGAAAATGGGGTGCATGAGTCAATGAAGGAACCAACATGGTTGAAGATAAGTCTTACAGCTTGGAAGATGAATTTAGAACACTTGTCAAGGATTTTACACCAAAGGAGCAAAAAGTGTTCAATTTTTAGATGGAGTCATTGAATTAAGTCCATTTGAAGAATTTATTTAGGCTAGAAGAGCATATAGAATTCGTTATTAATGAGCTAAAGAAGGAAGCATGTGAGGCCCTAACCTTAACCCTAACCAAATTATGGAAGATTGATGAGGATTATGGTTAAATAAGGTAAAATTGGATTATTTTGCATTTACTAAAGTTAAGTCTCATGAGGGGTATTTTGGTAATTATGCATGTATGTAATAAAGTATAGTTAAATCAAAGAAAGGGGATGTAATTGAAGTGAGCTAGAAGTTTAGGGTGTAAAAAATTGAGATATTGGAGGTTAAAGTGTTTAATGGTAATTTTGAAAGGTAAAATTTGAGATATTGACCCTACTATCTCCTCCTTTAAAAGCTTATTGGAGAAGGGAATTCTTTGTGTATGGTGGAGATCGATTCTTAAAGAGGGAGAGGTAACCACATCTTCTCTTTCTCTCTCTTTTTTCTCTTTGGATTCAGATTGAAGAGGTGCTTAATTTAGGATTTAATGAGTTAATCTCTTAAAGGTGATGATGTCTCCTCCTCTTATAGATCTTTCTCCGATTCTTTCTTGGTTTTAATTTATAGAATTAGGGATCTAAAGAGGTTATGGTTGTTATTTATTTTGTGTAAGGAAGGGAAAAATCATTAGTTAAGGGAGCTGGATCAAAAAGTGTGGATGGAGTATTTAAAGCCTTAATACCAGGTATGGGAACTAGGGTTACTACATTGTTCATATGGGTTTGCTATGAGAACTTCCCTCTCTTCTTGTATATGTGTCTTTTTTAATGAATTTAAAAGCTAAAGCTAGTAATGTAGATGAGTTATTAATTAAGCCTTTTGTATGGGATTGATTTGGGTTTTTTTTTTAGTGTAAATGATATGATCTAAAGCTGAAGTTATAGTTTTGTCCACTTGAGTTATTATTTTAGTTTTGGTTATAATTATTGGTTAAATTGATTTGGAGACTCATAGAAACTATAAAAGTCTTTAATATCATAAAATAGTTGCTATTGGATTACAAAGCTATCATTTTGACAGTGGGCTTAATATACTGTGTATGGTTAAATTTCACTTGAAATTCATGAATTAAGTGAGATTTAAGAGGCTATAAATTTAATATTGGTTTAAAGGTAGATAATGTCCAGATGATGGAGGTTTAATTTGAAAGGGAGTAATAGTGGCTTATTATGCATGTTTGATGATTGTGAGAAGGGAAAAAGAATTGGTTGATTTCGGTTCTCTAGCTGTGCAGCAAGTGAGCACTCCACCGAGTGCTTAAGCACTCTATCAAGTGTCATAGTGCTCCATCGAGTGCTGCTCCACCAATTGCTAGGACACTCCATTAAGTGGTTATGTCCAATTTTGCCCAGTTCGTCTTTTCCTATGGCCTTGTGGAACCCCAATCATAATTTATATACATATTAACTTATTTTGATATATTTGTTAATAATCATAAGCAATATATACTTACTTAAGTTTTCTTTATAATAATATAACAAGATAAGGATTTAGAGTGAGGGAATGGTAATGATGGATAAGGTTGGTTGCAGCATAATCCTTAAAGTCTTGAAAGTGTGGTTACCTTAAGTTTTGATATAGTATTGTTTTAATTCTCGTTCACATGGTTGGTCATGTTATATGGGAAGAATTTACTTGGTTATTATATTCGGAAAATGGTATTGAACAACTATTGTTTAAGTGAACTAATGATCACCATGATCTAATAGACTATAAAGGGAGTTATAATGTGATAAATTGAAATAAGAAAAGGACTAGTTAATACAATATCAAGCTATTAATACAAATACAATACAAGTATTTAAAGCATGGAAATTGCCTTCAAACATAATGAATTGAGGAATATTGAAAAATGGATTATTTTTCCTTATTAACCTTTGTTTGATGTTTAATAACTTAATGAATACCATTATTAGGGACAAATTAGATATCGTGGTATGTTCTTAGCTCTCATGGTATTGTAAGGAAACCAACTATTAAATGCCATGTTCTTATACATGTTTGCTTGGATATATGGCATTTAAGATTATATATATGCAATAACGATATTAAATCTTTATGTATGTATAAGCATTAAGGCAATATGAAATGGTATGAATAGGCAGTGATCTTAGGTTTGAGGCATGTTTATTTGTTATAATACACTAATTCATATATCTAACGTATTGGATGAGTGTGAATGGTGATTATTACATTGAGTATAATAAAGTAGGGAGGATGGTTATGAAGAACCATATAGGTACATTCTCCTAAAGTGATTACGTGTTTACCTACTATTTCATGCACTCATGGTTGGCATGATGATATGCGTAGGTATAGGATTTCATCCCCATGGAAATATTGTGGTAAGGCATGAAATATCATGACTAGTATAAGTATTGTCAGCCTATAACTTCATATCATATTATTGCCCTAACACTATATGCATATGGATAAGTATGCTTGCATTGGTAGGCCAGAAACTTAAGGAACCTATGTTAAATACCAATATGCTGTGACTATACACTACAAAAAAAATGGATTTTACCGACGGAAACATAATCCGGAGGTAAAAGTAATCTATTACCGACGGATTACCGACCGAACGTACAATGCGTAGGTAAAAAAATGAATTTTGATAAATGACGATATTTTTACCGACGAAAATGATAATTCGTCGGTATTATTGGCGGGAAAAGTTGGCGCCCACCATTAGCGACCGATTCACTGACGGTTAAGTCCGTCGGTAACTAATTTTATCATTTAATTTATGTAGCGACGGAATTTCCGTAGGTAATATAAGCATTTTTATATGTACCGACGGATATTGCGATCGATCATGTACTGTCGGTAAATAAATGCGTGAAATTTTTAAGGCTAAGGATTATAGTTTTTGCTACGGTATTATTTCGTCGGTAAGCCGTTGGTAACGTTTTAATAAAATATTTTATATTTAATGTTAATAAAATATTTAAGAAAATATTTTAGGGCTTAAAGATCCCTAATGGTCTGAGATCCCTTTTTCTAAGCAGTCCAATCTTGAAAATAATATTTTAGCCTATTATAGAATATACAATTATTCTATATTCCTGCCAATGATACTTTCTCTTCCTTCATAATAAGTTGTAATATCATCACTCCCAAACTGTATATATCGTTCGGTCTGGTTCCAGTCCCTATCGTATAAAAATCACTAATTTCACTATCTCCATAATTAATCAATTTTGATAGAATATAAATATGTTCCATGTCATTATGACTTTTTTGATAGAACAAAGTTGTTCCACCATAACTATAACAATATTCTATGGGTCAGACTAAAACAATTAGAACAAAACAACCGAATAGAACAAAATTCAAAATAGACAATATACTACATTCTATCTATATTCTATCACGATTAATTAAATAATAAATTGCCATTTATATTAAATTTTGTATAGATGATAATCATAATCTATGATCGAATTGCTTTAGAATTTTAAATGTTATCGATATATGTTCTCTTCTTTTAATTTTAATATAGTTTCTGTTATTGAAAAGAAAAATAAAAAAAAATAGATTGGAGTGGATGGGCCCAAATTGTTTTCGGCCCAAAACAAGGATCCGATTGACAATGGAGGAATGAGAAAGGGCCACAAACGTAATACAAAGAAAATCAGATTAGGGTTTTTGGTACTTGTATATATATATATATATATATATACCGTCTCGCGTTGTCTTTGCTCTCTTTGCTGTAACAAAGGTAAGTCTGCCTCTGCTCTGCTCCGTTCCTTTGAGAAGAAGAGAGCTAACGCCGAAAATGGTATGATTTTCTCTAATCTTTCACTCTTACTCTTACTCTACGATCTGATTATTGCTTTGTGAAACAGTGAGCTTGTTTTTGTGTTTTTGATCTGGTGTTCTATTGAAGTTTGAAATTTGTTTTGTTTAATGTTTTCTTTCTTTTGTTTTATTTGTTACAAATCTTCAATGCTCGCTAATATTCATCGTATTTATCCTAGATTTATGACTAGTCTTGTTTTGTGCGAGAAAGAATAGCTTTTTATGCTTTCTGGAATGTATATTTTAGGTTATTGGTATTAGTATTGAATGTTCCTTAAATTTTTCTACTCAAAATCTATTTTTCACTCGCTTTCTATGTGATTGCTTTTGAAAAGAGTTGCCTTTGAAAATTTTTCGTGTATGTAATCTATTTATTTTCTCGCTCTGCCTTTTACACTAGCTACGATTTGGGTTTCTTTCGTTTGTTAAAAAATTGTCCCCTGAGTTTTGTGGAAGCCGATTACTTTATTTTCCGTTGTTTAATCTAGGTTGTTTATGACTGATTGCAAAACGTGGGACCTATTTGGGGATGTTAAACATCTTCCATGCTATGTATAAATCCTCATTTCATGTTCTATTAATTGATTCTTAGCATGTAGTGTTTATTGCGGTTAACTGATAATGCTGCCCGGTGTTAGAAGCCTAACATATAGAACTTTATCAATATGTTTGTGTACTAAGGCTCTATTTCTGTTGCTTTGCAGGCAAGCGGATTGAAGAAACACTCGAAGAGGCTCAATGCCCCAAAGCATTGGATGCTTGACAAACTTGGTGGTGCTTTTCTATGTATAGTCTATGGTTTGGTTTTTAATTTTTATTTTTTTGTATATATTTATTTCTTCTGGCAGTATTTCCTCACTATTTATTTATCTATGTTGTTGTATGGAGGCACCCAAACCATCATCCGGACCTCACAAGTCAAGGGAATGCTTGCCTTTGATCCTTATTCTGCGCAACAGGCTGAAGTATGCCCTTACATCTAGTGAAGTTATTTAAGTTCTGATGCAGCGACATGTTCTTATTGATGGGAAGGTTAGGACGGATAAAACATATCCTGCCAGATTCATGGGTATGTGAACTCCACCTTTTTCACTTTGACTTTCTTTATTTTTTCTAGTGCATTGGTGTTGTAAACTTCTGTAGTATTGAGAGGGTAGCTGCCCAAGCTCTCTGGAGCTAGATCATTTGCCCAAAGAGACAAATGATGTAATTTTTTTTTCTTGCAAGCATAATGGGATGAAAATTTGGTGTTTGATCATGTAACAAGCCTTCTTACATGAACTTGATTGCTTGTGATTAAAATTGAGTGCTTGGCAGCATCTAGGTGATTGATTTAATCTTTGTATTGTATTTTAGACAATAGACTTTTTTTGTGAAATTTTAGACAATAGACTTTTTTTTTAAATTTATTTTGCGAAATTTTAGATAATAGACTTTTTTTTTAATTTTTTTTATCTTTTTATATATATTAATTTATTGACTTTTCTGCTCCCCTTCATTGGTATACATAAGCTTGGCACTGAATTCAATAACTTTTATTTATATTTTCATTTTTTATATGTTTTATTTATTGCACTCTTTTAACCTAAATTGAATATTTATGTTCTGCAGCCACATAGTATGTGCATTTTTTGATTATCAAATATGAAATTGCTCTCAGCGATGGGAAAGAAAGCATATGATCTTTTTAAATTTTTACTTATAAAATAGGCGTAGATTTATCTTAACCATAGACCTATAAACTTATTCATATTATCCTCTCTAAAAAATTAGAAAACTAATGGAATGATAAGCCCAACTCTGTTGATGTCACTAAACTCAAGTTAAGTTCTTACTATGCCACTGAACCAGTCCCTTTTTTTTCTTCAATGTTTACCCAACACTACAAGCCTGATCAAATTTTCTCTCCATTCAAGCTCCTAAAAAAAAAAGATAAACTTTGCAATAAACTTTTTGTTTGTCATACATATATAAGAAAAATTTTTCATGTTTGACGAAGAAGATGTAGGCTATCAAGATTGGGACTCATTGTCTTTGTTAGATAATGTTGATAGCTCATTTGATTAAGATAAAATTCACTCTGCTTTATCACTTGTATTTGTATTTTAGTTAACCTCTTATTCTCCTTAGCTTACCAGCTTATCTCTGTATATTTAGCCCTTATTTTATGCAGTACTTTAGCCCTTATTTGTGCAGTAGTTCTCACAGTCTTGAAGTTTATTTCTTGAAATATTAGAGTGGAAATTAAGCCTCCATTTTTTGTTGATCTAATTTGGCTTATACATGGCTAGGTTGTTGATTTAAGTCTATGAACTGATATATTTTGTTAATGAACTAATTGCATCCTGTGTATATATATATATATATATATATATATATTCTGTCTTAATAAAATGATCATTTTTTTTGTACTTTAGGCTTTATAGGGTAGCAGTAATTCTTTAATGGTTTTTCTTTTAGTTCCATTGGCTAATGCATGGGCCTTTAACTCAGCTTTCAATTAATGTATCTTAAATAATGAATTTTTATACTTTTTCAATTTTCCACTGTTATTTCACTGGCAAATTGAAATATTATCTTAATTTGATATGCTTTTCCTGATACTTTTCACCTGCACACTTAAAATTACTTGTCCCTTATATGGCTGTGTATTAGTCAATCACCTGGTAGCTTGCTAATACTGCCTTAAATTGATAGGAACAACTTAACATTGATGACAAATTTGTACTTATCCTTTTTTTTGATGTTATCTTCCTATTTTCCAAAATGACATTAACTTATCTTTTGATGCTCTTTGAGAAAAAAAATAAAAGAAATATAACGTTTATATAGTGTTTTGTTCTTATGATGATTCAATTATGGCAATCTAATTACATATTTTACCAAAGTCAATGCTCAATATTTCTATATGTTACTCCCAGTGCTTTTTATTTGTTAGAAAAACAATAAACTGAAAATACTTATGCTAGATATGAACAAGAAAGAGGAGAAACAATTCTCTATTGAAAAATATCTTTACTATTTTTATGATTGCCATTGGTTTTGCAGTTTGCTTACTTGAGAACTCATCAGTTGACGATGATCTTGCGACCTGAAGGACCTTTTTGGTAGTTCAAAGGTATATATTAGGCTGACATGGAATAATGAGAAGATTAAAGCCTCTTATTAACGGCTAAATTGTTATTATCTTCTTCCTTAAACATGTTATATATTTTTATTATTGTCATTCATCTTTAAATTAGAATTAGATAATTTTCATAGTATTGCAAGACATTGTGTACAATATTGATATTATTTGTACAGTAATTATAATATATACTGGTTTTTTTGGATATTAAAATTGTTAATTCATATATGTTTTTAATTTTAATTTTAATTTTTTTGTATTGAATGTATTGTGCCTGTTTTTGCTTCAATTTTACGGACAAAATACCGACGGATATATCCGTCTCTATTTTTCTGAAATAAATTAATATTTTTATTAATCAAATTTTTCCGACGGATTACCGATGGAAATTTCGTCGGTAAAAAGTCAAACCGACGAAATATCCGACGGATTTGTTAACAAAACTACCTACGGAATTTTTTTGTATTTTCGTCGGTAAAATTACCGACGAATTTTTCCGTCGGTAATTTGGTACCTACGAGCATTTTACCGATGGATTAGTTCCGTCGGTAATCCATAAAAAACTCGTCTGTAAGGCCTTTTCCATCGGTAAAATGCCCTATTCTGTCGGTAAAAAACCGTCGGTAAAATCAATTTTTTTTGTAGTGATATGTACACATGCCTTTTAATTTTGAATAAATTATGGCTATGGATTTCTCATATTTCTTGATGTTGATAGTATTAAATTCCCAGAATATGTATCATTGGGTTGGTATTGTATGACACTCAACTATTGCTACACTTTCATACTATTTCACAAGAATCATGCAATTCTTAATTATGATGAAATAGGTCAATTGGTATAAAGCTATGCATTATTATTGTTTTGCAGAACCTTGTAACTACTGTGATATGAAGTAAATAAACATTTATGCAATTTCTTGTTTATGCAGTTTCGCATTCTTGTATGTTGTGGCTCCAAGCCAATAAAGTTATGTGAAAGGTTTATGATGATAACCTAAAGATGTTCATTGGGTATTGTTTAGCCTGTGAGTCTTAGTTTAGTTGTGGATTGGATAGGCATGCCTAGAGGCATATTGTTGCAGCTGCTATTATTGGCCCAATTTGGGTCTATTGTTTGTTCCTTAATGGAATTACTGGTTGGCCCTATTTGGATCTATCATTTGATATCTTCGTATATCTATTATTGATACCTTCGGGTATCTATGTTGATACCATTTGGTATCTATTACTCTTATTATCCACTATTGGAACTAGAACTTAGGCAAGCTACTTTCAGCATTATGTTCTGGTATAAGTGCGCCAAGTTTTCCTATATAGGTACTAAGTCACTTGGCATCTAGAATCTATAAATGCACCCATATGATATAGCATATATTGGTTGCTGAATTGAGTAATCTTGTTACTAAATACATGTTTCGATAAGCAAATGCTATTTAATCAAATTGAACTTCATATCACTCTTGTAAGTTGATGTTTGATGTATGGATTGATATGATACAATGTTTTATCGCTATGTGTATACATATATGATTGTGGTTTCATAAGGAATCCTATACTTGAAAGTTAGATATTTCTGCTAGAATTGTGCATAATAGTGCCCTCATAAATAGTTGTAGCTTATTTATACTAGCACCGTTGACCTCTACGTATATTACTTATAAAATTGGGGAGTTACTATGGTTAAATATAGTTAAATTATATGCATTGAATAAGTGATTGGTAAGGTTCTTTCGAGGCTGACTAAGCGTACCTCAAGTCTTATATTATTGTAAGCCTTGCACTTATTATTATTGTAATAAGAATATATGTTTTAATTAACATATAATGCTTGTTATAAATTATGGTAAAGTAAACCCGACTTATATATATATTCTATATTGTAAACTATTGGACCAAGCAATGGGCTTTAACTAAATGAGTAAATTATGCTTTCGGGAGTCGAATAAGCTAGTTAAAACTTGATGTTCTATAAGCATGGAATCTATTATTAATGTGGTTATAGTATATGATTATTGTTTAACTTTTGGTGCTCTCCTAATGTGATGGTTCTCGCATAAGATACTCTATAGAGTTTTGTTTCGTGGTAAGCTTTATAGCTTAGCCTGGGTTTGTTTATCAGTGTAGGTATTGGGATAGGCTTCAGCTCTAGAATATTAGTTGCAGTGGTTTGACTAGCATCAAAGAGAAAGTCTAGAAGGGTGCAGTTGTCCTTATGGTTTTATATATGTATTAAAAGGCATATGTGTCATGTTTTAATATTTCTTTATATCGGTTAAAAATTTTATATGTAATTATAACTTGTATAGCTATTATTTACTAGATTATCACAAGTTTAATATCTGGATTGGTAGTTGGTATATCTTCTACATTAAGGCATTACAAATCGTACTTTATTGAAGATATGGAATTTTCAACTTTAGTAAACTTTGACAAGTTTCTTCTACTGATGTGAGAAAATAAGGACAATTGTCCAGAAAGACGTATATTTGGATCACATGCTTGACCTTTAGTGAGTAACATGAGTTGAGCTAGGACTCAATAAACTAAAAATCTTCTAACTCTTCTCTTTAAATTTTCATCAATTTTTTTTATGATTTGTGTTTTGTTTATTAATTTCAATAAGTTGCCATCTTTAGTTTAATTTCTTAGGTTTCTGTAGTTCAATTTATGATCTTTATGTTTTCTTATGTTTATTGTGTTTTTGCCATACAATTCATGAGTATATTTGGATTAGTAAGAGCTTCTAATTATTTTCATGCTTAATAATTTTATGTGGATTAGTAAGTGCTTCTACATCATTATAGAGTTCATATGGGTTTTGAGGTAAGGGAATTTCAATTTAGTTGAATTTAAGGTTGATTTATGCTTCTAAGTATGTTTTGCATTGGTAAGGTGTGCTCTTTCATTATCTTTGTGTGATTCATGAATTAAAAGGCAACTTATCTATTTCCTAAGTTAAGTGTGGTTGTGATATATAATTCAATTGATTGAAAGATCTACATATTGCATTGACATGATTTTAATTGAGCTTTGAGTGAAAGAAGATTAATTTTTCAAGGTAGAGATTTATTTGAGTAAGTATGACTCAAGTTACACTTGATATGTTCTAGTTTTTGTCCTTTCATACTTCTTATACCTGATTTTGAGCATGAATTTGAGTATTTTTGATTTGGTTGAGTGAGTTGAAAGAATGGATTAATGTTGTTTTGTGAGGATTGATTAAGAGTTTAGAGGTTTGAATTATGGTTGGAATTGATAAAATTGTGTAGTCAAACATTAATTAAGAATTTGAGGTTGAAAAAATTGAACTGAAGAGAATGACCTATGTGACAGCCACTCCCTACTTGGCTGAGAGGCCGTAAGAACTCTCGCGAGTGCCATTTCACTTGGTTTAGTGAAATTTCACTCTCCTTAGTGATTAAGTGCTATTTAGTCCCTTTTATTCCAGCAATTTGACACTCTATCGAGTACTTTTGGGCACTCTCATGAGTGCTCTTCTCCTTAGTTAAGTAGCTTTTGCCACTCACCCAATTTTAACGCCTATTCCAATCAAGACTCTTCACTCGGCCTAGTGGCCTTCTACACTCATCCAAACACTTTGTTTTAAAACCTCATTTCCCACAATCTTATCCCCTTTCTACACACACCCACCCACCCAACACTTCATCTCCCTCACCTAAAGCTCACTCAAAGCACTCACTGACTCATTTAAGCACATCTCACTTAAGCACACACTTTTACCAAAATAACTCAAAGTTTAAATTTATTCTTACATCTTTTCCTTCCTCATTACATCAAAATACAAATTTGGGTAGAAAATTATTAATGAAATTATTATGGTTCCAACTATTTTTATCATAACTTTTGCTTTGATTGTCTGATTGCTTATTATAATATGTTTTTGAAAGGTTCAATTTGAGAGGATGATCTTTACAAATAATTTGTCGTTCGTGAATTCCTATGTTGGGGCCTAAAAATAACATTTGGGCTTTCATTTTTCAGTTTGAAGTTTTAGGGGCATTCTTATGAAGTAAGCACATTTTACATTACTTAATTCTTTGATTTACTTGCTAAGATTAAGTTGCATGAATTGGTATGGCTATATTGTTCTTGAACATAGGTTTGTTTAGAGTTTAGGCTTTAGTTCAGTCATGTTTCATTTGGATTCTATTTTCTCTTAACTACCTACTATTTGAGATTGAACCTTAATTTCAATTGTTGGCTTGATATTGGTTAAGATTGTATTGACTCAGTTATTTTGTACTTACCATGACAAATTAAAATTCCTTCTCATTATCTTATTAAGCAAAACCATCACCAAAAACCTTTAGGCTTGAGATACTGTCACTCACTTCATTCAACTTGATGACATGTTAATTTTATACTCACCATGAATATTAAGTCCTGTTGTTTGCTTTACCTTGGTTTTAGAGGCATGTTTGAATTGTTCACTTAATTCTATTGATCTCATGTCCTTTAGGCTTGATTGATTGATTGTGGTTCTTTGATTATGTTAGTATTACTTAAAGTCAAGTGTGGTATTGCTATAGTATCTATTTTTCTAGAGCACTTACTTATTCATCAAGATTTGTGTAATGAGCTAATACTTTTGCTACTTTCTGAGGATAGCAAGATTTTAAAAAGGGGGATAAAGCTCACTTAAGCTAGATTTTGATGATCAATTCAGTTAAGTTCTTTTATCTTACGCATGAATTGTTTTAGATTATTTTATTTTAGTTGTTTTGTTTTTTGTTTAGATTATTTAGTTTTGATTATACTTGTATGTTTAGTGATATAGTTTAGTTTCAATATCAGGTTCTGACAAAGCATCAAGAGCAAGTTTGAAGATTCATGAGCATTGTATTTCTAATTTTAGTTTTTTATTTCACTTTAATCATGTTTGGCAAGTGGTTTTCCACTCTTTTGCTGAAGGAATCTTGAACTCTTATTCTTTTATTGTATTGACTTAGTTTGTGCTTTAATTTAATGCATGTTTGACTATTTATTATCTTTTGAGCAAATTCTTATCTCAGATTGTTATTAGATTGATGATTAACTTATTTGATTAAATGTTGATGATTAATTTTAAGAATGAGCAATGATTGCTTGTTATTGGATTAAATTAAATCATTAGTATTGATGCATGATTATTTTCTGAATTTGAGGTAATTGTGTGTTTGTAAGAGTGAATTAATATTAAAAAAAGTTGAACTAAAAATAAATTAAAGTTAAGTTTTCTTGAAAAAGAGTTTAATAGATGTCAAGGAATTTAAGACTGGATCTTTATGCTATGTATTGAATTATTCCTAAGAAGAAGGTTTAATACTTAGAATGATAGTCTGAATAAGTTATTTGGCTTTATTTATTTGGTTTTTCCATAATTGCTTGTGTTACTTTTGATTTGAGTCATTGTAATATTAGTTGTGGTGGATAGTTCCTTTAGCAGAAGTGTTTGAGTTATTATTCCATATTTAATTTATGTTAGTCTAGTTTTTGTTTTTATTTTGCTTTACTACTTATTTAGTTTAATTCTTGCTTCTAATTCAAAAACTTGGGGAGATAATCACGTATTAATTCAACTCACTTAAAGATATTTTACTTAGCAATCCATGTTCTCTTAAGTACAATATTCAAGGTCATATCTTATTTTCTTATTTTACTAATAGATCTAGTACACTTGTGAAACACCAGTCATAGGTATCAATTATGTAGATACTCATATGTTTTAATTTCGGAAGATGTCGATAGATATCGAATTAGGATATCCAAATGGGATCAAACAGTAGTTCCATAAAGGAATGGCGATAGACCTAAATGGGCCCAGGTGGTAGCGACTGCAACTCTATCCCTATTGGCATGCCTATCTATCCATATCTAAACTTTATTTGTAGGCATTAATAAAGCTCATATCCATTTCAATCAACATGCTTGTGTTTTTACTATATAATTTTTTTCTCACGTACTATCATATACAAAGATATACAATCTTAAATATTAATACAAGTACTATAAATGTGTATAACATAGTAATCATACACTTTAGCATGATAACATATAAGTATAAACTCATGAGCATAAGCATACAAGTATAAACTTGTGAGCATAAACATGTGATTTCAAATAATCAATAAACAACATGCTTGATCATGTGTTAGCTCTCTCTCTCTTTCTCTCTCTCTCTCTCTGTATATATATATATATACAGTTTCTTCAAATTCATATATATATAGTTTCACATTTTGGTGTCATCATGACTCTATGTACCTATGTCTCATTGTATATCGTCTCTTTTTAGTTAAATAGTCTAAACCTCTTTAACTTTCCTTCTTAACATTTCAACCGCAAAGTTATTTATGAATCACAACACTATCATTCTTCCATATAATTATAGAATATGTAACATCCTCAGTTTCATTATCAAATTGCTCTAAAATCATATGAATATTCATAGTAACATTATGCATCTAAGAATTAGGTTTAGGGAAAAAAAATAGGGTAGCTGGATTTCCATCCATATTTTACATCTCTATTTTATCATAACAAATAGCTAAACTAACCTAATTGGTCTCCAAAACAAATAATGGTCTATGTCTCTAGTTTTCCATGCTTCAAATACCATTTAATTTGGACATATATATTAAGAGTTATGACCCAGACATTTTAGACTACCCAATATTACATTTTTTTTCAAAATTAGTTTGTGTGACTACTTTGAAAATTTATAGAACAAATTGGGTTTAGAATTAAACTAACATTTATTCAAGTTATGTTCCTATATGTCTAGTTTATCAAAAAATTTATTTCATAGCATTTAGACCTTTCTACCATAAGTTACATCCAAAATACCATAACATGTCACTAAAAGTAGGTAGTAGTTGACATTTCCAAAATCAGGTTTTGTTACAACTTTGAAAATTAATAGAAGAAAATGGGCACTAAATTAAACCAACATTCCTTCATAAAAATTATACTCCTATATGTTTAGTTTATCCAAAATTTGTCTAATAGCAATTAGACCTCTCTACCATGTGTATGTCCAAAATACCATACATGTTCAATGAAACTAGGTTGCAGTTGACATTTCCAAAACTAGTTTTTTTTTTATTTCAAATTTGAAAATTTGTAAAAGAAAATAGGTACATAATTAAACAAAAATTCCTTCACAAAATTTGTGTTCCTATATGTCTAGTTTATCCAAACTTTTTTCTCATAATAGTTGGACCACTCTACCATGAATTATGTCAAAAATACTACAATCTATTTATTATAACTGGGCAATAGCTCACATATAACTTTAAGTTAAAATTGAAAATACTTAGAGGCATATAAAACTCCGGTTTCTTCAAAAAAGTTATAGGCCTATATCTTAGGTCTAATTATCAATTATAATTACTCAATTTAGAGTTGTATAACTCTAAATATGTTCTAAAAACTAAAACTGGTTCCAAGTTAGCTAACACAATTTATATAATTAACTCTCCTTTCTTTCATCCCCCTCTAATTCTATGAACACAATTATCCTTCAGAACAACCTAGCCAGCAACACAACACATTTAGCATTAATTCTTTCATACAAAGGATAATTTTTTCATAAATCCCTCACCTTGGCTGAAATCCACAACAAGCTACATTCATTGTTTCAACACCTCTTTACCTTTGTTCTTCTTATTATTTTCTTCTTTTACAAAGAACTTGCATTCTTAATAACTTAAAATTCTCCTGAAAAATTCTTTCTATACCAAAAAAAAGATGATTAAGAGTGATAGGGATACTTTACCTTAAATCTCTAACTTTAAAACCCTTGCACTAAGCAACTAAAATAGAAATCTTATAGGAGATTAGAGAGAATACCTGTTGCGAGCCTAGCAAGTGCACTAGATCGACAAGTAATAAAGTGGGGTAAATTTAAGACCCTCAATATCAAACCCAAGGAAAATGTATGTGTGAAAACTGTGAAAATTAATTGTATGCTAAAGAATTCCCAATTTAGTTTGTATGAGCTATTAATTTGTATAGTGCAAACTTTAAAAACTAAAATATGCAATGAAAGGAAATTAATTCTAATGACAGTGAATTGAGTATGTATTTAATTCAGAAAAGATTAACAAGTATGTAAATATATATAAATTAAAGCGTTGCTTAGGTACACTTATCCACCCCATCGAACCCAATGTGAATTAATTTTGTCTTAAAGAATACATGAATGAATTTGAGATAACCCTCTTAACCCAAGCTTCCCATTCCAGAGCCAACTATTCAAATTGCTAAGCTTCCCATTCCGGAGCCAACCTAACAACTAGCCTATGTACGGGTCTAACATCCTATGTTTGGTCTGCCTTCCCATTCCGAAGCCAAACAACCCAAATCTCATCCATTTCACTCCACACTCTAGTCCCAAAATCATAATTACTACACATTTAGAATCCCATTTCGGAGCCGTCTAAATTAATACAGCATTCATGAGAAAAAAAACTGAGCAAGATTATTCATAAACTTCAATCCACTAGACTCAATACACATCCAAAGATATATGATGAACATCATTAATCCATGTAAGGAAACTAACTCAATAGATTGAAAATTCATGAAATATAAATAAGTAACAGTGAAATGAACCATTCATTCATGTGAAATCAAAATGTGCTCAATATTCACATTGTGAGTAGGGGATTTAAAGGTTCCCCAAGCAACAAAGATAACTACTCACTATTCATAATGTAAAAAATGAACAAAATAAGAGTGAAAACTATAAAACCCATTTAAAGCTGAAGATTGGAAGTTGATGAAGCTCCTCCTCTTCTTCTCCAATAGTTCCTTGATTGTAAACTGAAATCTTCACAACTATAAGCTAAATATATGACTATCTTTGTGTTTTTGAAGTAAAACTACAATAAAAGAGTGATTTCTACAAGTAAAATCCAAAAACTAAGTATAAGAAACCCACAAAATGTGAAAAACTGCGTTTCTACTCTCCTAAAACTCTAAGCACGAAACCCTAAAAAAAACTCTCCCTTTAAGCAAAAAATTTCGCAGCCTTTATAGAGCTGTCTAATAGGCCACGGCTGGGACACTTTTGTCTCAGCCGCGTTATAAGGAAGGGGCACGGCTGGGACAATTTGTCTTAACCGTGTCAAGCTTCTGGATCAAAAGTATGTTTTCGGGCTGCCATAGACACGGTTGGGACACTTTGTCTCAGCTGTGACCTTTAATGAAACGGTGCGTTTTGAATCCTAGATTGGCCACGGCTGGGACAGTTTGTCTCCACCGTGGCCATAGTGAAACGGTGAGTTTTGCCATCTTCATTGGACACGGCTGGGACACTTTGTCTCAGTCGTGCCTTATCAAAATTTCCTGCAAAAAGTGAAATTTAAGACCATTAATCAACTAAAAACTTCAAATTAATCAAAATGACTAAAATGAACATAAAAAACAATAATATAGCTTTAAAACACTAAAAACATGCAAGATGAGACACAAAAACACACAAAATTATCTAGAAAATAAACTCTAAAAACAAGATTATCAACTACCCCACACTTAGCTTTTTGCTCGCCCTCGAGCAAATGAATCATCCACAATCTTGAAAATTCAAACTCTACATAAGATCAAGCAAATTCAGATGAGATTCTAGCAACACTTAGTAGAAGATACTCAGATGAAGAATTCAATTAAAAAGACTCAACTAATCTATACCATACAATTTCTTGTGTGTGTGTGCAAGGCCAAAACATATTTATTTTCTTTCAAAAACCAAAACTACCAGTGAATTTCAGCAATCAAACAAATAGAGAATTACAACAATTTTTCGCTTGCAAATCAGAACAGTCATAAGCCTCTCCTTTAGCACCTGAACCACAAGGGTCATCTCCACTAAACAACTCAAAACAAAACAGGATCACTAGGGCTTACATTAAGGTTGTAATGGGGATAGGGCAAAGGTTCCACAAAATTTTTTTTTGATAAGGTTAACAAAACAGAATTAGCCACACTATCCAGAAATACAAACCGCCTAACTTTGTCAAGAAAATAACTCCTTCAAAATTGATGCTCTATCATTGTAAGAAGGGAAACTAATCTCAGGAAATTAGTTGGATTCTCAAAATTGTAGGAAGCAAGATAAATGACGCTTCCTATAAATGCTAGGTACCCACACTTATTTTCTGCAGCATAATAACTGATTTTTTTTTAACAGTATATTCATTCACTTACCAAGAAGGGCACCAAAAACACTAATTGTTTATTAACCTTGTCCCAAGATATTCAGAACGTTTAAACTCAATAATCCCTAAAAACTTCAACTTCCCTTTACTTCTTGACTGATAATCAAAAATTTACCAGACCTAATCATGCAAATTTCATTTTCCAACCTAGAGTAGCCAATTCAAAAATGGGACAGACAAAGGCATTTTAGGCTGCATGATTTAGCATAAGTGTAATCAAGAAAAATCAAATAGTAAGCTTTTAGCATACCAATTAAGCTCAAAGGGGCTAACAATGGTAGAATTTACTAAGGGTAGGTCAAACGTCATTTAAAAATTGGTTACCAAAGAAAGTTGCCTGGGTCATATCCTAATCTTATCTTAGTTGAATATTCATTTCGAAGGGTGATGAGGAAGGTTCTAACTATTCCAAAATTTCTTCACTCGAATGCTTTTACTTACTAGTTTTAATTTCATAAAACTTAGCCTATAGTGCTCATTAAGTTATAAATTGAATGGTATATAATTAATCGAGATCGATTCAAAAGAAGAACTTCCTTGAACAAAACTACTACTCTCTGGCTACTCAAACATCCTAAATAAGCAGTTCAAATATTAAGTTCAAATTAATTCGAAACAAGATTAACCGGCAAGCTCAGGCTAGTTGCAAGAGTAATTAACAATAAAAGACTAAACTAAATCGACACTAAAGAAATGCAGAATGTAATGTAAATTTCAAACACAAAAGAAAAGAACTAATACCAAAATCAAACAACCAAGATAAAAACTATGAAAAACATGAAAAACATGAAAGAAATTCGATTAGCAAACTACAGTCATAACACACATCAAAAACTAAAAACAAAACAACATCCCACAATTAGAAAGAAACAACAACAAAAACAAATACAGAAAAACTAAGTTAAACAATCTTCATCCTCAAACCTTCACCCCACACTTAAAACTTTTGCTGTCCCCAGCAAAAGACTAAAAGAGTACAAATAACAATGGAGTGATGAGTGAAGGAAAAATCCCTAAAATCATGGCGAGGAGGGCAGTGGTGGAGGCGGGAACTGGCTGTCGAACCGGGATTGCAACATCCCGAGAGCTGTAACAACGTCGTCCATCCGCTGCATGATGGATGTGAACCAGGAGTCCATCCTCTGAGAAATGCTGTCGAGTCAGGTATTAAGAGCAGTGTACTGCTCAGAGGACAAGGAAGATGCTTCAGCTTCAGCTCGCTCCAATTTCGTGGCTCCCTTGTGCACTGCTGCTCTATATAAAGCCCGCTTTGAAACCACCAAATTTTCTTGCCCTAGAAAGCAAGGGTCGTCAATTAGTACAGCCATATTCCACAGCATTTTTCGATCAATAATCATAGGCTTTTCAACTGCAGCACCCAACCTCGTATGGTTAAAGAAACGGGTTAAAGTGGTTACAAACCCTCCCATTGCTATCTTCGACTCCCTCTTTGGGAATGAGCGCAAATCTAAGACCTTCTAGACAATAAAATAGCCCCATTCAGCCTAATACCATTATGCATCGCATAGAGAATGGTGGCCTCGCTGGCATTAACATTTTCGGGCCCACCAAGATGGCTAAAGAAGGCCAATGCTAAATACCGATGCATTATTCTCAATGAATGATCCCTCAAGTGATGTGCCTTGGTATTCTTGGGGTTAAAGACTGTAGGATCCTTGGGGTCACAAACTCCCATCCATATTTCCTGTTTGTTAAGATGAGTAATGTCCCGGGGAGCATGTTGATTGAAACCCAAGACTTCAGAAAATGCATTGAAGGTCATCTGATATGGACTGCCATCGAGCCAAAAACTCATATGGCCCGGATCATCATAAGTATCCAGTCCCATTCTAATATTAGCTGTGCTAAAAAAATAATGAACCAAATGAGGATATACCTTTTCATTTCACTCGTAAAAGACTTTCCAGCCCACACCATTAAACAATCTGTCTAATTCGTTCTTAAAGCCTAACTCCGCCATAACTTCCATATTGAGGCGAGGGGTGGCTAGATATTCTTGCTTGCAAAAGATGGCCCACTTATCTGTAAATTCTGAGGGAACCCATGTAGGGACCTTAACCTTTGAGGGCCTTGGAGGGGCTGATGAGGAAGCACCAGCGTCGGGACGAGATCGTTTGGGTGCCATTTCTCCTGTAACACAATAATGCAACAAATAAGCATTGAAAACAAAACAAAGCACTTAAACATTACAATATATAACAAATAACTTATCTAAAACATAAGGAACAAACATAAACAAACACAAGTGGACTACTGGAAACAAAACACAAATTAAAACATATGCAATTGCATTAGAGACAACCAAAAACTTAACAGACATAGCCCGAACACATACAATTGCCTAACTCCTATATTAATCTTCTCTATCATTCGTGAAGCATGAAAACATGGTAAATGTTTCTTGAGTATGAGTGTGAGGCAAAATAAGGGCAAGTAACAAAGCAACTAAAGCAGAAAAATTCATAATGCTTCTATTAGGCAATTTATCAAACAGGTGGTGTGCAGAATGGTTGTGTCAACAAAAACAAGAAATAACCCGACCTAAATGAATGAGGCTTACAGAATACAGGCCAAAATCACAACCGATTCAACAGATAATGTTAAAGAAACAAGATATAGCGACAATTTAAGTAGAAAAGCTATATTAATCTCTCTTTGGCATTTCATCGAACAAGTGGTGGGTAAGGTTGGTTTGGCAACAAAATACACATAAAAATGCATGAAACTAACCAAGCACATGCCCACATTCATAACCTTCCACAATTGAAAAGAAAAGAAGCAAGAATTCTTAACAATTAAAGAGAATAAAAATGTACTTACCTCTCTGTGGCATTTGATCAAACACGTGGTGGGCGAATGCATAAATGCATAAAAACGAACTATAAACAACACACAAACAACACAACCAAGAATTACAACGGAAAAAAAAATCAAAAGCATGGGGATGGGAACACAAAATTTTCAAAATTAACAAAGGAGAACAAAAAAAAACAAAACTTCAATAAAAAAAATAAATAAAAATAAAAATAAAAAATAAAAAAATAAACCAAAATTAAAGAGAGGAGAGGAGAGAGATGCACCTGTTTCTTGAAGAGGAAGAGAGAGAGTGGAGCGAAAATGGGGAGAAAAGGTCGGAGTGGGGAAGAAAGATGCAGAGAAGAGAAGAAGAAGTGAAAAAGAGGGGCAAAAATCGGGTTAAAAATGAACAATCTCGACAAAATTTCAAATAGGCATAGCTGGGACGTTTTGTATCAGCCGTGCCCAGCTTAAAATCAAAACTCCCCGTTTTGATAAAATGAAAGGCACGGCTGAGACTTTTTTGTCTCGGCCATGCCACCCTACTGGATTTTAAACAAATCAAAAGGCACGGCTGGGACTACATGTCTCAGCCATGTCCCCGATGGATTTTTTTTTAGTGGACACGGCTAGGACTAATTGTCTCAGCCGTGCCTACCTTCTGGACTCCAACAAAAACATGGCACGAAGAAGGACACGGCTGGGACTAATTATCTCAGTCGTGCCCCCATTCTGGATCTAAACACTCCCAATTGGCCACGGCTGGGACGTTTTGTCTCAGCCGTGGCACACTTTTGCCTCTCAAAATTTTAAAGGGACACGACTGGGACTGTTTGTCTCAGCCGTGCCCAACTGGAAAATTGCAATATTAAAGACTCTTCCTCTCCTCAAAGAAATCAATCTAACAACACAACTAAAAACCAACTAAAGACAAAATAAACAACACTAACATGCTAAACTTGCAAGAAATTAAAGAAATAAAAATAAAAGAAATTGAGTTTAAGGATAAGAAAAAGTTCTTGTTTTAACAAGTCGCCAGCTCGACTTTCTTAGCTCTCATGAATCATCTTCTAAAGTGAGGATCACTGATGCAGCCTCATACTTGGAATCGAGATATGGCTTCAATCGGTGACCATTTACTTTGAACTCGCGCTTATGACCTTCTTCCAGATGTCTGATGGTTACTACTCCATAGCTAGAGACTTCGACAACCTCAAATGGTCCTTTCCACCTTGATTTCAACTTCCCAGGAAACAACCTCAGTCTGCTATCATAGAGAAGTACCTTCATTCCTGGCACAACTTCTTTCTTGGCGACTTTATGATCATGCCACTTCTTCGTGTTCTCCTTGTACTTCTTTGCATGTTCATAGGCCCAAAATTGAATCTCTTCCAACTCACTTAACTGCAAGAACCTACATTTTCCTGCATTCTCAAGATTAAGATTTAAGAATTTAGTAGCCCAATAAGCCTTATGCTCCAATTCCACCGGTAGATGACAAGACTTGCCAAACATTAACCTAAATGGTGACATTCCTATTGGTGTCTTAAAGGCTGTCCTATATGCCCACAAAGCTTCATCTAGCTTAAGGTACCAATCCTTCCTAGATGCATTGACCGTTTTCTCCAAAATTGCCTTCAACTCTCGGTTAGAAACCTCAACTTGCCCATTAGCTTGGGCATGATATGGGGTAGTTATTTTGTGCCTCACTCCAAATCTTTTCAATAAGGCTTTGAATTGTTGGTTGACAAAATGTTTCCCACCATCACTGATAATGGCTCTCGGGGCTCCATAGCGAGTGAATATATTCTTTCTTAGGAATTCTAAAACAACATTTGCATCACAAGTCCTAGTGGCTATAGCTTCTACCCACTTGCTCACATAATCGACTACCACTAAGATATATTCAAACCCATGAGAAATTGGAAAAGGCCCCATGAAATCTATTCCCCATAAATCAAACATTTTAACCTCAAGCATATTGGTCAATGGCATCTCATCTCTCCTAGTTATATTTCCCACCCTTTGACATCGATCACAAGTTTGAATAAACAATTTAACATCATTAAATAAGGTGGGCCAATAAAATCCAGAAGAAAGAATTTTTGATACCGTTCTATCAGAGCCATGATGTCCACCAGCTTCCCCACTATGACAGGCTCGAATAATTTCTGCTTGCTCTTTCTTTGGAATGCATCTTCTGAGAACTTGATCAGTACAAAGACGAAAGAGGTAGGGATCATCCCAGATGTAGTGCTTCGCATCAGCTTTAAGCTTCTTCCTTTGCTGCCATGTGAAGTCCCTTGGCATATAACCTCCTGCGAGAAAATTTGCAACATTAGCGAACCAAGGTAAAGAAATTCACAAACAAATAATGCACAAATTCGTTCATCAGGGAATAGATCCGAAATCTCCCCTTTTTCAATATGATCATGCTCCATTCTTGACAGATAATCTGCTACATGGTTTTCTGCCCCCTTCTTGTCTTTAATATCTAAATCGAACTCTTGCAATAGGAGTACCCATCTTATCAGTCTTCGCTTGGATTCCTTTTTGGCAAAGAGATGCCTTAGTGCTACATGATCAGACCACACCACAATCTTCGCTCCCAGTAGATATGGTCAAAATTTCTCAAATGCAAATACAATGGCAAGAAGCTCTTTTTCAGTTGTGGTATAATTGACTTGAGCTCCTGTTAAAGTGTGGCTTGCATAATAAATAGCACAAAAGACTTTCTCTTGCCTTTGACCGAGCACTACTCTCACTACAAAATCGTTCGCATCACACATTAGTTCAAATGGTGAATTCCAATCCGGAGATATAATCACCGGAGCTGAAATAAGCCTTTGCTTCAACAATTCAAAGGTCAATAAACATTCATCATCAAAATCAAAAGGAGCATCTTTCATTAACAAATTCGACAAAGGTTTCGCAATTTTTGAGAAATCCTTTATAAACCTTCTATAGAAACCTGCATGCCCTAGAAAACTCCTTACTACCTTAACATTGGTTGGTGGTGGAAGCTTCTCTATAACCTCTATTTTTGCCTTGTCCACCTCAATCCCCTTCTCAGAAATCTTATGCCCCAAAACTATCCCTTCCCTTACCATAAAGTGGCATTTTTCCCAATTTAATACTAAGTTGGTCTCCTTACACCTACTTAACACTAAATCGAGATGCTCTAAGCAGCTCTCAAAGTCAAGCCCATATATGGTAAAGTCATCCATAAACACCTCCATAAATTTCTCTATAAAGTCATGAAAAATTGCCATCATGCACCGCTGAAATGTAGCCGGTTCATTGCATAAGTCAAAAGGCATTCTCCTATAGGAAAAAGTGCAATAAGGGCAGGTAAAGGTGGTTTTCTCCTGATCTTCTGAGGCTATGGGAACTTGCAGATATCTCGAATACCCGTCTAAAAAATAATAAAACCTATTACCCGCTAACCTTTCCAACATCTGATCAATAAATGGCAATGGGAAATGATCTTTTCTGGTGGCATGATTAATTCTCCTATAGTCTATGCACACCCTCCAGCCCGTGACCGTCCGAGTTGGGATTAATTCATCTAATTCATTTTTTATCACTGTCATTCCCCCTTTCTTTGGGACACATTGCACAGGGCTAACCCATTTACTATCAGAGATTGGATAGATTATACCTGAATCGAGCAGTTTAAGTACCTCTTTCTTCATAACCTCTTGCATAGCTGGATTGAGCCGTCTTTGGGGTTGAGCGACCGATTTGTAATCCTCCTCCATGAGAATCCGGTATGTGCAGTAACTCCGATTAATACCTTTCAAGTTCGTTGTCTCCCATCCTATTGCCTTCTTGTGTTTTTTCAACACCTTGAGCAGCGTATCCTCTTCAGTACCTATCAATAAAGAAGAAATAATCACTGGCTTATCTTCTCCTTCTAAAAATACATACTTTAAGTGAGAAGGAAGAGGTTTTAGTTTAGATTTCAATTTTCCCTCTTGCACAGTGGTTTTCTCTTGCTTCAGATTCTCCTCCTCACAGTCTTTCGCTACAGTTGCTACTAGTTCTTCTTTTACTCCATCCAATTCTTCATTTTCCAAGGAATGCATCAAACTTGAATTTATTGGATCATTTAGTAGTACTTTTTCTTACACTTCCTCTACACATTCGTCGATTTTGTCCATGAAGTAGGCTGACTCTTCTAGGTCACTTGATGGATATTTTTGAGACTTGTTCATATCTACCACCGGTTCTTCGTTGTTGAATCGAAGAGTAACCTTTTGCCCATGGACATCAATCAAAGCCTTTGCAATGTTCAAAAATGGTCTTCCCACGATAAGGGGTACTTTCCTGTCTTCCTCCATTTCCATGACTACAAAATCCACGGGAAAAATGAATTTTCCTACTTTTACCAGTAAGTCCTCAATAACTCCCTTTGGCCTTCTCATCGATCTATCTGCCAGTTGAAGTCTCATTCCTGTTTCCTTGAGATCGCCTAAATTGAGTTTCCTGCACATAGAATAAGGCATTAAATTAATGTTGGCCCCTAGATCTCATAAAGCATTTCCAACAAAAGTTTCACCAATTTCGCAAGGTAAAGTGAAGCTACCTGGATCTTCCAATTTCTCCGAAATCTTATTCATTATAATTGCACTACAGTTCTCTGTGAGTTACACAGTCCCATACCCTTCTAATTTCTTTTTATTAGAACAAAGTTCTTTCATAAACTTAGCATAGTTGGGAATGTGTGCTAGGGCTTCAGCAAAAGGCAAGTTAATATGTAATTTCTTAAACATTTCTAGAAACCTAGCCAATTGCTCATTTTCTTCTCCTTTTTAGCTACAGCAGGAAATGGCAACCTATTGATATTAAGATCCTCTATGCTTGGATTCACAATACTTTTTCCCTTGTCTTTCCTTGGAGGATCCGTATCTACCTTTACTCTAGAGTTAGAAACACTTACCTTCCGTGTTGGTTCCTCCAAATCAGTTGATGAAGTTGGTGATTTACCTCTTTCTTCCTCTCATGCTGCTTCCTTGCCACTTCTCAAAGTGATTGCTTTGGCCTCCTCCTTGGGATTGCGATCCACATTTGAAGGAAATGTCCCTGGTTGTCTATTTGACATTGAAGTTGCAAGTTGACCCAATTGAGTCTCCAAATTTCTCATTGAAGCATCTTGGTTTCGGTTTCATTGCTCTTGAGATTTCCACCTTGAATCTTGACTTGCCATGAATTGTTGTTGGCTATTCATGAAACTGGCAAACATGTCTTTTAGATTTGGTTTTTTTTCTTGAATGGGTGGCCTTGATTGAAATCCTGGTGGATGGTATGGTTGAGGTTGAGATTGATTAGAGTTTTGCCCTTGATGATGATTTGGTAGATAGGGTGTTTGGTACGGATTGGTGGCTTGTGGTTGGTGAGGCTGAGCATGACTATGATAAGCATTTGAGTGATAAGGGACTCTTGGTTGTGGTTGAGAAGATGAAGCTTATTGATTCCCTTCCTTCCATGAGAAATTAGGGTGATTTCTCCATCCTGGGTTATATGAGTTGCTATAGGGGTCATTCCTTCTAAAATCGCCTAGTGCATTTACATCTCCTACAACTCCACCTTCTTGGACCCCTTGCCCACTTTCACATGGCCCAAGTCCTTGATTTACTGCAGCTACATTTTGAACTTTCAGCCCGCTCAACTCTTTTTTGACCAATTCTATCTGGGCTTTTAATAATGCCACTTCATCCACATTGTGTAGACCTTGCCTCCTTCGGATTCCTCTAGGGGCAGTCCATTGAGAGTCATTCGCCGCCATCTCATCCAACAACTGAAAAGCGTCCTCAAGTAGCTTGTTCAAGAAAGATCCTGCTGATGCTTCATCCAATAATGACCTTGTTTGAGGTGTAACTCCAGCATAAAAGATGGTCATCAATTGATAGACAGCTATTTCATGATGCAGACAACTTTTTAATATTCTCCTAAACCTCTCCCAGGCCTCGTGAAAAGGTTCTTCATTCATTTGATGGAACCCCATGATATTATTTCAAATGCTTGCAGTCTTTGTTGGAGGAAAAAATCTCATTAGAAACTTTTCTTGCATCTGATCCCATGACCATATTGACTGTCGTGGTAACATTTGTAGCCACTCTCTTGCTTTGCCAATCAATGTAAATGGAAACAGCTTCAATCTTACTGCATCCGTACTAACACCTGAAATTTGAACAGTATCACTAACTTCCAAAAATATGTCAATATGCTGAGCTGGATCTTCTACTTCTGAACCAGAGAACTTATTCCTCTGTACCATAGTAATGGTGGCTGGCTTGAGCTCAAATTGCACTCCTCTCGGTAATACAATTGTTCGATGATCTTCATTCCACCTTGGCATAGCGTAGTCTCTTATGGTCCTCTGCCTAGGCATTTCTTCTCTTCTTGCCCCTAGGATTTGTTCATGTGCCCTCGGCACTTGTTCATTCTTAGGAGGAAACTCATCAAGAGGAGGATCGTGCTCCATCTCGTTATCTCTATTAGCTCTCCTTCTTTGGTGTAGGGTCCTCTCAATTTCAGGATCAAAAGGTAGTAATTGCTCTTGTCTTGTTTTGTTCATGCACCAATTTCACCTGAAAGAATCAGGAAAAACAAAATAAGAAAAAAAAAACACATACAAAGAACAATCACAGCTTAATAACAACGCTAGATCCTCGGCAACGGCGCCAAAAGCTTGTTGCGAGCCTAGCAAGTGCACTAGATCGACAAGTAATAAAGTGGGGTAAATTTAAGACCCTCAATATCGAACCCAAGGGAAATGTATGTGTGAAAATTGTGAAAATTAATTGTATGCTAAAGAATTCCCAATTTAGTTTGTATGAGCTGTTAATTTGTATAGTGCAAACTTTAAAAACTAAAATATGCAATGAAAGGAAATTAATTCTAATGACAGTGAATTGAGTATGTATTTAATTCAGAAAAGATTAACAAGTATGTAAATATATATAAATTAAAGTGTTGCTTAGGTATACTTATCCACCCCATCGAACCCAATGTGAATTAATTTTGTCTTAAAGAATACATGAATGAATTCGGGATAACCCTCTTAACCCAAGCTTCCCATTCCGGAGCCAACTATTCTAATTACTAAGCTTCCCATTCCGAAGCCAACCTAACAACTAGCCTATGTACGGGTCTAACATCCTATGTTTGGTCTGCCTTCCCATTCCGGAGCCAAACAACCCAAATCTCATCCATTTCACTCCACACTCTAGTCCCAAAATCATAATTACTTCACATTTAGAATCCCATTCCGGAGCCGTCTAAATTAATACAGCATTCATGAGCAAGATTATTCATAAACTTCAATCCACTAGACTCAATACACATCCAAAGATATATGATGAACATCATTCATCCATGTAAGGAAATTAAATCAATAGTTTGAAAATTCTTGAAATATAAATAAGTAACAGTGAAATGAACCATTCACTCATGTGAAATCAAAATGTGCTCAATATTCACATTGTGAGTAGGGGATTCAAAGCTTCCCCAAGCAACAAAGATAACTACTCACTATTCATAATGTAAAAAATGAACAAAATAAGAGTGAAAACTATAAAACCCATTTGAAGCTGAAGATTGGAAGTTGATGAAGCTCCTCCTCTTCTTCTCCAACAGCTCCTTGATTGTAAGTTGAAATCTTCACAACTATAAGCTAAATCTATGACTATCTTTGTGTTTTTAAAGTAAAACTACACTAAAAGAGTGATTTTTACACGTTAAATCCAAAAACTAAGAATAAGAAACCCACAAAATGTGAAAAACTGCGTTTCTACTCTCCTAAAACTCTAAGCACGAAACCCTAAAAAAAACTCTCCCTTTAAGCAAAAAATTTCGCAGCCTTTATAGAGCTGTCTAATAGGCCACGGCTGGGACACTTTTGTCTCAACCGCGTCATAAGGAAGGGGCACGGCTGGGACAATTTGTCTCAGCCGTGTCAAGCTTCTGGATCAAAAGTATGTTCTCGGGCTACCATAGACACGACTGGGACACTTTGTCTCAGCCGTGACGTTTAATGAAACGGCGCGTTTTGAATCCTGGATTGGCCACGGCTGGGATAGTTTGTCTCCGCCGTGGCCATAGTGAAACGGTGAGTTTTACCATCTGTATTGGACACGGCTGGGACACTTTGTCGCAGCCATGCCTTATCAAAATTTCCTGCAAAAAGTGAAATTTAAGACCATTAATCAACTAAAAACTTCAAATTAATCAAAATGACTAAAATAAACATAAAAAACAATAATATAGCTTTAAAACACTAAAAACATGCAAGATGAGACACTAAAACACACAAAATTATCCAGAAAATAAACTCTAAAAACAAGATTATCAATACCTAAGCTATTTTAGAAAGAGAAGGGAAGAGTAAAAATCCAAGCTTTTTTCTCTTAAAGACATCATCAGTAACACTCTAATCCACTAACCATGGATAATAATCAATCATCATCATGAAACTAGTAAAGATCCAACAGAAATAATAATAATAATTATTATAAGACAGGCCATAATTACCTACCATAATAAATTATTCAAGCTTATTGATAAATAATCATAACATAAATGGCCTTCAACCATCCTGAAATCCTCAAAGCAACTGCATCTTACCCGATCCTTTGGGGCTTATCTTGAAACCTTCACGGATAAATGAACTTGTGCTAAGCTATAAAGCTTAGTGGGGAACAAAACTCAATAGATAACCTCTTTCCCTAAGTCATATTATCATGCATAAATATACACAACTTTTATAATAACACAGAATAACATATGAGTTTATTATTTTGATCATTTGAGAAAGACTTCAGCCTCAATAATGAAGACTCTATTACACTAACATCATCATAGCTTACTATTCATGTCAGACTATTATCATTCATGCATTTCATAATTCTTTCTTCTTACAACTCAAGAAATCATGATTATTGATCGAACAAGCTCGACTTGATTCAATTAATCAATATGTCATGCTTAAGAAAGTGCTTATGCCATGCAACATCCCCTTTCATATTATTAGACATGATTTCTTCTTATAATAACTAAATTCTCATTCCTGTTTCATGCATATGTGTTCCTTAATTTTATCTTAACATGGTAACTTAAGCCTCTTACAACACCATTTTATATCATACATTGCACTTAGTTAGGTTAATGTTATAATTATGCATATGTACATGCAAACCTTCATATATATATAATAATAGACTACGAAGTTGCATGCGATTACAAAGAACAAGCATTACATGTTGTAATTATTAGACAAAATCTCTATGTCTCAAGCATGCATTTCATGAGTTCAAAGTACATGAAGCTTAGTGTACATGTTACAGTCCATATAAGTTCTAGTACAATATTGTACACTATGGGGTACATATATTTTTCGTGGAACCCACCGATGGAGTTCAACTCACACCGGTACTCACACGAAAACCTTCCTCATGGTTGAGGTGATATACATATCTCACAATCATGATATATTGAACATGGCATCTCATTTCATAAAGATAGTTATAGCCAAAAGGAATTTAAAATAAAACAACACAATACAATAAGTTATTCATCATGCTTATGTTAACTAAGTGAAGAAATCAATGTATGTATATATATATATATATATATCACTTTATTTCTTGTACTTTTTATCATCTTTAATAGCCTAAGTACTAGTTCAAAGGGTGGATAATGGGAGCAATGGATACCCAGAGGTATCAAACTATGGATATCCGAAGATATCAAATAATGGAGCCAAACGGGGTCGAGCAATTGTTCCAGCAAGGAACAACTATGGACCCAAACGGGGTCAAGTAATGGTTCCATTAAGGAACAAGACCCAAACAGGGTCAACTATGGCAGCTGCGACTGTATCCCTCTAGGCATGCCTATCTAATCCACAACTGAACTAAGACCCGCAGGCTTAACCCTTTAAGAATATCTTTAATTCATCATATTTTTCTTTACTTAATACATCATTTGGCTTCAAGCTACAATTCATAAAAGAATACATATCATTCTTACCATACATCAATGTTGAGATTTAGGCTCCATTACACATGGATATAAGTCATGTCATCACATAGTTGCATCAACATCATTCATACATATCGTAGTAGTTTACATGATAATGCAAACATAATAAAACATTACTTTCATAGATCTATCTTATCATACTTAGAATTATGCGTGAAACCAATAAGGCAAATATGAAAGTGTAGTTCTTGCAACTAAAAAGCTTCACAATATCATATGTATGTCCATATATATATATATATGTGTGTGTGTGTGTGTGTGCATATAAAGGCAACTTGATATATAATAGTACATACTGTTAAGGTATTCATAACTGGTCATATAAGGAGTCAAACTACTTGTCATAGCATGGTTGAATTAATTGCAAAATATTGACTTACATAACTCATTGATAATTCTCAATGATGTAACTTGTTGCAATTTGTCGTAAGAAGCTTTCACACCTCTTCAAACTCACATCAAAACATGATTATTTTAAACAATACTCATGCATTTACGATCCATATAGTAGTAAAATGTGTAAGTTCTCCTACAGCTTAAAGGTCAACACTTGTTCATGTTTAATCCTTTGATTCACTTCAATTGTTTATCAAATTATAGACAATAAGTTGTATACCTTAATATAGTCATATATATATTTCAATCCTCTTACTTGTATTTTATGCTCAGGTAAATTATGTGAACTCATTTCATCTTAGTCGTTAGCACACAATGGACGCTCATGTGCTAATCATAATGTATTATAGGCATGAGCAAACAGGCGAGCATGTTATTACACTTTATTGCTAATCATTAATTCTTCTTGTGACTCTGTGTGTAATCAAGCTTCTATAGTTTCATAATTTATCATAAATTGTGATGTCCCATTTCATTTTACTTGGACACGTAACCTTGTGAATATACTCTTATTATCACTAGGTTATATCATAGTATTCTCATGTCATTGTAGAGGAATATCAATGTGTAATATCTTTGGGACAAGCCAAAACACATGTGTATAATCATTATAATACCATCAAATACAAGTAAAAATTTTCATGTATTCTAATGTTAGTATTTATTTACTAACTTCAATATCATATATCGTTTCATTTAATCATGTTTAGTGTCACAAATTATTTTTATTTTATGTTTAAAATGATTTAAAATTACTTTAAAAGGGTTTAGACCCATTTTGATGATACAAAAGGGCTTAAAAATCATGTTTAGGTGAAGTAGGGAAGTGTCACGAGTCATTAGGGGTGTCACTACTCATGAAAGAGAGCAAACATCATGACTCGTGCAGTTGATCACGAGTAAAACATGTCACGAGTCGTGAACAGCCATACATAGTTTTCTGAGTTTGACTTGTAAGCAATTTATGACCTAACAAAAGGCATTTTTAGCCAAAATAGTCTTCTACAAACTTGTTCCTCTATCTTTATAGTTTCTAAAACATCAAAAATTATCTTGATATCGTTTTTATATTTTTAGATATTTACAAAACACTGAGGTCTACTCCTAGTAACTGGGCAGCAAACTACTCCGGAATTCAAGCTGAAATATGGCCTAGTTAGGGACATATTTAGAACTTTGTTTCTTCATACGAAATATATTTATGGATGTATATTTTTAAAACCAAAAAGAATAATTCAATTTTCTATTCTCTAACTCAACTTATAAGCAAAAGAGTTTAGATAGGTCTATTAGTCATGAAGAAATGTTTGACTCGTGAAGGGATTTCACGAGTGAAGTAAAGGGATGAGGTTCACGACTCGTGAAGAAGTTCATGAGTGAAGAAGAAGGGATAAGGTTCATGACTTATGAAGAAGCTCAAGAGTGAAGAAGAAGGGGTAAGGTTCATGACTCATGAAGAGGTTTGACTCATGAAGAAAAATGGATAAGGTTCACGGCTTGTGCAGAGGTTCACAAGTGAAGAAAAATGGATTAGGTACATGAATTGTGAAGAGGTTCACAAATGAAGGCAAGAGGTGCACGAATCGTGATAGATGTCACGACTCAGTCACGACTCGTGAAGAAGTTCATGACTCGTGAAGAATGTCATGACTCGGCAACTTACGAAAGAACGTTGTCAGAAATAGATCGATCTCAGCTTAAACGTAAATAGAAATAATTCGATAAGCCAAACGATCTTCAAAGTCTCATATTAAAACAACCAATCATTCCTTACCCATTTTAAAACAAACAATCTTTCATTACTCATTTAAGAATCTAGACAACATAACCCTAATGTCTGTAAATCCATATACAGATAACAAAATCATAGTATTCCCATACCTGGCCTTTGAAGCTTCAAACCTCCTTTACTTCTCTTGATCCATCCCCTTTACTCTTGATTCCTTTCTTCATAAGGTTGAAACACCAAAACCCTAGGTTCCTCTTCTTCAACCTATAACTAGTGTGAGATGAGAGAGAGAAGGAGAGAGAGATCTCCCCCTTGTCTTAGCCAATCCCCACATCTTTAGGAAATAATAAATAGGCAAGTGAGGTTATTATATTCCCAAGGAAATTCCCATAACACCCCTAAGCACAAATAAACCCCCATTATTTCAATTCCTTTCAACTTAACCCCAAGACTTTCTAATTTACTTTCAATTACATACTTCCTTAAAATTACAACTTACCCATATTCAATTACATACATGTTGAATTACCAAAATACCCCTCTTGATACTTAACCTTGATAATTACAAAATAATCCAATTTTGCCTTAATTAATGGTAACCTTCATTAATCAACAATAATCCGATTAGGGTCATGAGTGGGTCCTTATAAAGCTCACCTTCTTAAAAGAATTTTGTCCTCGAAATTCAAATATGGTGATCTTTATATTTATTGCTATAAATTCTTAATCGTGCTTTAGCTATAAGTAACTATAACCATAAGCATTCTCTATATCTATAATAAACTCATCCATCTATAATCATTTGTATCTGTCTTTAATTTTGAGATACTCAGATACTCTTATGCTCGTTTTATCTTCTATCAGTTTTCCTTTTTAGCTGGGTCTGAATATGATGCGATGTTATTCATGTATTATGAAATGATATGGAATGCTATGCAATGCATCAATGTTTTCATGTATGCAATGAATACCCATGCATATTCACATATTCTGTTCATGCTTTATCCTATCCCAAAATCGTGAAACATGTTCAATTGCCCAAGCTGATTAGGAAAATCCTAACAATCATATATAAAGCATCTTAACAATCTCAACATCTTGCAAGCTCAGCAATGCCAAAACTCAAATTCTCTTCTTATCACATAAAAGTTTCCTCAAACATCTTAATAAATAATCTAGATATACTTATAATCAAACTTGTGCTATACTTTAATCACATAACATCAAGGCTTTTAAGCACTTCCAATATCAAGAAGTGAGAGATACCGATACTTTCTTAGATATCATCTCACCATCTCGTAATCAAAATCTTACTAGTACTTTAATATCCATAAATCCTAAGTCAATCATCACTCGCAATCATCAAAGTTTGTGTCTTAATAACAATAACATAGAATATGGCTATTTGGTCTAGACCAATATCATCTCAACCTTCAAGAATACTTTCTTAATTCCTTATTGCCCAGAAAAGACTAAACCTGGGTGCTCATATACCATTAAGTGTAACACCTTAATCCACTAACCATGGATAATCATCAATCATCATCATCATAAACCTAGTAAAGATCCAGCAGAAATAATAATAATTATTATAGGACAGGCCATAATTACATGCCATAATAAATTTATTAAGCTTATGGATAAATAATCATAACATAAATGGCCTTCAAGCATCTTGAAATCCTTAAAGCAACTGCATCTTGCCTGATCCTCTAGAGCTTATCTTGAAACCTACACGGATAAATGAACTCGTGCTAAGCTATAAAGCTTAGTGGGGAACAAAACTCTATAGATAACCTCTTTCCCTAGGTCATATTATCATGCATAAATATACATAAATTTTACAATAACACAAAATAACATATGAGTTTATTATATTGATCATTTGAGAAAGACTTCAGCCTTAACAATGAATACCTTGTTACACTAATCTAAAGTATTTACTTGACTTAGCTTAATCCTGGTTAGACTTGTTAGTTCACTAACATCATCATAGCTTACTATTCATTTCAGACTATTATCATTCATGAATTTCATAATTATTTCTTCTTACAACTCAAGAAATCATGATTGTTGATCGAACAAGCTTGACTTGACTCAGTTAATCGATATGGAATGCTTAAGAAAGTGCTTATGGCATGCAACATCCCCTTTCATATTATTAGACATGATTTCTTCTTATAATAACTCAATTTTTATTCCTGTTTCATGCATATGTGTTCCTTAATTTTAACTTAACATGGTAACTTAAACCCCTTACAACACCATTTTATATCATACGTTACACTTAGTTAGGTCAATGTTATCATTATGCATATGTGCGTGAAAACCTTCATATATATATATAATAATAGACTACGAAGTTGCATGCAATTACGAAGAACAAGCATTACATGTTGTAATTACTAAACAAATCTCTATGTCTCAAGCATGCATTTCATGAGTTCAAAGTACATGAAATTTAGTGTATATGTTACAGTCCATATAAGCTTTAGTACAATATTGTACTATGTGGGGTACATATATTTTTCACGGAACCCACCGATGGAGTTCAACTCACATCGGTACTCATATGGGAACCTTCCTCATGGTCGAGGTGATATACATATCTTACAATCATGATATACTGAACATGGCATCTCATTTCATAAAGACAGTTATAGCCAAAAGGAATTTAAGATAAAAAAACACAATATAATAAGTCATTCATCATGCTTATGTTAACTAAGTGAAGAAATTGATGCATATATATATATATATATCACTTTATTTCTTGTACTTTTTATCATCTTTAATAGCCTGCCTAAGTACTAGCTCAAATGATGGATAATGAGAGCAATGTATATCCAAAGGTATCAAACTATGGATATCCGAAGATATCAAATAATGGACCCAAATGGGGTCGAGCAATGGTTCCAGCATGGAACAATTATGGACCTAAACGGGGTCAAGCAATGGTTTCATTAAGGAACAAGACCCAAACGGGGCCAACTATGGCAACTACGACTATATCCCTCTAAGTATGCCAATCTAATCCATAACTGAATTACGACTCGCAGGCTTAGCCCTTTAAGAACATCTTTAATCCATCATATTCTTATTTACTTAATACATCATTTGGCTTTAAGCCACAATTAATAAAAGAATGCATATCATTCTTATCATACATCAATGTTGAGCTTTAGGCTCCATTACACATGGATGCAATTCATGTCATCACATAGTTGCATCAACATCATTCATACATATCGTAGTGGTTTACATGATAATGCAAACATAATAAAACATTATTTTCATCGATCTATCTTATCATACTTAGAATTATGCATGAAGCCAATAAGGCAATTATGAAAGTGTAGTTCTTGCAACTAGAAAGCTTTATAATATCATATGCATGTCCATATATATGTGTATGTGTGCATATAAAGGCAACTTGAATCATAATAGTACATACTATTAGGGTATTCATAACTGGTCACATAAGGAGTTAAACTACTTGTCATAGCATGGTTGAATCAATTATAAAATATTGACTTACATAACTCATTGATAATTCTCAATGACGTAACTTGTTGCAATTTGCCGTGAGTAGCTTTCACACCTCATCAAACTCACATCAAAACAGGATTATTTTAAACAATACTCATCATTTACGATCCATATAGTAGTAACATGTGTAAGTTCTCCTACAGCTTAAAGGTCAACACTTGTTCATCTTTAAACTTTGATTCACTTCAATTGTTTATCAGATTATAGACAATAAGTTGTATACCTTAATATAGTCATATATATATATTATATATATATCAATCCTCTTATTTGTAGTTTATACTCAGGTAGATTATGTGAGCTCATTTCAACTTAGTCTTTAGCACACTACGGACGCTCATGTGTTAATCAAAATGTATTATAGGCATGAGCAAACAGGTGAGCATGTTATTACACTTTACTGCTAATCATTAATTCTTCTTGTGACTCTGTGAGTAATCAAGCTTCTATGGTTTCATAATTTAACATAAATTGTGATGTCCCATTTCATTTAACTTGGACATGTAACCTTGTGACTATACTCTTATTATCACTAGGTTATATCATAGTATTCTCATGTCATTGTAGAGGAATATCAATGTGCAATATCTTTGGGCCAAGCCAAAACACATGTGTATAATCATTATAATACCATCAAATACAAGTAAAAATTTTCATGTATTCTAATGTTAGTATTTATTTACTAACTTTATTCTCATATATCATTTCATTTAATCATGTTTAGTGTCACAACTTATCTTTATTTTATGTTTAAAATACTTTAAAATTACTTAAAAAGGATTTAGATCGGTTTTGATGATACAAAAGGTCTTTAAAATCATGTTTGGATGAAGAGGGAAGTGTCACAAGTCGTGAGGGGTGTCACTGCTTATGAAAGAGAGCAAACATCATGACTCGTGCAGTTGTTCACAAGTAAAACATGTCACGAGTGGTGAACAGCCATAGGAAGTTTTCTAAGTTCAATTTGTAAGCGACCTTTGACCTAAAAAAAGGCATTTTTAGCCAAAATGGTCTTCTACAAACGTGTTGCAATATGTTTCTAGTTTCTAAAACATCAAAAATCATCTTGATATCATTTCTATATTTTTTGATATTTACAAAACACTGAGGTTTACTCCTAGTAACTGGGCAGCAAACTACTCCAGAATTCAAGCTGAAGTATGGCCTAGTTAGGGACATATTTAGAACTTGGTTTCTTCATATGAAATATATTTATGTATGTCTATTTTTAAAACCAAAAAGAATCATTCAATTTTCTATTCTCTAGCTCAACTTATAAGCAAAAGAGTTTAGATAGGTATATTAGTCATGAAGAAATGTTTGACTCGTGAAGGGATTTCACGAGTGAAGTAAAGGGATGAGGTTCATGACTCGTGAAGAAGTTCACAAGTGAAGAAGAAGGGATAAGGTTCACAACTCGTGAAGAAGTTCACGAGTGAAGAAGAAGGGATAAGGTTCATGACTCGTGAAGAAAAATGGATTAGGTTCACGACTCATAAAGAGGTTCACGAGTGAAGAAAAATGGATAAGGTTCATGACTTGTGAAGAGGTTCACAAGTGAAGGCAAGAGGTGCATGACTCATGATAGACGTCATGAATCAGTCATGACTTGTAAAGAAGTTCACGACTCGTGGAGAATGTGACAACTTGGCACCCTAAGAAAGAACGTTGTCAGAAATAGATCGATCTCAGCTCAAACGTAAATAGAAATAATTCCATAAGCCAAACGATCTTCAAAGACTCATTTTAAAACAACCAATCCTTCCTTACTCATCTTAAAACAAACAATCTTTCATTACTCATTTAAGAATCCAGACAACATAACCCTAATTTCTATAAATCTATCTACAGACAACAAAATCACAGTATTCCCATACCTGGCCTTTGAAGCTTCAAACCTCCTTCACTCCTCTTGATCCATCCCCTTTACTCTTGATTCCTTTCTTAATAAGGTTGAAACACTAAAACCCTTGGTTCCTCTTCTTCAACCCGTAACCAGTGAGAGAGGATAGAGAGAAAGAGAGTGAGAAGGAGAGAGAGAGAGAGAGATCTCCCCGTTGTCTTAGCCGATCCCCAGATCTTTAGGAAATAAGAAATAGGCAAGTGGGGTTATTATATTCCCAAGGAAATTCCTATAACACCACTAAGCACAAATAAACCCCCATTATTTCAATTCCTTTCAACTTAACCCCAAGACTTTCTAATTTACTTTCAATTACATACTTCCTTAAAATTACAACTTACCCATATTCAATTACATACATGATGAATTACCAAAATACCCCTTTTGGGACTTAACCTCGATAATTGCAAAATAATCCAATTTTGCCTTAATTAATGGTAACCTTCATTAATCAACAATAATTCGATTAGGGCCATGATTAGGTCCTTACATCATCCCTCTCTTTTAAGAACTACTAAAAGAGCTTCTCTCTCTTACATGCAATTCTCAGGATTTAAATAAGAGAGTAAAAATTTCACTAAACTCAATCACTTTCTTACATGTTAAAAATCTATCCCCTTTATTTCTTTCTTTCAATAACCACCCCTAAAGTCAACTTTTTTTTTTTCTTTTTAATTAAATCTTAATCTTATATATTATTTGTGATTAACGTAAATAGTAAAATATAAAATAACCAAATTTCCCTTCCATGACTCTAATCCTTATTTCACAGATTAATTAAACAATAGATTAATTATAATTCCAATTAATTTAGGCAAATATCTACTAGGGTAAAAGTTAGACCTTGCAATAAATCATATCAAACTATAAAATAACGATAAAATATGGTTTAAATCATACCAACATAAATAAACATATAAATATAAAAGGTAAGTTAGACTATATCAAAGTTCATTAATGGAAAACATACACAAAAAATAACCTAACATGCCATTCTACGTGTTAGACCATTATTCAACGAACATGGCATTCACACAAGCATTAAAAATTTTTATTAAATAACATAAAATGAAAAAAAAGAGGAAAATAAAGACCTAATTAACGACCTCAGGAAATCGAATTATGTGACTCTAAAAACCGTGATCCAAAGCTTTGATCTTTGATCTCTACGTTTAACTAAGAAAAATGTGTATTCCAATAATTATTTTTGTGTTATAGCCTCGAAGGAGAGGGAATTAATTTTCTATTCCTCAAATTTGACTATTTTTTTCTAAAGTCCAAGTGAGATCTCATTTTAAAACCCTAATATTTTCTTTAATTACCTAAGGAAAAGTTAGAAATCGACTCCAACTCTGAATCCTTAAAGAGGAAGGAAAAAAATACCCAAAATTAAGACTGATCAGATTTCCAAAATCTTGACTCAATCTAGTCTTTTCAAAACTAAAAAACATGGAAACACTCTATAGACAAGTGTCTGTCAATGACAAATGGTCATCCCTTACACTGTAACACCCTACTATCGATCATTATTTTTGTACATGGCAACTTTTTACTCACAATATCTCCTAGTTACTATTCCATTGATATAAAATTCCCTAGCATAAAGACTTGTAAACCGTTCTACCCAAACCTATAAATTGGCAACTTGACCCTCCCAAAAGGCAACCTTTACCACCAAAACTCTATTAGCATTCATTGCACTTTTAAAATCATCCATCTCATCATTGCAACATAAGCACATAATTCCATATACATATACTTTAATATATATACATATAAATAAAATGACAACTATTTTGCATCCATAACACAATGTAATACATTATTAGCCACTTATCCAACACCTAATACATGTGTTATCTAGACTCCATATCCACAAATGTGACACAAGTACATGTCATTTCGCTTCTTCTTCATTGTGTCCTTGGTACCTATCCCTACATACGAACAAATCGGTCACTAAGTAATGTTGTTGCCTAGTGGTGGATAAAACTACACAAAATTTCATTTAAATAAATTTATTTATGTTTTTATTATTGTTATATATATATATATATATATATATATATATATATATATATATATATATATATATATATATATATATATATATATATATATTACTATTTTCTCTTATTGACTTCATACTCTTACATTTTCACCTTTTTACCGTCTGACCTTTGTTAGTTATAATTTCAACATTAATTTACACTTATGCCTCGGTGTTTCCATTTAATAACATAATAATCCTTACCTCATATTTATTTTACTTATTCTTTTTGCTTAATTTTATTTCATTTTGGTCTCATTATAAATTTAGAAATTTATTCTTATTAGGTGTACTGATTATATGATTCACATTTCAATGTGAATATACTTCTCTCCTTGATTTGGATAGACAAGGCTTTATCTTTCTTAGCACTTTAAGAATTTTAAATTTTATTCCTTTTCTCTATTAACTCAATTTGTCTATAAAAATTCTTATGCATTACAAGGGGATTTCCATAGTTAACCCTTTAACATTTCTATTCTTTTCATCAATTTATATTTAAATCTATATCTTGGGTTACATGAGCGAAATTTTAAAATTTTTAACCATTAGATCTAATATTGCCATGAATACACAATATAACTATATGATAATAAGAAAAATCACCTTTGATTTTTGTCGAACAGTTGATTTTACTTCGCACCGAGTTATCGCAAACCACAGTGTCCAAAATCGAACACTTCCAATGAGTAATCCACACTAGATAGGGGTAAATTGAACCAACAAATTGGTGTTCAACTAGGGCTGGCCGAAATTCCAAGAAGCTAGCTTGGAGTTGGCGCAAAAAGGATAGAGAGAATAGAGAAAAAGACTTTCTTTTTATTTTAATCACTTAATCCTAATTCTCATTAGTTGGCCTTTTATAGTTAGGTTAAAATTCCAACTCCTTAATGAGATTGGGATCTTTAAAATTGCTGGAGAATTATTAATTGGGCCTCTAGAATTAATTATAATCATTTGGGCTTAATTAAATCCAATTTAATCCTTTCCATAAAAGTCTATGCACAAAATCCACAAACTAGGCCCTTTGTGTATCTAATTGAATTTAAATACCCAAATGGATTCCAAATCCAACCAAATTAAATATGTGAGTTCCATAAAACTTATGTAACATATATAAATTAATTTGGTCCAAGAAAAAGCCCTCTAAGCCCTTCTGTATGGAGTTGGCATGTGGCCCTCTTCTGGAGGGCTTCCTCAAACTTCTTCATTCCTTTGGCCCTTTATAATTTTTCCAATGGACCTATTAATTATTATATCAGTCCTATAACACTTATAGTAGTCTTATAACACTTATAAGATAATAATAATTAATCATAAAATACATTATTTCAATTAGGTCCAATTTTGCAGAACATCTCTCAAAAGTTCCGCGGACAATTTTATTTGATCATAATTAATTAAAGTCTTTAATATGATTACATTATCCTCAAACAAGAAAATAATTACATTATCCTCAAGCTTGTTGAATCTCCATCCTGCCCATCTTGCTCCTTGATATTGGTCTCCATCTCTATTTCTAATTCTAATCTAAGTAATCTAATTACATATTACAATTTAAAATGAAATACAAACCAAAAACAGGTGGCCGGGACATGAAAGTCCTCATTGGGCCAAAACATACATTATGCTCAATCACATTGGGCTTTGTCCATAACTAACCATCATGCCAATCATACACCCTTATATGCCTCTCTAATGCATAAATAAATGGATTACTAACTTTGTTTCAACCTTTGAAACTATATTTTGAGTTATTTTAATGATGTGATCAAATTAGGAAACTTTTTCCATTTTGGAAACTTTCATTTTAGGAAACCTTTTTGCATGCATGTGTTCTTGTCTTAATAATCAATCCAATTGACTATTAATTAATTATAAAATGATTATTTAATTAATTAATCATATTAAATAATTAAAAGAATCAATTTTGGGCTTAAAACAAATGTAGGCCGAAACCTACAGAAGAAAAACCCTAATTGTGTTCATAGACAAACTAGTTTTCTGTCTTTTGGACCATTTGGGCCTTTTGGAATGAGCTAAGCCCACTCTAACCCTTAAAACCCATTAACAAACTTAATTAATGTTTATAATGTTTAATTTAAATCAGCTCCTTGGGCCCACTAAGTCCGTAAACATAATTAAGCCCATTAAGTGGTTTTAATAAATTAAAATTAATCAAATTAATTTAAGGCCCATTTTAATTAATTCAATTAATTAAAAACACTTTAATATATCATATATATCAGGTTTAGAAGATCAAAAGTCGTTCTAATCAAGAACACACGAAGAACACCAATTTATCGAACTTTTCAACTAAACTAGTTTTCATGCAAAACTTGTTCGATTTTAATTTCGTTCGATCCTACGGCTTAATATCACATATTAAACACATAAAATATCATCAAAATGATTTTTAAATGGATCCACAAGAAATTAAATTAGTCCAGCCCCTACATCACCTAGGGTTTCACGCCAAACCCTAATCTCAATCATTCAAAAATTTCGTTTTTGTTTCCACCAAATTTATTTGATCACACATACAACCAGAAATCAATATTTCTTATTCATGAACAATCAAATCTAATATTTTAAAGTTCATGAAATAAATAACTCAAAACAAAACAAAACTTATTCCGCAGAAAAATATAGAATTGTATATCCATGGCAAAACCTGGCTCTGATACCATGTTGGAATTTAACGGTTACATGCATCACATACATGAGCGAAATTTTAAAATTTTTAACCATTATATCTGATCTTGCCATGAATACACAATATAACTATATGATAATAAGAAAAATCACCTTTTATTTTTGTTGAACAGTTGATTTTACTTCGCACCGGGTTGTCGCAAACCACAGTATCCAAAATCGAACACCTCCAATGAGTAATCCACACTAGAGAGGGGTAAATTGAACCAAAAAATTGATGTTCAACTAGGGCTGGCCGAAATTCCAAGAAGCTAGCTTGGAGTTGGCGCAAAAATGAGAGAGAGAATAGAGAAAAAGACTTTCTTTTTGTTTTAATCACTTAACCCTAATTCTCATTAGTTGGCCTTTTATAGTTAGGTTAAAATTCCAACTCCTTAATGAGATTGGGCTCTTTAAAATTGCTGGAGAATTATTAATTGGGCCTCTAGAATTAATTATAATCATTTGGGCTTAATTAAATCCAATTTAATCCTTTTCATAAAAGTCTATGCACAAAATTCACAAACTAGGCCCTTTGTGCATCTAATTGAATTTAAATACCCAAATGGATTCCAAATCCAACCAAATTAAATATGTGAGTTCCATAAAACTTATGTAACATATATAAATTAATTTGGTCCAAGAAAAAGCCCTCTAAGCCCTTCTCTATGGAGTTGGCGTGTGGCCCTTTTCTGGAGGGCTTCCTCCAACTTCTTCATTCCTTTGGCCCTTTATAATTTCTCCAATGGACCTATTAATTATTATATCAGTCCTATAACACTTATAGTAGTCTTATAAAACTTATAAGATAATAATAATTAATTATAAAATACATTATTTCAATTAGATCCAATTTTGCAGAACATCTCTCAAAAGTTCCGCGGACAATTTTATTTGATCATAATTAATTAAAGTCTTTAATTAATTATTATCTTATTCACTTCTATACCTTTATAATAATATCAAATATTATTATCCTTGTTATTTTACCATTTTACCCTTTTCTCTATATGTGTGTGACCTATTGGGTTCCAGTGCATGTTGGCAGTATAATATGTAATTGTGAGTTCTATTCAAAACTCCTATGATTTAAACTCCTTTAAATCATTTTATCAATCTCTATTGATATTTTGATACATCATTATACAAGTCATGATTGGCCTCTAGCTAGGCATCATGACTACCCAAATGTCAGGAAAGTCATGTGATTTGACTATACCCTTCCATAGAAATAGTTACCGTGCAATTACTCCTTTCACCACTTTTATCTCAATTAGATTCTGAGTATGGATTTCTGTCAACTCATATAAATCTAATTATGTATGTTCTATTAATTTAACCTTTGTTCCTAAAATGCCCTTCATGGATCTCCATCCATCTCGGCATATTACTCTGGCTAGAGATTCTCTGAACAAGGTAATTATAGAATCATGCGAGATAACTTCCCTTGTTAAATCTGGGATGGTGAATCCTTTGTCAATCACTCAACTATCTTCAAGTAGGTCATGATATACCGAATCTCCTAACTATGTTCACTCCCAGTTGGAAGTAATAAGTTATGGAGTCAAAGTATACCACTTGCTACTTAAGATAACTTTGGTGATCTCAAGTCTAAGGATACTTGCACAACCGCTATGAAGAGATTCCTCACTGACATAGATTTAATATCCATGTGAGGATTCTCTATACAGGTCTCCAATGAACTTGTTCTTCTAACAAGCATCCACATGTTAGCTTTGATTATCTTCCATAATCACAGTTATGAGAACCACTGCTTGAAGCATTCAAAAAGCATAACATGTGCTAGTCTGTCCGAATTAACAATGTCCTGTCTTGTTAATTCTATGACTAGGGATATTTAGATATTAACACATTTGCATGCAATAGTCATCTCATATCATGAACACTTTCATGATTGCCTTTGCACTGTGTTTATAATATCTAGGACTTCATTTATTAATTTAAGATTTACAAACTCATGTACTTAAACATAGCATTAATAAATGAATGACGCCTTTTATTAAGAATATAAATTTTATACATATGAAAAACATCCCTATTACATGGGCTCTAGGGCATACTCTCTGACAATATAGAAACGTGGCAATTTACCTTCTTCAAACTATTGATAGTGTACAGTGACATATATAGACACGTTTACAAACCTGTGACTGACACAAGTTGCTAGAAAAATAACATAAATGCAAGTGAAGAACATATCTTTTAAACATCTCAATCCCTCAAGAAATATTTATTCTTGGCATTTCAACTTAACATTCATTAGTTCAACTGATACATTAACTGCATACTAAAATGCTTATCTAAATATCGGTTAGAGTAAAGAAGGCCGTACATTTGAAACATGATTTTAATGTATAAATATCGTTTAGAGTCAATAATAGTTTCCTCATGACCAACTCATTTGAAGCTTTTCAACAATCTCAAGTGTGAAATGAATTTTCAAAAATGATACAGTTCAATGAACATATTAAAGTAAAATTCACCAATCGAACAAAACATGGGCAATTATCCATAACAGTGTAAAATTCTTTGGCAATCTGCAAGCATGTAGACTCAAATAAAATGCAGCCAAAAAAGCATGAATACTCACAAGGACCCAATTATAAGTAGCAAGAGAAAGTTGTGGAGTCTCGTTAATGCAATAGCTTCCCAAACTCCCTGAGGGCAGATCAAGTGGGTATCCTGTTTGAATGAATATCTGCATGTCATTAGCCAAAAGTTAAAATCATAAAAAGAATTTATAGTTTAAATCACTATACATACAATAAAACCATGAGAAGAATCCATACCCCTGAGGGCAGATCAAGTGGGTTGCCTATAGAAAAAGCAGAATAGAGAAAGCAAGGAATTTACTATTAACTAAATAAAATATCAATATAAAAGCAGGAGCCTAGATGTTACACAATGACTACTATGCAGAATAGTCGATGAGTTGACATTTATTCATGTGAAAAAATCTTTATAGACATTTCAGAAAAGTAAACTCACCTTGTGCTTGAATTTCTTGGAACCATTTCTTTGCTCGCTCAAATGAGGCCTACAAGAGAATATGAAAGTAAAATTTTGGTTTCTAAATGAAAATTTACCCACTAGGAGTACTACAATATTTTAACAGAAAGAATAAGGACTCGTAAACAAAAATTAACAAATAAAATCAATAAATTAGTGCTTTACTTTTACCTTTTTAACGAGGGAGAGATAGTATGGCTTGACCTTTCCCACATCGATTCGGACTTTGCTCTTGCTGTAGAGATCATATTTGCTACATAAAACAGAGAAAAAATCAGAATCGCCATAATTATTTATTAAGTAAGCTTAGAATGTTTGAGTTTTCCTAAGTTTTTCAAAAATTAAGTTGATAAATTATAAGTAATTTTCTTTTAATGGAGAATATTAACAAAAGTGATATTAAATGGCAGCAACTACAAAATTTTCTTTCATAGTTCCTGCTTAACATGTTCAGATAATTGATTTCATCATGCAACGGTCCTAAATTAAAATTAATTGTATGTTGTGATTAATATAAAGAATAAAAACTGCTATAAATATCATAAATTTAGATCGTATTAATGTGTAGACTTACCAAAGTTTTGATGTAATTAGTTACAATATCTTGATTGCTGCTAATTCCACAAAGTGAATCTCTTATGGTAGCATGTGAATTTTTAATATCAAACACCAGCAATATGAAATGGCATGCATATGGTAGTAAGTAATGGGAATAACACCTAGTAATAATAAAATGAAATGAAAATTAAATACAATCTGATTAAATTATAGCTAAAAAAGATTGGCACTTTAATAAACATAGTAGCAGTATATGAAAATAAAACAAGCAGAGTCCTTTTACATCACTTAGAATAGTTACAACATAATCAAAATGCTTCCAATTTTGCATTGTTATCTATGTAAAAATATACATATTGATCTTTAAATGTGAGACTCAAATAACATACCATTGTTATGACGGGAAAAAAACAAAGATTGTTCAGTGTTTTTAGAGTTTGCATCTTCAAAATGTAATGCTTCAGCTACCATGTTTAAAACCTATTTTGTCTTTCATTACTATGTTTTAAAGTGAAAATAGATAAAACTAAAATAAATACAAACTTACAACTCAAATAAGAAAATAAATATAAAAATGTTGGCTTATCCATATATATATATATATATATATATATATATATATATATATATATATAGTTACAAATAATAATCTATTATTGCAAAAGAAGAGAAACGCAACTACCAAATAAATAAGAAACAAAACTGACAACCCCTATGAAACACACATAACTAAAACTAAAAATAATAGCTGAAGCATGCACGATCTACACCATTACAGCATCATAATCAAAATAGCAGCATAGGAGGAATCAGTCCCCTAAGAAAGAATAATTGCAGTATGAGAATAAATTGCCTTTGCTTGCAAGATACCAGCAGCATAAGAAAGCAAAACAAATCCCAAGTGAATCATTCCAGACATGGATACCCTTTTCTGCTAATTAATTGTGGCAATTGGCTGTTTATTATTGATTATAAACTAGGACATAGACATGGGGTTGGCTGCCTGTGCTACTCATACCCATTTCTGGATATACATATACTTGTCATCTTCAATTCAATCTTCTATTTTAGGTGCTTAACCTATCAGATACCCAATGAGTTTTTTTTTCTAACAGAAAAAAATCAAACTCATGTCTAGATCTGATTTTTAATTTGATTTTATTTTAGGTGCTTAAATGTTTTTAAGTTTCTCAATCTTCAACATTTTTTACTAATAAACAGAGGTCATGTCTACTTTAAAGGACATTGGGGCAGTCTTCAGTTTTAGTTTGAGGCTTGGTATGAACTGATTTGTTTTACCTAAATCTATAATTTCCACCCTCAATTCTAAGAACCATAAATCCATAATAACTATCATAGCAAATGTCTACCCTGAGAATGAAAAAGCAGAAATAATTGATGAATGAACCTTTTGTAAAAGATGTATAAGTGCATCTGAGCAGGATTAAAGAAAGTAACTATCCATGGAAGACTGGCTTAGGTAAACAGGGGTTGGATAAATGTCATCTGGAGAGCTTAATGGTTGCAAAGCACCAATATCGTCAAGACCATGAACTGCATCAGCATGTTCATGAGTCAAAATAATCTACAGCCTATACAAAATTAGTTCTTGTATTTGTACTCCCAGAAATGAGGAGCCTTAAGAAGTCAAAATGAGAAATAATATTATTTTAAGCAAAAGCATCGTTTTTTATGAAGAATCATCTAGAAATCAAGTGCTCTTAAATTATAAAATTTCAAGACTTATTACAATTAGAAGAATGGTTTCACCTCCTTAAATTATAACTATGATTCATTGATGAGATCACAGTAACAGCGAAGATGACTTACAGAGTCCACTCGAGGGATCTTATGCACAGGAAACCACCTAATTACTTGCTCCCTGAATGTCTTCCCAGCATCAATCAATATATAGCTATGCGTACCATCACTCCTGCAGTAATCTATAAGAAGAGATGTCATATTTCGAAAAGAACGAGTCTCATACATAGTTTAACATCCCCTATTATGAAATGAAGCATGAAACTTTAAATTTAACGAGACGAAAACAAAAGCAGATGAAGGAGAGGATGTGGTAGCTGTAACTTCGTAAGTGGTAGGAGGAATTTTATTTGTTTATGTTACATATATATTAAGAAAATAAGAAAAGAAAAATCATACCCGAAATTTGTTGTCTGTGGCGAGTTGCAGCAAGTCCAAATGTCTGCCGTCGACTTCCTTGCTCGAGAGAGAGACAGAGGGGCGGCGGTGTGTGAGGGAGGAACCATCGACTGCTTCGTTAGAGAGACAGAGAGAGGGAAGACGGTGTGAGGGAAGAGATGAAAACCTAGGGTTTTCGCAATTTATAGTTCTAACAAAGGTAAAATTACTTAAATGCCCCTAATTTAGCAACGGAATCATAATTTCGTTGCTAATTTTGCAACCGAATAAAATTCGGTTGCTATTTAGCAATGGAAATTAATATCCGTTGCTATTTTAGCAGCCGAAATAAATTTTCGTTGCTAAATATTGGTGCCATAAATTCCCTCCACTTTTAGCAACGGAAGCTAACCAAAATTTTTTCGGTTGCTAATTTTATAAAATTCAACCAATTTTAGCAACGAAAACTATATTCCGTTGCTATTTTTGCGTTGCTATTTCAAGAATTTCTTGTAGTGTTACAATTTCATTCTTCATTTATTAGATTTGTTCAAATTTCCCTTTTTACCCATCTTGCATGCAATTTTATTATCTATTGACCACATTTCTTTATGTAATAGTAAATTACAATTTTATCCAGTTTTTTGTTGCTTTTTGCTAATTTAAATCAATTTGATCCTACCACTATCATGATTTTTATATATAATCCTTTTGATCCTAATTTTTCTTAATAATTTCTACATGATTCTTATTTGAGTGTAATTTCCACATGATTCATAAGAATTTATTCTTGAATGTAAAATTATAATTAGGTCCCTAAACTTTTTATTCATCATGTTTGACCCCATTTGAGTTCAATTTTAACTCTTTTTGTTTTCTTTGACTTTTATTCCTTTTTAAGGATAAAATTTGCATTTTTGTCCCCATACACCTTTATGAAGTGGTAAATTACATTTTTGTAATTTATGATTTTGCCCTTTTTCACCTATTTGACTATTTTAACTTCTTCAACCATATTATTGATGTCATTTTATGGTTTTGCCCTTGATTTATTGTGTATTTACACTTTTGACATTTTTAAGTTTGATAATCATGTTTTTCATTTTTCTTCTTATTTAATGACATTTATGACATCTCCTATGCATAATTTACTTTTTGATCCCTATTTTCTTACATAATTACTATTTTACCATTTTTGAACTATTAACTACACTATTTATATTATTTCTTATTTAATTAACTTTATAGCATCGTTCATGTATGATTTACTATTTTATCCTTATTTTCTCATGTACTTACATTTTTGCCATTTTTAGAATTATTAATCTCATTTTTCTCATTGATTCATATTTAATCAACTTTATGACATTATTTATATATGTTTTGACATTTAATTCTTATTTTCTTTTATATTTACTATTTTAGCCCTAGTGATGACTAGTGAAAATTTTCAAATCAGATATTCAGAATGAGGACTGTATGAATATATTGTATGATTGCATGTGAAGTGATGACTTGAGCATAGCCCTCCCTCATCACTTTATGTGAGAGGTGACTACTTGAGCATAGCTATCTTTTACTGGAAATCTGATCTCATAGTGCTACCGTAGTGTGTGGATCCCTATGGCTAGCCATTATATCTTAGGGTCCTGGATCACCTACTGTAGACTAATGGCAACTAATCATCTTACATTATATTATTTTTCCACATCAATCTTTATATTGTTACCATTGTGTATCATATCATACGTTTCCATTCTTTATGTCTACATCCATCTTTCATGTAAAGCCATAATGTACATATTAAATAACATTCAAACATGATAAAAAATGGCTTTTCCATAAGTAACATTCAGCCTCAACAAGAATTTCAACATGTCATGTGATTTCTTATTTCCTTTCATGCTTTATATGTTTTTAAATTTACTTTATGGGATTATATGTTATCATACATCTATGGTACCTTATTAATTCTTAGTTATACATATGTTCACCATTATGTTCACTTGATGACCATTATATCTATATATTATTTTATGCTCTATTTATTTTTGTAATGTTTATTCAAGTTAATAATACACATGTTATGCCCATTATGCCAAATATCATCAAATTATCATAGTATTTAATATACTACATAATTTGGCCAAGACATCTTCTCATACTTCCATCATGGCTTTTCATGTATTATCATGCTCAACATGCCTTAATGATTATTTTAGGCCTTTATGTATTGATGTATAATTAAATTTCACCATTAATAATTTATTTTCTTTATGTATATTATTATGTTTGCATGATAACTATGGTTTCCATATATTATTTTAAGCTCAAATAATTAATGATGTATTTATTCATTATGATATTAATCAATTTATGTTTAACACATTAATTAACAATAAATAGCATATTTTTCCATTTAGAACACCACTTGACCATAACTAGTTCTCCCACCTAATGTTTAATTTCTTTTTAATTTCATGCTTAGTCTATGCTAATTTATCATTTTAATAAGTGATCTTAAATTATTTTCTATTATTCTTTAAATTTACTTAGTTACATAATATGATTTTAATACCAAAATTTATAAATTAAATGAAATAGAGTGTAGTTTATATCCACTAACCTTGTGTTAGCTTGAAATTCCTTATTCTTCTCTTTTATTTCCTTTCTCCTTCTTGCTTTTATCTTCTCATTTGATATTCTTTAATTAGGTCAATTTTTCTCAATAAAAAATCTCTATTTTTAAGTTTTTCTTGCTTTAATTTAATTTCTAGGATGAAGAGGATGATTTCTAGTATATTTTGGTGAAATTGAAGCTTGAAATATGGTATAATAAGAGAGAATTATAGAAAAAATAATGGAAGGCTTACTAAAAGAGCTTGTTCAGATTTCTTAAAGAAAAGAGAGGAAGATGATAAATTTTTAAAAGAATTATAGAGCATTTTAGACCTCTCTAGGCTACCTTTAATTCCACCAAACCAATGGTTATGATTCCTCTATTTACTATTTAATCCAATGGCTTCTTTTCAAGCCACTTGTCAAGGTTTCATGGATCCCTACACATCTTTATGCTATGCTAATCCATATAGGTAATTATGGTTTATTTTCTAATGAAAATTATGACATTACTTCAACTAAACATTAAAATTAAGCCCACTGATTAATTTCACTTCGATTTTCACCGTATTTCTAACCCTAATGCTCTGCTTGTTAGAATGTTCTAAAATTTTTCCCTATATGCAATAATATATGCAAAATCTTATGTTTAAAATTTCAAGTCATTTTAAGATCAATTTGATATAATTTTAGTTATAGAGGCATAATCAGCCGATCCGAAATCTAAATTTTTGAAACTATCAAAAAAATTATTTTTCACTACCAATAGCTCCTTTATACTATTTCTAATAGGTCTATATGATTCAAATAATTTTTGAAGGTCTTTCTAATATTTTAAGGCTTGGTCAAACTTTCAATTAGCCTTTTTTATGATACCGAGTAAAATTTTCTCTATCTTATTTGAGTACCTATTTAAGCTCAATTTTACCTCAAATTTTACCACCAAACTTTATTTAATATCTATTTTCTTATTCCACAGTTAACTAAAATTGCCCGCCAAGTCATCCATCCTCGAATTTCCTTAGCCTGAGCATATTTAACACTTATGCACTTTTAAATTTTTCTATATAGTTCTACTGTTGAATGTACCATGCATGTCATATATAAATTTTAAGCCGTTACATACATGCTCCCTAAAATTTTATAAAAATACCCCTAATCTAACCTGGATTGAGGGAGGCCATTCATAAACGATCGTTCCACCATAACAAAAGTCCATATATCACTGCCACAGGTCTAAAATAAAGTGGCATGACCTCAGCAAGTGTACTAAATTGGTAAGTAATACAATGGAGTATTTCTAAGACTCCCAAGATTATCGAACATTAGAAACTGGTTTATGTGATGAAATTTGATTGAGTATAAATATGCACAAAGAATTTATTGATTTTGTTGATTAGAACTACAACTACTAAATTTAAGCAAATAAAATTAAAAACAATTTGAACTAAAAATGTAAAGTAAATAATGGCAGGAAAAATAGAATATAAAGACTTTAATTAAAAATAACTAAAAACATTGTTCATCAATGAAATCCACCCTATTCTCAATGCAAGATGTATTTTTAACATAAAATTTATATGATTTGAATGTGGATAATCCAACTAAACTCAAGTTTCCCATTCTGGAGCAAACTATTCTAACTACCCAATTTCCCATTCATGAGCCAATCCAATAGCTAGCTTCAGTATAGGTTTAACAAATCCTAAATATGGATTGATTTCCCATTTTGGAGCAAACCAATCTAATACCCATTCATTTTCCCACCTATTTCTTGATCTATAATGCATCAACTCTAGATCCAACAACCCCTATTTTGGAATCACCATCAAACATAAAGTGAAAACATGTAAAAATAGAGCATACACGATATTTAATCTAAAAAAGCACAAACCCAATAAACTTGAGTAAGATAATAGATAAATAAATGAATAAAACCAATATCAATATCACCACGGGTAAAAAAGACATCTGAATACATACTAAATCAAATAAACTTCATAATCTTATATGTATATGGGTATTCAAATATCCTTAAACAACAAAATGACTACTCACTACAAATTGAAATAAATGTAAAGTAAAAGGCACTGAGACTTTTAAATCCATTTGTTGAAGATAGATCTAAAATTTCGAGCAACTTCTTCTCTCTAATCAAAGTAAGTCTTGATTAAAACTATAGCTATAAATATAGTAAACTAAACTAAATCTATTTTTTTTATATATAAAAACTATAAAACCTTAATAAAAATAAAGTTTTTATAATAATAACAAAGCTCAAAAACCCTAAAAATTTGAAGAGAAAATACAGAATAAGTTAAAAATTACATTTTATGTCTAAAAACTCTTTTGTTTCTCCTCTTAAGTAAAATAGAAAAATCTACTTTTATAGTGTTTGAAGTGACATATGGCAGACCCTATTTTGTCTCTATTGTGGTAGTTGGTTAAAAGATTACTATAGCATGACACACGATGAAGAGTATTTACTCTATGCTGTGTGTACCTTTCTGGACTTAAACCTTTTGAAAGCTACCTTGTACAAAGTAGAGATTAATTAGTCTTTATCGTGTGCATTAGTAAAATGGTGTGCCTTGACAAATCTGCATGGCACATAGTAAAGACTATTTAGTCTCTACCGTGTGTAAGGTTAAAATTTTGTAAAAGGTTAATTCAGTCTCTATCGTATGTAAGGTTAAAATTATGTAAAAAGTCAAAATTGGCTTCTTTAGCATATAAAACTTAATATTTCTAAAACTAATCCAATTTGACATAAAAAGTGGAGTTTAACATGCAAAACACTAAAAGTATACAAAATAAGATACAAACATAGAGAAAAATAAACATTAAATTAGATTTATCAAATACCTCATACTTAGCTTTTGCTTGCTCTTAAGCAAATGAATAGACAATATTCCCTTATACTTAAACTTAAAAAGTGAGAAAGCACATATTCAAAGAAAGTTCAATAACACTATAACAGAAGTCACTAAAAAAATTCTAAACCAAAAAAGAAATCAAACTAAACCATACAAGCTAGTCTCCTTATGTGTGTGTGCTAGGCCAAAACATTTAAAATAACTTTTAAAACCTAAAAATTCTAGCACAACTTGACAATCGAGAAAAATATTTAAGTGCAAAAGAGTACATGCACAATTATGCTCTTAAAACTTCAAAGATGCCATAGGTCTCTCCTTTAGCATCAAAACCCAAATGTCATCTTTATAAACCACTGCAAACAATGCAAGATTCTTAGGTCTTAAACATGTTATAATATGGCGAAGTATGGCTAACAAGAAAAGGAATAGGATGCACAAATTAAAAAAACCCATTCTCTACTTCTCCCTGCCAGTTCTCTTTCAAGATCAAAATTTTAACTCTAACCTTCAATTTCATCATCAATGCCAAACTCAGACAATTATCCAAAATGCAGAACATTATTCAAGGTAAAAGGACAAAAAAGAAAAATTCTCTCTAAATTTCTTAGTTTGAAGATTTCTAGTTAAATTTATGCTTTAAAGGCATAACTCTTCTCCTCTAACAAATAGAGCACCCAAAACTTAGATCAAACCATGATTGCTACCTTAGACTAATTTTAATAATAATAATAATAATAATAATAATAATAATAATAATTCAGAGCAATCAAATCTACACTTTTACATGCAGGGACTCACTAAGATTCATTTTAAAGAAGAAACTGCATTTTAAAAATTTCACAATCTCACTAGACATTGGCAATGTAACCCTATTTCTGAATTCATTAATAGTTGAAGAATAGCCCTTTTCTTACCTGAATCACCCTAGAAAAAGTTTTATCCCTCTCACTCCTAGAATGGCCAGTTCTACAAAGGTAAGATAAAGGCTTATTTGGCTTAAGGGAAGTAATGTAATTGTAATTAGCAACAATACTTTTAGCATGCATTAAGCATGCTCAAATAAGCTCAAAAAGATAAAAATGGATATAATATAACAAAGGTAAGTAAGAAGTCTTTTCACAGTTCAATGAATAAAAGTTTACTGAAGTCATTTCTAGCTTTACTTTTGACTTGTTTAATTGCTTTGAAGGGTGATAAGGAAGGTTCTAGCACTCTAGAATTCCTACTCAATCACCTTTATACACTAGTTTTTCTTATTTTTAAAATAGGGCTAAAGTGTACACTTATTAAAAGACCTACTGGTATTGATCTAATTAAACATAATCGATAAAGAAAATAAATTCAACAAATAACTACTCTCTAGTTATTCAAACTAATCTAAATAGGGTCTTCTAACTCTAAGCTTAAGTTTATTCACAAAAGGAATAGTTATATGGGTAAACTAACTAAGATGTAAAAGTAATTAAATGCAACAAAAACCTTAAACTAAAATAAGCACAACTATACTAAAATAAGAACAAAAACTAAAAAATAAAGTTTAAAAGTTGAAAATAAATTAAACTAAAAACACAAAATAATCACATACTATCAAATTAAAACTAAAACAATAATAAAAGAAAATAAGAGATAAAAACATAATACACTACATAATAATACTAGCATTAAAAAGTATAAACACAATAATTTACTACTAAAAAGTAAAAACATAAAATAAAGCTAATTGTGGTGATAAAGTTAAAAGCATAAAATCTAACAACTTTTCAAGAAGTATTCCAACAATGTTATTCCTCAAAATCCCTAACCCAACACTTATAGTTTTTACTGCCCTCAACAAAATAATATAATAACTTAAAATACTGGGGGGTTAAAGGAATCCCAGAAAAATCACTCCTTTAGAGGTAGAGAATGAAAATTAATATCAATTCTTGGCTGCATGAGAGGAAAGGTTATGAGCATCTGGTTTATGCTATCCTTGAGCTCAGCTTTTCTGGTAGTCAAAGTGTCCAATCTGCTCGTAAGCTTGTTGTATTGTTGCAAGGATAAGATGACTATTATAACATCGACTCCCGATAACACCATCTTGATCTAACAACGAGGTATCTTTACTTTGGAAACCTGGGATCATCTACTAATGCTAGCATATTCTTCAGCATCTTCTTATCAATGAAAGTAGGGAGACCTACATCTCTTCCAAGTGGTGTATAGCTGATAGCTTTTGCTAGAATGGTGACTATGCCTCCCATAGAAACTTTACCTCTTGGGGAAAGTTTACCGCTGTTCGATTTTTCTTACTATGAAAATTGATCTATTTAGTGGAAAAAAGTGCTACATCCCATAAAGAATAATAGCTTCATTGGAATTCACATTGCTAGAACCTCCGATATGTGTGAAGATTGACAAAGCAAGCCAGTGGTGGAGAATCCTTAGTGGATGATTCTTTAAGTTGTGAGCCTTGGTATTTTTAGTCATAAAATCTATTGGCTTAATCTCATCACCAATGCCATTCAAAATCTTTTATTTGTTTAAATTGTCCAGACCTCTTATGGTATATGGATTAAAACCTAGATAATCAGAAAAGGCATTAAAACTTATATAATAAGAATGTCTTTGTAACTAAAAACTAACTTGCCCCTCATCTGTATGGCCACCGTTCCTAATTCTAATGAATTATAGCTATGAAATCTCTGGTCAAATGTGGATGTGCTTTCTCTTGCTTGCTCATAAACTTTATCCAACCTACATTGGTAATTAGCCTTTCCACTTTGCTTTTTAAGTTGAACTACTCTAAGACACCCATATCGATATAAGTAGTGGGGAAGTAGTCAGACAGTGAGAAATTAGCCTAATAAGTCTTAAACTTGGTAGGGACCCATGATGGTATGTTGACTTTGATAGTTTCTTGGGGAGCAGAAGATGATGAACTAGCCTCTTGCTTGGAATGCTTAGGTGCCACTACCATTTGACAAACAAAATTGTAATTAAGCTTCCACAAACACCAATATTTGCTTAGCAGAGCTGATCACAGAATAGAGATAAGAAAGGCACACTAGAATTTACCTCAAAAAAATTGACACAAGCTTGGAAATCATTTGACAAATTCAGCACACAGGATTACACATGCTTTTAGTAATAGATACAAAGCATTTAAGGGTAATTTAAACATTGATACAATACAATGCCTTAACTAAAAATAAAATTGCTTGATACATCCTAAATTTTACAATCTAAGCCAAGCCTACTTCTACCTTGTATTACTATAACTTATGGCTATTTATAAAGACAAGCCATTTGACAAAATCAAGACTATACCAACATGTTAAATATCAACAGTCAAAGCCATCTAACAAATAAATAAATATGGTAATAGTAATTAAAATAAGGCAAGCAAGTTGTTCAAGTAACATGTTAAGCCCAAGAACAAAACTCACAGACATTGATTGAACAACTAAAACATACCATCAAACACATATGCATAAGCACAAACTACATTCCAAAAATTAAAAGAAATTGCTTTTAAAACAATTAAGCACAAAAATCATGATTTTGTTTGTCAAAAATAAAAAAAATTAGTTGCTACTAGGCATTTCTATGAACACTAGGCTTGCATGTTAAAATGTATGTTCCATCAACCATTCTAGAGGTTTAATCAATCTCAAAACACCATTCTTAGTCACTAAAATGAATAAAAGGAAAGCAAACAATCTAAGATACATAGCTAACATAAATTAAAAATAAAGTTGAACCAAACCAAAACATGTAAAATGACTCTAAGCATTTTAAAGATTTCATAACACAAAAACTAATAAGTAAGTTTCTAAACTCCACCAAAATTAGGAAAAAGCAAGTATAAATGTGAGAAGATAAATGAATGATAGTTGGATTAGAAAACTTACTTGAGATTGCTTGACAAAATTGATGAAAATGTATAATAAGAGAGGGTGTTTAGATTGAAAATACAAAAAGGAAGGAGAGAAAATGAAATAAGAATGCTAAGAGATTTGGAAGAAAATGGAATTTTAAATAGCATACATGAATGGAAGCCCTTTACACACGATGGAGAATAAATGGTCTTTATTATGTAACCCATTCTCTACCGAAAAATTCATCTTTCACATGATTGAGATAAATTATTCTTTGCCGTGTATAGAATTCTATATTGAAACATGCATTTGCACACGGTAGAGATAAATTACTCTCTGTTGTGTAGACCAATTTTTACTCCAACATCCATCTACATATGGCAAAGACAAATAAGTCTCTACCATATGTCTCTACTTTGAATCAAACTCAAGGCATTTTGTAAATAAAGTGCATATTTCACACGGTGGAAACTAATCAATCTCTGCCATGTGACCCCTTATGTATCTAAAATGCATCTTATACATGGTGGAGACAAATCAATCTCTACCGTGTACAACTAAATTTTTGCAAGTTTCTAATTTTCACATGATCTTTCATGCACACATACATAACTAATTTTCACACCTATCCTATCAAACATCAATACCTAATTGATCACAACACATTTAGCAAAAACACACTTAAAAAATTAAAACTTAAAAACTAAAATAATAAATAAAATCAAACAATTAACTTAAGAGATAAAGTTAGAAATGGTTCTCAGTTTAACAAGTTGTCAGCTTTACTTTGAGCACAATCTTGGCACATCCATCAACTCGGGTCTTATAAACCCTACATCAAACCTAAATTTGTCTCGCAATCAATCAATGAGTTGAATCCTTATACCTTATTTCAAATATGGGATCATAGGCTAAAATCAATCCATATATTGGGTCAACTTGATCCTAGTTTCTTGGATTTTAGTTTCCTTTAAAATTGTTTTCGAATACTATATCAATGTGAAACTTTTTTTTTGGTTCGAACTCATTCTCCACTAGCTTCTTATAATGCCATGCGATCATTTTTTTTGTTCTCATCAATAACATCTATCTCAACTTTGGGATGTATTAATCATTTCCCAAGAGTGTCATTTGAAACAACATCTTTAGACATTACTGTTACCTCCTTATGATCTTATTGGACATAGTAAATTGATTCTAAAAAATCACATGATGGATTTTCTATCACTTTGGTTACATGTAAAACCATCTTCTCATCATTGAATTGCAAGGTGACCATTTTTCCATACACATCTATTAATGCTCTTGCCATGTTAAGAAATGGGCATTCGAAAATTAACAACACTTTTCCATCTTCCTTTTTTTTTTGGGATAATAAAGTCCACCGAAAAAATAAACTCTCCCACGTTTACCCGCAAGTCTTTAATTTTCCCTTTTGATTTCTTAATCGATTTATCTACCAAATATAGTGATAGTTATATATCCTTAATGTTCCTAAGATTTAACTTCCTGTAAAGCAAATAAGGCATCAAATTAATACTTGCAGCTAAATCGCATAATGCATGCCCAACAAAGTTTCCTCCTAATTCACATGGCAATGTAAAACTACCAAAATCCCTTAATATTTTTGGCAATTTTTTGGTTAAGATGGCATGACAATTTTTAGATAAATAAACCATCCTTAAACTTTCTAACTTATTCTTGCTAGAGCAAACCTCTTTTAAAAACTTAGCATACTTTGGTATATATAGCAAAGCATCAACAAATGATAGATTTATGTGCAACTTTTTCAACATATCCAAAAAAAATTTGCTAATTGATCATTTTTCTTATATTTGTTAGCTATAGAAGGGAAAGGTAATAAAGACTTATATAAAAATACACTTTCATAAGTAAAACATGCTTACCTTGATCAATAGATTTTTACACATAGCTAAAAATTTTAGGGTCAGAATCACATACCTTTATCATAGGTTCCACTAAAATTGAAGAATATTGATTATGTTTATCCTTAATGCCTAATTATTTACCACTTCTCAACGTGATTATTTTCACCTCCTCCCTTGGATTTCGATCAACATTAGATGAAAAAGCACTAAGTGGTGTTATGGAGATAAAATTAGCTTATTGACTAATTTGAGTTTCCAAGTTCCTTATAGCCGTATCTCGATTCCTATTCCACTATTCTTATGACTTCCACCTTATGTCTTGACATGACATAAACTGGGTTTGACTATTTATAAAACTGGCAAACATATCTTTAGTGTTTAATTTCTTTTCCTAAGGTAGGGGTTATCTTGCTTGGAATCCAGGTGGTTGGAATTGTGTTTAGTAGGTAAGAGGTGTTTGATATGGTGCTTGATATTGAGTTTTCACTACTAGAGGTTGATATTGCTAATGATAACCTTGATTGTGACTACTTTGAGCATGTGTGGATTGATTGAATGAAGCTTTTAGTTAAATGTTCATAGTTGAGGTTTGTTACCCTCTCTCTATGAGAAATTGGGATGATTCCTCCACCCAGGATTATAGTGTTATCTGAATGGGTCATTTTTTTCAATTTATATAAAGTATTTACTTCTCCCATTCCCTGAATGTAAGAATCAATTGCTTTAGGTTCACTCCCCAATTAGCTCCCTCATACCCTCTTGCGAGATAGCTAAAACATTTTGAATTTTTAACCCATTCAACTCCTTCTTCAATAGCTCTATTTGAGCCTTCAACATAGCTACATCATCTATGCTATAAATGTTGGAATTTAATGGTTACATGCATCACATACATGAGTGGAATTTTAAAATTTTTTTTAACCATAAGATTTGATCTTGCCATGAATACACAATATAACTATATGTTAATAAGAAAAATTACCTTTGATTTTTGTTGAATAGTTGATTTTACTTCGCTCCGGGTTGTCGCAAACCACAGTGTCCAAAATCGAACACCTCCAATGAGTAATCCACACTAGAGAGGGGTAAATTGAACCAATAAATTGGTGTTCAACTAGGGCTGGCTAAAATCCAAGAGGCTAGCAATGGAAGTGGCGCAAAAAGGGAGAGAGAAAAAAGAGAAAAAGACTTTTCTTTTGTTTTAATCACTTAACCCTAATTCTCATTAGTTGGCCTTTTATAGTTAGGTTAAAATTCCAACTCCTTAATGAGATTGGGCTCTTTAAAATTGCTGGAGAATTATTAATTGGCCTTCTGGAATTAATTATAATCATTTGGGCTTAATTAAATCCAAATTAAATCTTTTCATAAAAGACCATGCACAAAATCCACAAATTAGGCCCTTTGTGCATCTAATTGGATTTAAATACCCAAATGCATTTCAAATCCAACCAAATTAAATATGTGAGTTCCATAACACTTATGTAACATATATAAATTAATTTGGTCTAAGAAAAAGCCCTCTAAGCCCTTCTGTATGGAGTTGGCGTGTAGCCCTCTTCTGGAGGGCTTCCTCCAACTTCTTCATTCCTTTGGCCCTTTATAATTTTTCCAATGGTCCTATTAATTATTATATCAGTCCTATAACACTTATAGTAGTCTTATAACACTTATAAGACAATAATAATTAATCATAAAATACATTATTTCAATTAGGTCCAATTTTGTAGAACATTTCTCAAAAGTTCCGTGGACAATTTTATTTGATCATAATTAATTAAACTCTTTAATTAATTATTATCATATTCTCCTCTCTACCTTTATAATAATATCAAATATTATTATCCTTGTCATTTTACCATTTTACCCTTTTCTCTATATGTGTGTGACCTATTGGGTTCCTATCCATGTTGGCAGTATAATATGTAATTGTGAGTTCTATTCAAAACTCACATGATTTAAACTCCTTTAAATCATTTTATCAATCTCTATTGATATTTTGATACATTATTATACAAGTCATGATTGGCCTCTAGCTAGGCATCATGACTACCCAAATGTCAGGAAAGTCATGTGGTTTGACTGTGCCCTTCCATAGAAACAGTTACCGTGCAATTACTCCTTTCACCACTCTTATCTCAATTAGATTCTGAGTATGGATTTCTGTCAACTCATATAAATCTAATTATGTATGTTCTATTAATTTAACCATTGTTCCTAAAATGCCCTTCATGGATCTTCATCCATCTCGGCATATTACTCTGGCCAAAGATTCTCTGAACAAGGCAATTATAGAATCATGCGAGATAACTTCCCTTGTTAAATCTGGGATGGTGAATCCTTTGTCAATCACTCAACTATCTTTAAGTAGGTCATGATATACCCAATCTCCTAACTATGTTCACTCCCAGTTGGAAGTAATCAGTTATGGAGTCAAAGTATACCACTTGCTACTTAAGATAACTTTGGTGATCTCAAGTCTAAGGATACTTGCACAACTGCTATGAAGAGATTCCTCACTGACATAGATTTAATATCCATATGAGGATTCTCTTTGCAGGTCTCTAATGAACTTGTTCCTCTAACAAGCATCCACATGTTAGCTTTGATTATCATCCATAATCACAATTATGAGAACCATTGCTTGAACCATTCAAGAAGCATAACATGTGCTAGTCTGTCCGAATTAACAATGTCCTATCTTGTTAATTCTATGACTAGGGATATTTAGATATTAACATATTTGCATGCAATAGACATCTCACATCATGAACACCTTCATGATTGCCTTTGCACTGTGTTTATAATATCTTGGACTTCATTTATTAATTTAAGATTTACAAACTCATGTATTCAAACACAGCAATAATAAATGAATGATGCCTTTTATTAAGAATATAAATTTCATACATATGAAAAACATCCCTATTACATGGGCTCTAGGGCATACTCTCTAACAATCTCCCACTTGCACTAGAGCCAATCACTCATATGTCTCAGACCCATGCTATTTATATGGTGATCATGCTTAATCTGGGAAAGTGCTTTAGTGTGGGGATCTGCCACATTGTCATCTGTGGGAACCCTTTATATTTTCACATCATTTCTAGCTACTATTTCTCTTATGAGATGGTAGCGTCTGAGAACATGCTTGGATCGTTGATGAGACCGTGGTTCCTTTGCTTGCGCAATGGCTCCATTTTTGTCACAATATAAAGGAATTGGATCAACAATGCTAGGCACCACTCCTAGTTCGATTATGAACTTTTTGATCCAGACTGCTTCTTTGGCTGCTTCTGAAGCAGCAATGTACTCAGCTTCCGTCGTGGAATCAGCAGTTGTTTCTTGTTTGGAACTTTTCCAGCTAACTGCTCCTCCTCCCATTATTAACACATAACCAGATTATGATTTACAATCATCTTTGTCAGATTGGAAGCTGGCATCTGTATACCCGTTTACTTCCAAACTACCCTCTCCATATACCAAGAATATATCCTTAGTCCTTCTCAAGTACTTAAGAATATTCTTGACAGCTGCCCAATGTTCCTCTCCAAAATTAGATTGGAATCTGCTTGTGACACTCAAAGCAAATGCTACATCTGGATGTGTACATAACATAGCATACATGATAGAACCAATTGCAGATGCATATGGTACTCTATTCATGCTCTCTCTATCCTCCAGTGTCTGTGGACACAGACTTAGAAAGGTGTTTCCCATGCACCATGGGTATAAACCCTTTCTTAGAGAGATCCATATTGAACCTCTTCAATACTTTATCTATATATGTACTCTGAGAAAGACCTAGCAACCTATTGGATCTATCTCTATAGATCCTTATTCCCAGAATATAGGATGCTTCTCCAAGGTCTTTCATGGAGAATTGCTTGGATAACCATATTTTAACAGATTGGAGAAGAGAAATGTCATTTCCCATGATCAATATGTCATCTACATATAGAACTAGGAAGACAATTGCACTCCCACTGACCCTTTTATACACACAAGGTTCATCTTCATTCTGTGAGAAACCAAACTCTTTGATTGTCTCATTGAATCGTATGTTCCAGCTTCTAGAGGCTTGCTTCAATCCATAAATGGATCTTTGAAGCTTGCATACCTTTTCGCCATTTCCTGATGTGAATCCTTCTGGTTGTGTCATATACATATCCTCGGTAAGATTTCCATTAAGGAAAGCTGTCTTCACATCCATCTGCCAAATCTCATAATCATAAGAGCTGCAATGGCTAAAAGTATTCTTATAGACTTAAGCATCGCTACAGAAGAAAAAGTTTCATCATAGTCAATACCTTCTTTTTGACGATAACCTTTTGCTACTAAGCGAGCTTTATAGGTAACTATATTACCTTCCATGTCAGTCTTCTTTTTGAAGACCCATTTGCACCCTATGGGTTTTATCCCTTCAAGTGGTTGAGTTAAAGTCCATACTTTATTCTCATACATGGAGTCCATTTCGGACTGCATAGCCGTAAGCCATAAATCACGTTCTGAACTGTTCAAAACTTCTTGATAGCTTGTAGGCTCATTGTCCTCTACTACAGTTATGCCTCTATCCGAATCAACGTGAAATCCATATCTCACAGGGATAGAACGCATCCTAGTAGATCTTCTAGGATTTTGTGTATAATCAAGTTCAACTGTAATCTCATCATTATGAAATTCAGTTTCGGGTTCAATCGGTTGATCATCTTCTACTTGTGGGTCTTGATCTTCACCAAGTTCAATTTTACTCCCACTATCCTTTTGTAGGAGAAATTCTCTTTCCAAGAAGATAGCATGCCTTGAAACAAACACCTTTTGTTCTAAGCGATGATAGAAATAATATCCAAACGTTTCTTTTGGATATCCCACAAATAAACATTTGTCAGACTTAACATCCAGTTTGTCTGACATTGTCCTCTTCATATAAGCAGGACAACCCCATAGTTTCATATGAGAAAGCATGGGTTTCTTGTTATTCCACATCTCATATGGAGTAACATCAACCGATTTACTAGGAACTCTATTTAACACATAAACAGCAGTTTCTAGTGCATATCCCCAAAAGGACTTAGGCAAGTCTGCTCGGCTCATCATTGATCGAACCATATCTAATAGTGTTCGATTCCTCCTTTCGGATACACCATTGGGTTGTGGTGTATATGGAGGAGTCCATTGAGATAAAATCCCATTATCTTTAAGATAATCCTGAAACTCTTGACTTAAGTATTCTCCACCTCGATCTGATCTAAGTGTTTTAAAACTTTTACCAAGTTGTTTCTCTACTTTATTTCTGAATTCTTTGAACTTTTCAAATGCTTCAGACTTATATTTCATTAGATAGATGTATCCAAACGTGGAATAATCATCTATGAAAGTAATGAAGTAGGAGTAACCTCCTCTGGTATGTGTAGTCATTGGACCACATACATCTGAATGTATTAAGTCCAAAACCATTTTAGCTCGTTCTCTTTTACCAATAAAGGGAGCTTTTGTCATTTTTCCCAATAAACAAGATTCGCATGTATCAAATGATTCATAATCAAATGATCCCAAATCACCTGACTTGTGCAATTTGGTCATGCGTTTTTCATTTATGTGGCCTAAATGACAATGCCATAAGTATGAGGTATTTAGATTATCATGTTTCATTCTCTTGGTATCCACATTATGTACTTCTTTAATTAAATCAAGAACAAATATACCATTCTCAATGATAGCTTTTGCATAAAATATATTGTTCTTAAAAATGAAACAACATTTGTCCTTTAAAGAAATATCATAATCGTTCATCAAACGACTGAAAGAAATAATACTTTTGGATAAGGCTGGAACATAATAACAATTATTTAATTCCAGTACTAATCCACTAGGAAGAGGCAAATAGTAAGTCCCCACAACTGTTGTAGAGATGTTCTGTCCAGTAGCTGACTGCAAACATATCTCTGCCTTTCCAACTCTTCTAAAGCTTCTAAGCTCCTGTAGATCATTACATAAATGAGATCCACATCCGGTATCTAATACCCAAGATTGTTTTGAAGCAATAGAATAAGTATTAATTTCAATCATATGAATACCTAAAGTAAAAGCATCAGCATGCTTCTTCTCCTTGAGAGAATCTAGATAGGCCTTGCAGTTACGCTTCCAATGACCATCCTTTCCACAATGGAAGCAAGTTCCTTTGGGATTCTCTTTCTTGGCAACCTTCTTCTTAGAGATCCCACCATTCTTTGGCTGCGCCTTGGTTATCTTCTTCTTCTTCTGCTTCTTGCCTTTAGCAAAAGTGACAACCATGACACTTTTTGGATCCTTCTTAAATGATCCATCAGCTGTCTTGAGCATATTGATTAACTCAGGAATGGATACTTGGATCTTGTTCATGTTGAAGTTAAGCACGAAAGGTGCATAACTTGGAGCCAACGAGTACAAGATTAAATCTATGTATAGATCATTATCCATAACATAGCCAAGTCTACTCAAATGCTCAATATACCCATACATCTTCAATGCATGAGTAGCAGCTGAAGTGCCTTCCACCATTTTGCAGCTAAATAGAGCTCGAGCAATCTCATATTGCTCAGTTCTAGCCTGAGAAGAATAAAGCTCCTCTAGATGCAAAACGATGGTTCTAGCATCAATCATTTCATGTTGCTTCTGAAGCTCCGAGGACATAGCACCCAGCATCAGACATGCTGCTGTTTCACTATCCTCCATGTATTTTCGATAAATGCCTTTGATCTCATCAATGGCATCATCTGATGGAAGTGGTGGTGGATCTTTATCCAAGACATAGTGGATCTTTTCAGCCCTGAGAACAATTCTCACTTGCTTGATCCAGTCAGAATAGTTGTTGCCAACCAGCTTGTTATCCAAGATTGATCGTATATTAATGTTTGATGTGCTCATGATGATGACCTAGATGTGAAAAAGAAAAGATATAAGAGTATGTTCATATATATGTATGCATTAATAAGGTCTTTAATTAATCCATTTACTCCCACTATTTTATTGCAAATTAATAGCCCTCACTATATAATCCGAGAAAACCCGATGGTTTTCTTAGTGGGCCAATATCCAATCCTTGATATGTAATTTGACCTTGACTGTGGTCAACAAGCCAAATTCCATACCCTTAAAAGGTAGGTATCTTTATACCAATTGTGTCTCTACACAACTATTGGATCATTAGCTTATCAACTCTTGATGCATGCATATCATATATGCATTCCCTAATCTTGCCTCTAGAACCATTAGCCTTGACTGTGGTCAACAAACTAATGGGCTAGCTAAGATGACCCATTTAATTAGATTTGAACATATTCGATATAATGTGAGCTTGACTGTGGTCAACAACCCATACTATAAAGAACTCTGGTTCTCCTCAAATTAATGGAAGGCTTATATACCTTAGTATTTGTGTGAGGGTTTTAGTTAATTAAGTCTCATCATACATGGTTGGCATACATTGGTATGCATCCTATATCTATCACATAAATATAAGCATACAAATATGGTATAGTTATGGACTTCACTACATTGATTTCCCCGAGCCAAGAGGGAAATCAAAAGGTCACACCTAGGTAGTATGCATGATTCAAACAAGAAAATAATTACATTATCTTCAAGCTTGTTGGATCTCCATCCGGCCCATCTTGCTCCTTGATATTGGTCTCCATCTCTATTTCTAATTCTAATCTAAGTAATCTAATTACATATTACAATTTGAAATGAAATACAAACCAAAAACAAGTGGCCGGGACATGAAAGTCCTCATTGGGCCAAAACATGCATAATGCTCAATCACATTGGGCTTTGTCCATCACTATCCATCATGCCAATCATACACCCTTATATGCCTTTCTAATGCATAAAGAAATGGATTACTAACTTTGTTTCAACCTTTGAAACTATATTTTGAGTTATTTTAATGATGTGATCAAATTAGGAAACTTTTTCCATTTCGGAAACTTTCATTTTAGGAAACCTTTTTGCATGAATGTGTTCTTGCCTTGATAATCAATCAAATTGATTATTAATTAATTATAAATTGATTATTTAATTAATTAATCATATTAAATAATTAAAAGAATCAATTTTGGGCTTAAAACAAGTGTAGGCCGAAACCCACAGAAGAAAAACCCTAAGTGTGTTCATACACAAACTAGTTTTGTGTCATTTGGACCATTTGGGCTTTTTGGAATGAGCCAAGCCCATTCCAGCCCTTAAAACCCATTAATAAACTTAATTAATGTTTATAATAGTTAATTTAAATCAGCTCCTTGGGCCTACCAAGTCATTTACTAATTTAAACCAAGTCCGTAAACATAATTAAGCCCATTAAGTGGTTTTAATGAATTAAAATTAATCAAATTAATTTAAGGCCCATTTTAATTAATCCAATTAATTAAAAACACTTTAATATATCATATATATCAGATTTAGAAGATCAAAAGTCGTTCTAACCAAGAACACATCAAGAACACACGAAGAACACCAATTTATCGAACTTTTCGACAAAACTAGTTTTCATGCAAAACTTGTTCGATTTTAATTTCGTTCGATCCTACAGCTTAATATCACATATTAAACACATAAAATATCATCTAAATGATTTTTAAATGGATCCATAAGAAATTAAATTAGAAAAGCCCCTACATTACCTAGGGTTTCACGCCAAACCCTAATGGGTTTCACGCCAAAACCAAATCTTAATCATTCAAAAATTTCGTTTTTGTTTCCACAAAATTTATTTGATCACACATACAACCAGAAATCAATATTTATCATTCATGAACAATCAAATCTAATATTTTAAAGTTCATGAAATAAATAACTCAAAACAAAACAAAACTTATTCCGCAGAAAAAATATAGAATTGTATATCCATGGCAAAACCTATCTCTGATACCATGTTGGAATTTAATGGTTACATGCATCACATACATGAGCGGAATTTTAAAATTTTTTTTTAACCATAAGATTTGATCTTGCCATGAATACACAATATAACTATATGTGAATAAGAAAAATCACCTTTGATTTTTGTTGAACAGTTGATTTTACTTCGCACCGGGTTGTCGCAAACCACAGTGTCCAAAATCGAACACCTCCAATGAGTAATCCACACTAGAGAGGGGTAAATTGAACCAACAAATTGGTGTTCAACTAGGGCTGGCCGAAATTCAAGAGGCTAGCAATGGAAGTGGCGCAAAAAGGGAGAGAGAAAAAGACTTTTCTTTTGTTTTAATCACTTAACCCTAATTCTCATTAGTTGGCCTTTTATAGTTAGGTAAAAATTCCAACTCCTTAATGATATTGGGCTCTTTAAAATTGCTGGAGAATTATTAATTGGCCTTCTGGAATTAATTATAATCATTTGGGCTTAATTAAATCCAAATAAAATCTTTTCATAAAAGACCATGCACAAAATCCACAAACTAGGCCCTTTGTGCATCTAATTGGATTTAAATACCCAAATGGATTCCAAATCCAACCAAATTAAATATGTGAGTTCCATAACAATTATGTAACATATATAAATTAATTTGGTCCAAGAAAAAGCCCTCTAAGCCCTTCTGTATGGAGTTGGCGTGTAGCCCTCTTCTGGAGGGCTTCCTCCAACTTCTTCATTCCTTTGGCCCTTTATAATTTCTCCAATGGTCCTATTAATTATTATATCAGTGCTATAACACTTATAGTAGTCTTATAACACTTATAAGACAATAATAATTAATCATAAAATACATTATTTCAATTAGGTCCAATTTTGCAGAACATTTCTCAAAAGATCCGCGGACAATTTTATTTGATCATAATTAATTAAACTCTTTAATTAATTATTATCATATTCTCCTCTCTACCTTTATAATAATATCAAATATTATTATCCTTTTCATTTTACCATTTTACCCTTTTCTCTATATGTGTGTGACCTATTAGGTTCCTGTCCATGTTGACAGTATAATATGTAATTGTGAGTTCTATTCAAAAGTCACATGATTTAAACTCCTTTAAATCATTTTATCAATCTCTATTGATATTTTGATACATCATTATACAAGTCATAATTGGCCTCTAGCTAGGCATCATGACTACCCAAATGTCAGGAAAGTCATGTGGTTTGACTGTATCCTTCCATAGAAACAGTTATCATGCAATTACTCCTTTCACCACTCTTATCTCAATTAGATTCTGAGTATGGATTTCTGTCAACTCATATAAATCTAATTATGTATGTTCTATTAATTTAACCATTGTTCCTAAAATGCCCTTCATGGATCTTCATCCATCTCGGCATATTACTCTGGCCAGAGATTCTCTGAACAAGGCAATTATAGAATCATGCGAGATAACTTCCCTTGTTAAATCTGGGATGGTGAATCCTTTGTCAATCACTCAACTATCTTCAAGTAGGTCATGATATACCCAATCTCCTAACTATGTTCACTCCCAGTTAGAAGTAATCAGTTATGGAGTCAAAGTATACCACTTGCTACTTAAGATAACTTTGGTGATCTCAAGTCTAAGGATACTTGCACAACTGCTATGAAGAGATTCCTCACTAACATAGATTTAATATCCATATGAGGATTCTCTTTGCAGGTCTCCAATGAACTTGTTCCTCTAACAAGCATCCACATGTTAGCTTTGATTATCATCCATAATCACAATTACTAAGAACCATTGCTTGAACCATTCAAGAAGCATAACATGTGCTAGTCTGTCCGAATTAACAATGTCCTATCTTGTTAATTCTATGACTAGGTATATTTAGATATTAACATATTTGCATGCAATAGACATCTCACATCATGAACACCTTCATGATTGCCTTTGCACTGTGTTTATAATATCTTGGACTTCATTTATTAATTTAAGATTTACAAACTCATGTATTCAAACACAGCATTAATAAATGAATGATGCCTTATATTAAGAATATAAATTTCATACATATGAAAAACATCCCTATTACATGGGCTCTAGGGCATACTCTCTAACAATAAACTCCTTATCTCTTATTCAATGCTTATGTATTGGCCCATTGATCTTCATTAATTACCATCTCATGAATTAACAAGATTGTCTCTTTAGGAATTTTGTTCATGAAGCTACCCCCAGATGCTGTATTTAGCAAAGATGTTGTGTTAGGGTTGCAAGCTGTATAGAAGGTTGACATCAATTAGGGCATGGAAATTGCATGATACGGATAACATTTCAACAATCTCCTAAACCTCCCCCATGTTTTATGGAAGGACACCTCACTCAATTGTTTAAAATTATAGATATTGTTCGTTATGCTAACATCTTCATTGGTGGAAAGAATCTAACAAAAATTTTTCTTATATTTACTCTTATGATAAGATGAATTGACTAGAAAGAATGGATAACCAATCTCTTACTTTTCTTATAAGTGTGAAGGGAAATATATTCAACCAAATTGCATCTATAGATACCCCTTAAACACTATAGATTGGTTTATACAATTAAACTTGATTGATTATAAATATGCACAAAGAATTTCTCGATTGATTTTATTGATTAGGACTACAGCTACTAAATTTAAGCAAATAAAATTTAAAGCAATTTGAACTAAAAATGAAGAGTAAACAATGGCAGTAAAAATAGAGTATAAAGGATAGAATTAACAATAACTAAAAAAGATTGTTCAAGTATAAAATCCTCCCCATACCTAATGCAAGATGTATTTTTAACATAAAATTTTTATGATTCGAACATGGATGGCCCGACTAAACCTAAGTTTCCTATTTTGAAGCTAACTATTCTAACTACCTGATTTCCCATTCCAAAGATAATCTATTAGCTACCTTAAGCATGGATTTAACAAATCCTAGATATGGATTAATTTCCCATTCTGGAGCCAACCAATCTAATACCCATTCATTTTCCTACCTATTTTTGAATCTACCATGCATCAACTCTGAATCTAATAGCTCCTATTTTGAAATCACCATCAAACCTACAGTCAAATCATGTAAAAAAGAGCATACATGATATTTAAACTAAATAAGAACAAACCCATTAAACATGAATAAGATAACAGATAAATACTTGAATAAAACCAATACCAAGATCATCTCAAAGGAAAAGAAACATCTAAAACACATATTGATTCAAATAAAGTTCATAGTCTTACATTAATATAGGGATTTAAAGATCCCAAAAAAATTAAAAGACCACTCACTACACATTGAAATACATGAAAAGATAAAAGAGGAGACTCTTAAACCCATTTGTTAAAGATACATTTTAAATCAGGAGTAGCTTCTTCTCTCTAATCTATGCAAGTCTTAATTAAAACTACATCTATAACTATTGTAAACTAAGCTAAATATGATGTTTTTGATATTGAAACTACAAAACCCTAATGAAAAAAAATACAAAAAAAAAGTTAAAAACCCTAAAAATATAAATTGAAAATATAGAAAAAGTTAAAAACTACATTCTATCTCTAAAAACTCCTTCTTTTCTCCTTATGAGACAAATAAAAAAATCTAATTTTATAGTGTTTGAAGTGACACACAATGGAGACTATATAGTGTTTATAGTGTGTAGTTGGTTAAAAGAGTATTGTATCATGACACACACCTGAGACTATTTAGTCTCTGCCATGTGTACCTTTTTGGACTAAAACCCTTCAAAAGTTGCTTCCACATGTTGGGGAGTAATTAGTCTTTATCATATGCATTAGTGAAATATTGTATTTTGATAAATCCATATGGTAAATGGTGAAGGCTATTCAATCTTTGCTAGATGCAAGGTCAAAATTCTATAAAATGTTAAAATTTTACCATTTAGCACACCAAAACTTAAAATTTCTAAAAATAATCCAATTTGACACAAAATGAGGAATTTAAAACAAAAAACACTAAAAACATACAAAATGAGACACAAATACAGATAAAAATAAATTAAAAATAAACACTAAATTTCAGTTATAATCAAGGATTTTTTAGAAATATCTCATAAACTTTTGGAAAATCAAATTAAAACCCTTAAAAGATGACCACAAAACATGAAAATCAAGATCCAAACTTTGAAATCTTTGTTGTCTATTAGAAATGTATTATTTACTCATATTTAGCTAACCCTAATCTAGGCTGGCTCAGGTCATGATATTTATAATATACATAAAAGACATGTTAGTGATTAAGATTAACTAAAAATAATAAATGTGAATTAAGTAAATTCAGTTGTTATAGGTATAATTAAGAATTATATGAATGTTTAGAAGTTAGTAAGGCTTAAATAAGTAAGTGAATTTGAAATAACTAGTAAAGTTATACCATAAGTAATTAGTGGAATAATGTTAAAGAAATGTGTTAATGCATGTATTATATAGTTTTGAACAAATGAGTACATGTGTTAACAAGTGATTTAACATTATTATGTATGTAATTAATCTATAGGTTAAGGTTTATATGATAATGTAATGAAGGACCATAACAAAGGTAAATGTGTAGTATCATGTATGACTATGAACATCCTACCTCTTTTTGTTACTATTTCATTGTATTCTTAATTGCATTTTCAAATGTGTGTGTGTGTGTTTAATTAACTTCTATGAGGGGTCATCCCTATAATTTTGTTCCCCACTGAGCTAGTAAGCTTAGCACAATTGTTCATCTATGTAGCTACCTAAATTAAGACTCTTTCATAGGGACATAATCTACAATAGGAAGGCCAACACAAGACTTAGGAAGAAGTCAGGAGCATGAGTCTTACATTTTTTGCTTTTGGGTATTTACATGATACTTTGTATAAGGAAAAGTTCTAATGTAGAATTTATTGGAAAAACCAAAATTTTGCATTGTATAATAGCATATATATTGGAAATAGGGGATATGTAAATGTACATTCAACAAGTTTAATTTTTGACCTTAAGATTTATACATGAGTTTATAATATGCAAACTTGATATATTCTTGAATAATGGATGAAAAAAATATTAGCAATTAGGTTATGTGTATTATTAATATTGTATGTATGGTAACATAAAAGGCCCATGGAGGGAGCATTACATTTATTGGTATCAAAGTATAGGTTTAGGTGGTTCTGGTCAATAGAATTCTAGGAATAAGTTATTATGGTTAATTTGGTAGTGCTAGCCTAATGCATATATCCCTATTTTCCTAGAGATAGTAGAATACGGAGAGAACTTAAGGAGCTGTTATAGAAACGAAATGACTAAGAGTGAGAATTCTTATGAGTAAAGTAAAAGTGCCTTGAAAATTATAGTTGGTATTTCTTTTATTCTTATCAAATATATATATATATATATATATATATATATATATATATGATGACAATTTAGACTTTCAACCCTTATATGTATACGTACAGAAAATGTATCTGATAAACTGTTAGCTATAGATTAAGATAGCATATGGCATACATGAGGTCAGTTTTTTTGACCATAGCATATGTGTATGAATAAAGTATATGGAGTTTACATGAATATAGTGTATGAAAAAGAATTTATGGGAACATGATATGGTTATCCATTTATGAAGCTGATATGATGTTGGGTCCAGATTGGTTATGACACTTTATATACCTATCAGTGACTCCTTAATGATGTGGGCACTTGTTTAAACATTTCATAACAAAGGTTAAGGCAAACATTTACATTGCATGAGAATATGCATTCGCATCTTATTGGATACATGAAATAATAATTCATTTATAGCATTAAATTATTTAATTATACATGAAAAGCATCAAATTGTATGTAGAGGTCCCAACGGAAAAGGAAAACGATAGAATGTCTATTGAGTGCAGTAATGATAGTAAGCGAAAGTTATAACTAAAGAAAGATAGTGATCGGCAGAACCTAAATGTGATATAGAAAAAGGTAAGGGAATCAGAGAAGGATAATATTAGATAAAGTTTGATTTTAATAAAGTTAAAATTATAGAAAGCAAGTGAGAAGGTTTGATAAATGCTATAGGTATGAATTTCGAGGATAAAATTCTTTTAAAGGGGAGAGAAAATTAAGTCCCCAACTTACACCCTAGTAGAAATTGAGCATGCCTAAGCAGCATTAGGAAAATGATATAAAGGGATAAGTATTTAAAGTGTAGGAAAAGACATAGAGGGAACTAACTTAAAAGTTAAGGGCCTTATGGTAAATATATTAAGTGGCATGCACATGCATAATTAGAGGGATAAAAAGTATAGATTCAATTGGAAATTATGAAAGAATTTAGATGGAATTAGAAAACTAAAAAAGAATGAGGGAGCAAGATGCAATTTCTATAAGATCAATTAATAGACCAATAGAATTATAAATAGTGTTTAAGGATCCAAAATAGGCCTTAAGAGAATTCATGGGAATTATTATGATAATAAGGCTAATTAAGCTTAATTAGATAAAGTATTATAAGTTAAGACATTAAGAATTAAATATTTTAAGTGATAAAGGGTAAAATCATTATTTTTATTTTGTATTCAATCAGAACAAAAATATAGTTAAGTGGTCAACTGTGACAAAGGTGTATATTAGTGGGTCAATTACAATGAAAGAAAGAAATTTAGGGTAAATTATGAAATAAGAAAAGGAAAGGTATTTAAGGTGAAATTGCTATGGGCAATTAATGATGTCACTTTTCACTAAAAAACTCCATAAAAATCTAGTATATATAAGGTGATTAGAAGGGAGGGTCAGAATTTTCAAGACAAAAAAAAATCTCCTTTCTCTTATACTCTCTTATCTCCCTCTCTCTCAAAGAAATTTGGAACTTTAATTTTTTCCTTTCTCTTCCATTGAAATTCTACCTCTTAACCCTATGGTGAACTCTTGAATTGATATTATTTTGCATGTGAGGAATTGTGATGAGGGATCTTCAAGAAGTGCAGTAGTAAGGAAAGGGGAAGAAGAAGAAGTCTAGAGAAAAGAGGTTTTGATGGAAGATTTGGTGTTGCATGTTAGGTTTGGGCACTCTACTCATTTTGCATGTGGTTATAATGTGTGGAAATTTGGATAAAATGAGTAATGGATGCATTTTTAATTGGTGATATAGTTATAGAGAAGAGATCTGAATACTTATACCTTGCATGTGTTTATTTGATAAAGACTTAAGAAGTAAAATTGGTGAAGTCTCAATTGAAAGCTTGTTTAAAGTGATGTTAAGATAAATTGGTGATAATAATGATGTATGAACATATAATTGATAAGGAATTTGTTAGGAAACATCGTTTTCAAAGTTTAAATTACATGCAAGTCTATTTCATAATTTTGGTATTAAATTCACTTGACCTAACCGTAATTTTAACTATAACTCGAGTTGTAGAGTAAAATATTGAATAATTATAGTTAGGTTAGAAACTAGACTCCCATACCTAAATTTTATATGAAAAATTGAATTTAAATCTATCTCCAAATTTTTTATATTTTGGCTTGAAAATCGGATATACCTACTGCTTCATTAATGACAATAACTTGTAATGTTTCTTGAATATATTGTGATTTAGATTTGATAATGAGTTGATTTTTAATTTTTTTAGAAGCTAGACATATAGAGGAATAATTTTATAGAAGCTCACTTTTTCTAAAAATGTTTTTTAATACATCTAAATTAATGTGCAAGTTAGAAATTAGAAACTATTTATAGAGTTTCATAGGGCATAATGGTGCACATGACTGAGATAATTTGGTCTCAGCCATATCGACCCTCTATATTAATTTAAACCATTACACGTGACTAAGACCAATTTGTCTTAACTATGTACCTCCCCAGTTTTGCTCTTTACATGATATTTCAATGCTAAAATGTTACCTATTAATGTTCATATAATTTTAGAGTAATTTAACCAAGAAAATGAAAGCATATCAAGTTATATAATCACATGTAAATATAATGGTGCCTTATTATATATCAATCAAATCAACAAAAAGCTAATATACCTATTCAAATGACTTATTCATGAATAGGTATGATTAAAGATGTTTAATTGGAATAATAAAATATGCGTAAAAGTCTATACCATTATGTATGAACATGATTAAAATGTTGATTAAGATGTATGAATGTGAATGGGATAGTGTGTATGTGTGCGTGTGTGTGTGTATATATATATATATATGGGTGTATGTGTGCGTGTGTGTGTGCGCGTGTGTGTGCCTAAATGATTATGGACTTAAGAATATACATGATTGATATTGATTTCATGGGTTTACTAATATGCTCATAGTATAAATTGTCAATTTTACATGTCCAATGAAGGTAATGAAATTACTAAGGTGTATGAGTATGTATAAACATAAATATAGTATTAATATGCATGAATAGGTATTAACCCTGAAATGTGATGACATGTGTAGGTGAATACCTTTACTTGGTTATATTATTTTGATTAAGTTTGCTTGTCATGTTAACCAATTGGATATGGATAAATATGTTTAAGTGTAATGATAAAAAGTATATGTTCATAGTGAATTGTATAGATATGCATTTATATAAAATATTATATATGTGTATATTTATCTCCATATAATTATTGTTCCAATGAATATATCATATAAGCATGATAGTAAAATGTGCAAGCATGAAAATATAAGTACACTTAATATGTGATTCCAAATCATAGTATGCGCTTTAAAGAAAAGTGAGATATGGATATGTATGCAAATATCATCTGAATAAAGAAACTCAAGATAGCATGTTAATACATATCATTATCATATACATATGAATGAGTTACCTGCCTTTATTTTGATTACAAGTATAGAATGCTTATACTCAAACATGTATATGATATCATGCCCACATAAAGTTTATAAATGAACAAGTACATAATACCATGTTCATATATATATATATATATATATATATACATATGTACATGATTGGAAAGCAAAATGTAAAGAAAGTTAAAGTAAAAAGGTTAATATTGCCTATGTCTATGTCTAGGTATTGGATAGGCAATTCTATAAAGGTAATTTGTAGTTATGATCTTATAGTTTTGACCCCTTTTGGATCTAAAGTATAGAAATGGTCCCTTTGGATCATAAACATCCCCGTTTAGGTTGTTAGCCAAACCTATTTGGGTTTGCTCAATCAATTAATCATATAGTTTGGACCCCATTTAGGTCTGCCATTTAATACCTTTGGGTATCTTATTTGTGCCTCCAGGTACCATTGCATCACTCGTTATCCACTTTTTTAAAATAGTGCAAGCTTAATTCAAAGTAAAGAAAACTATCATAATAAATTAAAAGACAGAGAAGCATGATAGTTCTTAAATTGATCTTTATATTATCTTCATAAGGACCTTATAAGATATATGGAAAAGTATCATACGATATGAAGATGTATTTTCAATATGCATTTATATATGAAATTTTAGAATCACGTGTACATTTTTTACCCTATAAGTTATGCATATGAACTTGCACAATGTTGATGCTTTATCAATAATTATATGGGTGAATGCATGTTCTTTCTGGTCATATGCTTCTTTCTTGATTTGTTTACATATTGCCAGAATATGCAACAATTTATAAAATATGGAAAAACTTGACATTGAGTGAAAGAGTATTTTATTAATATATGAATGAAATAATGGTGTAATTTTAGAGTGTTACCTATACCTAGGAATATACGATGTATGTAGTTGTATTTATGCATTGGGAGTTCTTACAATAATTAATTTGGTTAATTTGTATTCCTACATCTACACATTTCTTGCTTAACGTTGTGTAATTATATGTGTGACTATGTATATGTAAGTTTAAATGATTTATATGCTCATAGTATTTATATTCATTATATGCTTAAGGTAAAAATAAAATAATGTGTCAATGCATTAAGTAATTAGAACTGTATCTAGGGAAAAATGTAGTGGCATAATAAGAATAACATTTAATTGAGACTGTTAATATAGGCTTCGATATGGATATTAATGTACACATGGAAGTTATTAAGGCTTATTTCAGCATACGAACCTATTTTATTGACTTAAGTTTTATGACTTAGTTATAGGTATCCTTATGAAGTTAAAATAAATGTTAACACATAATCAAGAAAGATTAGTAAGGAAAAGTGATTAGATAAGAATAACTTATATGAAGTAACGAAGTAAACTCGATGTATAAGTTTTCAAGTGCCATATGAACATTTCTCTAAGAGTAAGAAATCGATAGATAAGAGAAAACACTAATGGTTATTTGATATTGGTTATAAGTATAATGTGATATAAAATAGAACCTAGAAATATTATGATTATTATTTAAATTGACTGATTTGTATATGTAAAATATGCTTATGTGTGTTTTCATTTTTTGATAACTTTAAAACAGGTCATCTAAATGTTTTATGTTCCCCACTAAGCTTTATAGCTTAGCATGGGTTTTTATTCATGTAGATTATCAAGTTAGGACTTCTTCTCAGGGATAATATCTACAGTATGATGGCCAAAACAAGATAGAGAGAGATTAGAAGTGTATAGTTCTCATTTTTGTTTTAATTTATGCTAGAAATTTTGTATATGTATAGATGTTCGGTAAAAGGAAATATTGTAACATTAAAGAAACTCATAGGTAAGTTAAGTTTTAACAATAAAGCTTATTTGTGATGGTTTAAATTTTCTATAAGATCTTTGTATAAGGTTGTAAAGTAAAGTTCAAATCATTCAATTATAGTTTATTTTTGTAATATGTTCGATGATAGAAATATGCGATAGAAAGTGTGATACAATTTATGGTATCAAAGCATAGGTTTAGTTATTTTTGGTCTATAAAGTCTATACATTAGTTGTTATAGTGTGTTTGCCTAATGCATATATCCCTATTTTGCTCTATTATAGATCGAAAAATGGATAAGTTGAAAGAAACTGGAAAAGAGATTGGTAAAGTCATCAACTTTGGGGCTTTAAACTTTTCTACCCCTAATTTTATAGATGTATATCATATACTAAGATAATGGGTTTTTTAGTAGAATGACAAAAGGGAATAAACCATAACCTAACTTATATTTTACTAGAGTTATTTGATCATAGGATATCAAAGGATGTTTAAAGGAAGTGTGAGACCAAAAGAAATAAAAATATGAGTGCAAAGTGATACATTATTTATGGGAAAAATAGTTATACCTAAGAAGTAAAAGGTAGACCATAGTGAGAAAGGGATAGGTCTATAAACTTAACCGAACCAGTACAACCAATAGGATTTAGGTTCTAATGAAGTGAGATTCGTCGAATGAGCTACTAGTATTTTTCTTCTCCCCTTTTGATATTTATTTTTATGTATTGATAGAAGTCCGATAATGGGAAATGCATATATACATTTTTTGAACATTAAATTATTTGAAAGTTTTAAAAGATGACCTCAAGGTATGATAGTATATTTAATGGGACCATAACTTCATATTGAACAGGGCATGATATGCATATATGGCTAACATTTGAATTATAGTTTAAATGTATTACTAGATTATATAAAGATTATTTCAATATGGTACATGAGAAAGAGTTTATGTATAATAGATAAGATTTTCCATACTTAAGGTTATTATGATGATAAGTTAAGGTTGATTACGAATGCTTTGTACATATGTCAATGATTCTTAAAAAGTGTGGGTAGTTGATTAAACATTACGTAGTTTGGGATAGGGAAAATATGCGCATTACATGAGAATACGTATTTGTATACATGAAATCATCATTCTCCCATAGCATAACATCAAACATCATTTGACAAAACATGAACAACATCATATCACATTTTTAGGCCCTAATTGGAAAAGGAAACTGACATAATATATGTTGAGCATAATAATAATATAATGGTATGAAAGGTTTGCCATTATAAAGAGATAAAGTTAAATAAGAATTCTATCGAGATAAAAAAAAAGGACAAGAGTAGCTGGGAGGGATAGTATGGGATAAAAGTTGAATGTGATCGATATAAAGGTATAGGGATGATAGTGATGTACATGAGTAAAGGTTACAGGTGTGAATTTTAAAGACAAAATTTCTTAAGGGAGAGAGATTTGTAAGGACCCAAAATAGGCCTTAGAAGAATACATGGGAATTATTATGATAATAAGGTCTAATTAAGCATAATTAGATGAAAGATTAGAAGACATTGAGAATCAAATGTCTTAAATGATAAAGGTTAAAATAGTTATTAGTTATTTTTATTTTGTTTTCCACTACAAGAAAATCTCAATTTAGCAACGAAAAATGTCAATTTTTCGTTTAATCAAAAACAGCAATGAAAATTTCGGCAGTTGCTATTTTTAGCAACAGAAATTTTATTTCGTTGCTAAATTTAGCAATGGAATTCAAATTCCGTTGCTAAATTTAGCAACGAAAATTCAACAATGCAGGATTTGGTGAATTGGTCAATTTTAGCAACGGAGTATAAATTTTCGTTGCTAAAATTAGCAACGGAAACCATTTTCCATTGCTATCTTTAGCAACAAAAACCATTTTCCGTTGCCAAATTCACCATTAAGTAAAAAAAAATTAACGATGGTACTGTCAGTCGCTCCATCGCTAAAAATTATTATAATTTTTTAATATCAAAAACCCATGATTGATAGGAAAGAAAGCTGAAAGACGTAAATTTAAATAGAGCTTTTGGACATACTTGGAAGAAAACGAAGTGCAAACTATATCCTTTGGTTCACACTTGGTACTTTAAACCAACACAACCATTACTAATCCATTATCAAACGGTTAAGAATAAAAGACTAAAGATATATATAACCCCTAAGAAACATTTGGTATTTCAAATCAACAACATATATAGCAACAGAGCTTCCTCAATTATATACTCAAAACCATAAAATGGAGCTTCAGCAAAAAAAGGGACTATTACTCCTTTTCTGCACATAGACCTTCAACAAACACGACCAAAATCAATCCATCATCAAAGTTTGAGAAAAAATGAGATTCATCTTCTCAAGCCAGAAAAATAACTCCCAACCGCAGTATACAGGTGAGAATATAAGAACAACATACAATACCAAAATTGTAGGAAATTCTATAAAAGATCAAGTAATTTTAGAACATTATCCAACCCACTCTAGAGAAAAAGAGATGACAATCAATATCAAAGCAAAGGACTGATGCACTGACTTTTATATAATTCTCCTTCTTAAACTCTTGGCAAACTCCTAACAAAAGTGAATCTAGCTTTTGAAGAGTTTTTCCCAACCAAACCTGTATTAGTATTCAAACAATTTAGTGAGAAGAAAGACTGCAGATCCAACTATAAATTTTTGAAACATAAATGAGCAATGCCAAATGGAAAAGCGACAAAAGCACAAATTAAAAAAAAAAAGAGATATAGCACTTTAAATGATAAAAGCATCTCAACTGAATATTCACCTCAACTCTATGGCTCATCTCTTGAACGACTAAAAGCTCTAAAAAACTATCTAATAACTGTAAATACTTTAATAGAACTTGGAATGTCTGAGTAACAATGAAATTTAGTGGATTTCTAGGAAGAAGAAATAGAGAATGCAAGGTCCAACATTGGCAATACACAATTAGATAAAAAATAAAATAAAAATAGAAAAAACCCACCTTGCAATAATTTCCTTCTTCGACCAAGGATTCAAGTGCTGATTGCATGTCCAATGCATGATGAAGGTCAGATAATATTGGAAGCATGTCCTGCAAGTGCAAATGGTGCCACATTTTAATTTAATTAAGATTGAGAATCAACATAGTCCCAGAGAAACTGATATATCATAGATATTTTTTTTTGGCATAATTGAAAGTAGACATTTACATGTTTATTTCAATTTCTTCACCAAATTTAATTTCTTACAGAATTTTGCACAGTGACATGCAATTAGTACTTATCAAACTACTAGTTTAATTCTAATTTATTCCTAAACTATCCATTATTTATGTAACTATGATGAGATTAACTTATAATTTTTTCATATGATTTTACTGATGTGGCATGTGAAGGATAATATGTGGCAACTTGTCGAGAGGATTGTACATAGCACATGATGTGATGCGGTTGTTTTTTTATTAATGTTTGGAAAATTCTACTCGTGCACTATTTGATACGAATATATTGATTCCCGGTAATTTGTCCCCATATCTAGAATTGACATACACCAATACTTTATTAACACAAACCTTTCAGTTATTATTAAGTTTAAAAAATGCATCACTTTTAATTGCATAATAAATACTCAAATAAGCAAAAAATAAATAAAATAGAATAAAATCTGAATTTGTACAAAGTAATTAAGGTTTTGGTAATTATATTACATAATTAAATTGTAATTATAATAATTATTATATTAATAAATAGTTAGTTTATATAACTAAACTTTTCAAAACTCTCTCAATGAGATGATTGTTCTTAACACCTAATGAAAAAACTCTAATATGCAAGATAATTTTTTTTTCATTTAATAACTCATCTATTTTATTGTATAAATAACTGATGGATGCAAAGCCTTGTGTCCATTATTTTAATAGTAAGTGATAATTTTTAATGGAAGAAACCTGAGATGGACTTAGATTATTATTTTAAAAGGACCCACGTGTAAATATGCTATTAATTATTTGAAACTAATGATTACTTAATAGTAGCATTTATTGTAAATATACTATTAAATTATTGTCTTATATAAATCAAAAGAATAATTTAAAATAAACCAAATTCCATTTCTACTGTAGACATAAATTGAAATGTGGTTTTTGTATGAAATTGAAATTTTCTTTTTGCCAACCGTTGTTAAGGCAAACCATGGTAAATGGATTACCATACATGTGTAGCTTAAAAAAAGAATCATAAAACCAAATGGAAAATGGGTGCTCCTAAAGATATACTGTAAATGTTGCACATCACGAAAAGAAGATGGATGCATGGAAACCAACTGCCCCTCTCCAAACCAATGATTTTAAATTTTTATATTCATTTCTTACAAAAGAGGGAAAACAAAGAACGTGTCTAAAGCTTTACCGAAATGGTTACAAGTAGTAGTGAAGATGGGGTGAATGGTTAACAAGTAATATGTTGTTTTTATTCGCTTTATTATTATTATTATTATTATTAAATGTTCCATTCTGAACATAAATTTTGTTTAAATTAACCTATTTTTATTTTTAAGGTTTACTGCTTTAAATGGAAGCTCGAACTTTAAAATATTACTTTTTATTATAAAAACATTTTTTTAATAATTTAGGTAACTGTTCATGCAATGTAACAAATAAAGACACCTAGAAAATATATAAAAATCTATTGGTTAGATATAAGAGAACTGTATATATATGTTGGATAACTTTGTGCAAGTGAGATTTCTTAAATACACTAAAATGGAAAATGCATATTATAATAATTGAAAGATTTAAATCTAAATTAAATTTTTGTGTTGTATTAGAAAAAGAGAGAGAATTGAAAGAATTTGAGGGTTGCTTCATCTTTTATACATGTAGGGAAGATAAAAACATTTATAGATAAACATTAGCCATGAAAATTGTCAAGTCCCCGAAGATGAGCCCATACCTCAAAAACTAAGATCTTTTGGTACACTGACTTTCCCTTGTACAAATAAAGTAGAAGTCATAATTATAACGTCAAACATAAAGTAGAAGTCAATCTTTTAATATTACTTAAGAGAGAGAGAGAGAGAGAAGAGAAAAGAACAAAAATAGATAAACACAGCAGTAACCAATAGCATATATGGATATTATTCTTCCATCCTACGAAAGAGAAAGAAAATGATTTAGATAAAGGAGAACAAAAACAGGGATAGCTTTTCTCTAAATACAAGCATGACAAAATGATCAAGAGATCAATGCTAATGACTAAGAATAACAAACATCAACACACAACACATAAAAGCAAAATGATATATCCTAATATGTATGTATAATGGAGAGAGACAGAGAAAATGACTACCAGGACACATTGAGTTGGTGAATTAAGCCCTTTTGCTAACAATACCTGCAATGAACAAATCTAGAAGACATATCAAAGCAGAACCTCTTAAACATTATTAATTTGTACTATATTTTATATAACAAAATGAAAATCATCATCAGGTAGTAAACTAGTGATTAAACTACCAAATTCTGAGAACAAAAGATCTCATCTGAGAAAAAAAAATCAACCAAAATAACTTAAACCTAGAATGATGCAGATGCAAACATATACTAAAATACAGGACAAAAGTTAATCCCAGAGTATTTTATTATTAGCACATGAAAACAACTGACTAGTTTTATAACCTTATTCCATGATTAAACCCTTATGTATTAAACAACTAATTTAACTATCCAAATTGCACACTTTTGCTGCTTTGCGTCTATGTTACATTTTTTTTTAATTTACAAACATGAGAAGATCTATGCCACCGGCCCAATTAGGAGAAAATTTCCTTTACTGTAAACAGCTTGTTGTTTCTATGAAGATAGTATGCAGTTAAATAGCTTGCTGTTTATGTGAAGATTGTACACAAACAGCTTGTTGTATAACTATAAACAACAAGCTAACAATTCAAGATAAAGAAATTATAAAAAAGGGACAGGAAATTATCTAAAAAATATATAACAATCTAGGATAAAGAAAATAGGTGCAAACAAGTTAAAAGAAGAAAAACAAAAATAGAGACAAAGGAAATTATAACAAAAATAGAGAGTGGCAGTGCTCACTCTACTAATGGTTGCTCAAAGTCAGTAGTCCCATGGGACTTTATATCCTCTTTCCTTTGATTGCTTATGTGCATTACAGGGGCTTCCTTGTTTCTAGGATCGATTGACTTTTCATGATCTGAAAGAGACAGAACCATTATCTCACCACCCAACAAGATCATATTAGACTTTCAAAATATATAATCTATTGATGCTCTATAATGTCCAAAGTTCAAAGAAATATAAATGGAAAATAAAAAATTAGGAACTATCATATTATATCATACTTTTCCATATTATATTTTTCCATATTACACTTTCAAAATATATAATCTATTTATGCTCTATAATGTCCAAAGTTCAAAGAAATATAAATGGCAAATAAAAAATGGCAAAGTTCAAAGAAAATACATCTTCATATTATATCATACTTTTCCATATATCAAATAAGGTACTTATAAAGATAATATAAACATCAATTTAGGAACTATCATACTTCTTTGTCTTTTAATTTATTATGATGCTTTTCTTTACTTTGTATTAAGCTTACACTTTTCTAAATAAATGGATAACGGGTGATACGATGGTACCTAGAGGCACAAAAAAAAAACCTAAAGGTATTAAATGATGGACCCAAATGGGGCTAAAACTATATCATTGATCGATTGAGCGAATCCAAATGGGGTCAGCTAACAACCCAAATGAGGCTTTTTATAATCCAAATAGGACCATTTCTGTACTTTAGACCAAAACAGGGTCGAAACTATACATTCATAGCTACAAATTACCCTTATAGGCATACCTATCTATCCAATACCTAGACATAAATATAAGTAATATTAACCTTTTTACTTTAACTTTTTTTACTTTTCACTTTCCAATCATGTACATATGTATACATATAAATATATATGTGTGTAACTATAACATGGTATTATGTACACGTTCATGTATAAACTTTATGTTAGCATGATATCATATACATGTTTGAGTATAAGCATTATATACTTGTAATCAATACAAAGGCACATAACTCATTCATATGTATATGATAATGATACTTATCAACATGCTATCTTGAGTTTCTTTATTCAGATAATATGTATAAACATATATGTATCTCTCTTTTCTTCAAAGCATACACCATGATTTTAAATCACATATTAAGTATACTTATATTTTCATGCTTGCACATTTTACTATAATGCTTTATGATATATTCATTGGAACCATAATTATATAGAGATAAATGTACACATATATAATATCATTATATAAATGCATATCTATACAATTTACTAAGAACATATCTTTTTTATCATTAATCTTAAACATGTTTCTCTATATCCAAATGGTTAATTTGACAAGCACATTTAATCAAAATAATATAACCAAGTTATTCACCTACATATGTCACTCACATTTCAAGGTTAATACCCATTCATGCATATTAATACTATATTTATGTTCATTGTACATGTAAAATTGACATTTCATACTATGAGCATATTAGTAAATCGATGAAATCAATATCAATCATGTATATTCTTAAGTGTATAATCATTTAGGCACACAAATATATATACTATCCCATTGCAACATCTTAATCATGTTCATACATGATTGTGTAGATTTTTATGCATATTGTATTATTCCAATTAAACATCGTTAGTCATACCCATTTATGAATAAGTCATTTGAATAGTTATATTAGCTTTTAGTTCATTTTATTGATATATAATAAGGTACCATTGTATTTACACATGATTTTATAACTTGATATGCTTTCATTTTCTTGTTTAAATTACTCTAAAATCATATAAACATTCATAGGCAACATTTTAGCATTAAAATATCATGTATAGAGAAAAATGAGGAGATACATGTCTGAGACAAATTGGTCTTAGTTATGTGCAATGGTCTAAATTGATACAAATGGGTCCATACGGCTGAGACAAAATGGTTTTAGTCATGTACACTACTATGCCTTATGAAATTCTACATATAGTTTCCAATGTCTAAATTGTACACTAACTTAGACATATTAAATGACATTTTTAGAAAAATGATCTTCTTTAAACTTATTTCTATATATTTCTAGTTTCTAAAACATTAAAAATAAACTTATTATCACCTATAAATAGCAAGATATTCAAGAAACACTACAAGTTATTCTTATTAATAGGGCAACAAGTATATCAAATATTAAAGCAAAACGATGACCAAAATAGAGAAAGATTTAGAATTTAATTTATTCATAAGAAATCGAGTAATGGGAGTCTAGTTTCTTATCCAACTAGAATTATTCAATTTTGTAATATACAAATCAAGGTATAGGAAAAAGAGTACTATTAGGTTATGTGAACCTAAAACAATAATTATAAAATAGACTTGTATGTAATTTAAAATTGAAAATGTTGTTTCCTAAGAAATTTCTTATCAATTATATGTTCATACATCTTTATTAACATTAATTTATCTTAACATCACTTCTTTAGTCTTTATCAAATAAATACATGCAAGGTATAAATCTTCAAATCTCATCTTTATAACTCAATCACCAATTCAAAATCATCCATTTCCAAATTTTATCTACATTTACACACATTATAACCATATGCAAAATGAGTAAAGTTCCCAAACCTGACATGCAACACCAAATCTTCCATCAAAATCTCTTTTCTCTAGACTTTTTCTTCTTTTCTTTCCTTACTACTGCACTTCTTAAAGATCTCTTATCACAATTCCTGTGACACCCTCTAAACATATACTCTATTTATCCGATTATTCAAATACTATTAGTCATGTTAATATCAATCATTCGCTTTACCATCATTATAGCTGTTAAACATGTCATATGGTTCATATACTTTAGGGTTTTCTACCTGTATATTCCTGTTTTGCTTTTCATTATTAGATTCATGCATACTATACTATATGAGTACTACTTCATGCATGTCACATGCCCACATCCATACTTCATGGTTTTTCTACTAGTGAGTTACATCCCTTTACATAAGTTCGATACTTTTTAAGATACATGCCATATTACAAAACTTATAATATTCGTAATTTAAAATCATCCTACATCTAGGTTACTCAGTCGGTGGTTGGCCCTACCTGATGCAGAGTATGTCCCTCAATACCTGTCTTCTCAACTGAACCTACACGGATGAAACACCCGTGCTAAGCTATAAAGCTTAGTGGGGAACATCTAAAGATGGATGACCACTCACATTGGTCATCAAAATGCACAAATAGAGTATTCATATATGTATAACATGTACATCATAACATTTTCCAAATAACAATATACTTTAAAGCTTTAAGCACATCATCATGTTTATCAACATTACACTCAAGAGAACAACATATATTTCATTCGCATGTTTCATATGGATAGCCATTTCCCATGTGCATATTCAACAAACATACAATTTATGAGAAATCAACAAGTCATGTTCCACATATATTTTATTTACTTATTTCGTATGGATGGCAATTTCTCATGTAATCCTATCCGAACAAAGCATACTTTCTATGGCAAATCAACAAATCATGTACCACAATAGTTATCTTTACCAATGTAAGCTTTTACTGATTAATCATGATCCTTACTGTATTTAAAGTTCAGCCTGCCTTAGTTTTATAAGTGGATAACGGGAACTCTGGATACACATCGGTATCAAGAAGAAGGATATCCGAAGATATCGAATCTCTAGACCCAAACGGGGCCAACATATACTCGGGACCGGTCAAGCAGACTCAAACGGAGTCGCCAACAACCCAAACGGGGTTGTGCATGATTCGAACGGAATCATATACATATACTTTAGACCCAATTGGGCCATACTCTGGCAGCTGCAATTTCCCTATAGGCGCCTATCTATCCACAACTGAAACTCTATCGCAGGCATAATTATATTCTTGTTAAATTCACATATTAAGACTATGTTCATAGTGTACTATTCGTATATGTATAATATCTTGTAATACTATGAGTTCTTTGGTGCATAAACAAATATATGCACATTTCATATGCTAGGTTATATCAAGCCATGAGACTATAAATTTGCATCATAACATATAAGCATGACGTATAATCATCATCTCATACAATTAAGCATGTTCTCTGTAAGCATTATACATATTCTTAGTCATGCCAAAATATCTTCTATTTCATGGGCAATTACATATTCATACATTCATATATAACATGTAGGCATGACATTTAATCATCACTCCATAATCATCATTGTACGTACCTGTAGATTCATTCGCATACAATTGATGCATTCTTATATGCATATTTATCTATACATATAACCACCTTCATCATCAAGTATGAATCAAGTACTATACAAATTATCGATAAGTCTTCATGTAATAAATACATTTAACTTGCAACATGTAAGGTAGATATACATACATCTTTACAACTTGATTGAAACCTTTATTCATATGTATTTTTGTATCAAAAACTTGTTAAATTCTCGATAAAAACAGTTTAGTTAATCATTACTATTCATTTGAAACCTTTCTGTGAATTTTGAGTAAAACAGCAAGGATCACGGTTACTATGAAATTGTTGGTAACCGTGAGATAGGTCACATTTCGGTTCTGTACTAAAAACTGCATTAGGTCACGGTTACTATGAAAATCCTCGTAACCGTGTCATATATGTACAAAAGGGGCTCACGGTTACTATGAATTCCTTAGTAACCGTGAGATAGGTTACTTTTCTATTCTGGACTAAAAGCTGGACTATGTCACGGTTACTAAGGAAATCCTGGTAACCGTGACATATATTTTGTCCAGAGGCCGATTTACGGATTCAACTTGTATTGCAATTTTGACCTTTAAATCATCATTTTTATAGAATAATTTCTTCTACAAACTTGTAGCCCTATGTGTCTAGTTTCTAGGACATCAAAAATCTCTTCAAAATAATTTATATATCTCGAGATATGAAGAAAATACTAAGGACTGTTCATGCTCACAAATTCTGCATTTTTGTCCGAAATTCAAACTGGATTTAGACCCATTTAAAGACAGAATTCGTATATAGTTTCTTCTTATGAAATCTTTGTCTGTATGTCTAGTTTAAGACCCATTTGGAATCATCTCAATATCTATTTTCAAACTCTAGATATTATCAAAACAATGCATGAAGGTCTTATGAATTCAAACCCAGAATTTTGTTAAAACACACATGCATGTCTTATCTTGTTTCCTCTTTATTTTCTTCTCCATATTTCAAACAAATCACAACATATTCTAGCATATAATCTCACATGCAATATGAGAAATCCCTAAGTTCCCATACCTTAGCCAAAACAAGAAATTTCTCTATGCCTTTAAGCAACCTCTTTTCCTTTGTTCTTTCCTCTTTCCTCTACTCCTTCACAAATACCATCATCATCAATTTCCAGAACTTGATTTAACATTATTCTCCATCTAAATGAAAAGAAAAAAAAAATGATGAAGGTTTCATTAACATGCTCTTTACCTTAGCTTTAAAGCCTTAAACTCTTGATGAACCCACAAATTTATTAACTAGTTTTCTTGAGAGGATTTAGAAGGAATGAAAGAAGGAAGAAGAAGAGAATTTATGGAATTCTCTCAAGATGTGCCGACCATACAAGCTCTCAAATGCCCATTTCTCTTTCTTTCCACTACACACACACTTATTTATAGAATTTTGGTAAATGTCTCTTTAGGTCCCTTAAATCTTTGCATGTCACACTATAACCATGCATCTTTTTGCATGTTATAAAGTGACCTCTCCACTATCTTTACTTCTTAAATCAACCTCCTCATTTTATCTCTTTTATACATTGACCTCGTAATTTCCAGAAATTACAAAATTACCCCACAATTAATACTTTTTCTGTAATTGCATCCTTAATTACTATTAATCATTACTTTTAAATTTTATTTTCATGCAATTAACATAATAATCTATCCCATAGACCCTTACTTATACATAATCCTCATTTAAAAATATGCAATTTTAACTAGGGTCATGTTAGGGGTCTTACAAATCTCTCCCCCTTAAAGAATTTCGTCCTCGAAATTCATACCTGTTTTGAACAAGTGAGGATACTGTTCCTTCATAGCTGTTTCTGGCTCTCAAGTAACTTCTTGCAATTCATAATGCTGCCAGAGTACTTTAACAAGTGTAATTTACTTATTCCTTAGCTGTCTAACTTCTCTAGCCAGAATCGCTATAGGCTCTTCATCATATGTGAAATCCGACTGTACTTGCACATCTTGTACTGGTATAACATGAGATTCGTCTAAACGATACTTTCGTAGCATAGAAACATGTAATACATCATGTAATTTGGCTAGTTCCATAGGGAGAGCCAATCTATAATCCACCGGCCCAACTCTTTAAAGTATCTCATCTGGGTCAATATATACTTCAGGCTCAATTTACCCTTTTTTTCAAATCTTAAAACTTTCCTCCAAGGAGACACTTTTAAAAATACTTTGTCACCCACTTGATATTCAATATCTTTTCTTTTTAAATCAGCATAAGACTTCTGTCTATCACTAGTTTCCTTCAATCTCTGTTTGATAACTTGTACATTTTTTTCTGTATCTTTTACACTATCTGGACCAATAATTTTTTTTTACGCTACAAATATGTACTTTTTACTCTATTTAACTCATTATACATGAGTTATTGTATAACACAAACATGTAATCAAACTTAATATATATAAGAGTGTTGTACTTTTAAAAGAAACTTTTACAATGTACGATAAAGTCTCTTTCAACACTGTTCCTTTTAATTCTTTGTCATCAGGGACATATAGTCTATTCTGATAATACAAACTCCCATCTTCTTTCACTGAATACTCAGACTGTGTTCCTTTATGTGAAAACTTTAAAATCTGTTGTAACCTTTCATCATGTTTCTGAGCATCAATCACTGTTTGCCTCAAACAAGGCCTAGCCTTTAACTGTGCTATTAAAGGACCATCATGTGCAAGTTTTTTCCATCTACAGTGATATGCAATCATAGCTGCCATCATCTTACGGCTCAAGGCATCAGCTACAACATTAGCTTTGCCTGGAGGGTAGTCCGCTATACAATCATAATCTTTAAATAGTTCTAACCATCTTCGCTATCTCAAATTAAGTTCCTTTTGAGTGAGCAAATAATTGAGACTCTTATGATCTGTATAAATTCTGCACCTTTCCCCATATAAATAATGTCGCCAAAATTTTTTTTTTAAGGCAAACACTATTGCTGCTAATTCTAGGTCATGGGTTGGATAGTTTTGCTCATGTGGCTTTAACTGACTAAATGCATAGGCAACTACTTTACCATCTTGCATCAACACACAACCCAAGCCAACTCTCAAAGCATCACTATACACAGTATACTCCTTTTCTATAACTAGTTGTGTCAAAACCGGAGCCTCTGTCAATAATTTCTTTAACCGATCAAAACTTGCCTGACATCGATCAGTCCACTCAAACTTTATATCCTTTCTCAACAGTTTGGTTAGTGGTGCTGCTATAACTGAAAAGATTTTCACAAAACGACTGTAATATCCTGTTAAGCCCAGAAAACTTCTCACTTCTGTCACATTTCGTGGCGGCTTCCAATTAACTATAGCCTCTATTTTAGCTGGATCCACTCTAATGCCTTCAGAAGACACTATATGACCAAGGAAAGAATTTTCCTTAAGCCAGAATTCACATATGCTCAGCTTAGCATATAACTTATTCTAGGTAAAAGGGTACTTATATATCACTATTACTCTATTCAACTGTCTGTAATCTATGCACATTCTCATAGATCCACACTTTTTTTCTAAGAAACTGCTTAGCTTGCATAACTGTTATTACATTAGCTAAGGGTTTAGTTCAAATGCCCTGTACTATAGTTTCTTTACCTTCAGTACCCATACGGTTACTGTTTTAGTTTCACAATTAATCATTGCATGATGTTTGGATAGCCAATCTATACCCAGTATAATATTAAAATCCCGAAAAGGTAGTTCAATAAGATCAGCAAGGAATTCTTTATCTTGCATTTTAATAGGACTCTGTTTATACATTCTGTTAACTATAACGCTGTGACCCCAAAGGGTTAGTTACACATATATCATATTCTAGTTCATGTACTGTAGACTCACTTCTACCCATATCCCCAGTGCAAACCTAAGAATGAGTAGAGTCAGGATAAATCAATGCATACATGTCAGAATCAAAGAGAGAAAAAGTACCAGCTATGACTTCTGGAGCACTCTGATCCTCTCGAGCTTTTATTGCATAAGCCCGACTAGGAGCAACATGAGCTGTGGGTCTATCAACTGATTCAGAAATGCTCCTAGACCGGAATCCCTGATGACTCGGTCCCCCAAGTCTTCTTCCTCTATCTCTACCTGAAGGTGGTGCATTAAAAGTTCCTCTACTGCCCTGTTGTCCAACACTTTGGTCCCTTATCAAAGGACAGCTTGCCATGAAATGATCGGTACCACCACACTTGAAACATGCTCCAGTCAACTTTCTGCAAATGCCATAATGTTGCCTAGAACAATTGGGACACACTGGAGGTTGCCCTCCACTCTGTTTCACTGAAACTTCTTTCCCTTGCTTAGACATTGCAGAAGATTCTTGTCTCCTATCTCTTTTTGCAGAACTATAGCCAGACTCAGCCAGCTGGCTTCCTTGAGCTCCTCTAGCTCTCTTTCCAGTGAAAAATCCACCTTTGGACCCACTCTTTCTCTGTTCTCTCTCTCTTTTAGCTATTTCATTCTTTTCAACTTTTAAGGAAGCTGTAACCAATTGAGTGAAGTTAACAACTTGCAAAGCTGTAGAGCCAATTAACTTTTCTCTAATACGCTCATTTAACCCATCTTCGAACCGTATGCATTTAAAAGCATCGGTTAACATCTCATTAGGAACATATTTGCACAGGTGACTGAATTCTTTCTCATACTCAGCCACAGACATAACTCTCTGTTTCAAGCTGAGAAATTGCTTTAGCTTCTCTTGCTTGTATGCCTCAGTAATATACTTTTTCCTGAACTCAACTGTGAAAAATTCCCATGTGAGGGGATCTGGTAACTGGGGTTGCTTTAATACCAACTTCCACCAGTCATAGGCTGCTCCCTGTAATAAGGACACAGCACAGGATGCCCTATGACTCACTGGACAATGAATCTCACCGAAAATTCTCTCTAGCTTTTCCAGCCAAAATTCAGCTTCCTCAGACTGTTCCAGATTAGTGCCTATAAACTCTTCAGCACCATGCTTTCTGATTTCAGATATTGGGGCTTTAGGAGCTGTCATCCTTTGAAGGATTTGAGCCATATCCTGTGATATCTTTAACATTGCCTCGGTAGGAATGGCTGCCGGTATCGCATTTGGATTGGATGATGACGATCCAATATTAGGAGGATTAGGTCTAACCGGCCTATTACTTTCAGCTGATTCTTCTATAGCATCTCTAGAGCTTTCCATCTTTAATCTATAAGAAAACAGGGACTTCTGCATCAGGCCAACAAACACTATATCATACTGTAGAATCCTAAGTTCAGTTTTACCCAGAAAAGGCTAAACCAGGCTCTGATACCAAGTTGTGACACCCTCTAAACATATACTCTATTTATCCGATTATTCAAATACTATTAGTCATGTTAATATCAATCATTCGCTTTACCATCATTATAGCTGTTAAACATGTCATATGGTTCATATACTTTAGGGTTTTCTACCTGTATATTCCTGTTTTGCTTTTCATTATTAGATTCATGCATACTATACTATATGAGTACTACTTCATGCATGTCACATGCCCACATCCATACTTCATGGTTTTTCTACTAGTGAGTTACATCCCTTTACATAAGTTCGATACTTTTTAAGATACATGCCATATTACAAAACTTATAATATTCGTAATTTAAAATCATCCTACATCTAGGTTACTCAGTCGGTGGTTGGCCCTACCTGATGCAGAGTATGTCCCTCAATACCTGTCTTCTCAACTGAACCTACACGGATGAAACACCCGTGCTAAGCTATAAAGCTTAGTGGGGAACATCTAAAGATGGATGACCACTCACATTGGTCATCAAAATGCACAAATAGAGTATTCATATATGTATAACATGTACATCATAACATTTTCCAAATAACAATATACTTTAAAGCTTTAAGCACATCATCATGTTTATCAACATTACACTCAAGAGAACAACATATATTTCATTCGCATGTTTCATATGGATAGCCATTTCCCATGTGCATATTCAACAAACATACAATTTATGAGAAATCAACAAGTCATGTTCCACATATATTTTATTTACTTATTTCGTATGGATGGCAATTTCTCATGTAATCCTATCCGAACAAAGCATACTTTCTATGGCAAATCAACAAATCATGTACCACAATAGTTATCTTTACCAATGTAAGCTTTTACTGATTAATCATGATCCTTACTGTATTTAAAGTTCAGCCTGCCTTAGTTTTATAAGTGGATAACGGGAACTCTGGATACACATCGGTATCAAGAAGAAGGATATCCGAAGATATCGAATCTCTAGACCCAAACGGGGCCAACATATACTCGGGACCGGTCAAGCAGACTCAAACGGAGTCGCCAACAACCCAAACGGGGTTGTGCATGATTCGAACGGAATCATATACATATACTTTAGACCCAATTGGGCCATACTCTGGCAGCTGCAATTTCCCTATAGGCGCCTATCTATCCACAACTGAAACTCTATCGCAGGCATAATTATATTCTTGTTAAATTCACATATTAAGACTATGTTCATAGTGTACTATTCGTATATGTATAATATCTTGTAATACTATGAGTTCTTTGGTGCATAAACAAATATATGCACATTTCATATGCTAGGTTATATCAAGCCATGAGACTATAAATTTGCATCATAACATATAAGCATGACGTATAATCATCATCTCATACAATTAAGCATGTTCTCTGTAAGCATTATACATATTCTTAGTCATGCCAAAATATCTTCTATTTCATGGGCAATTACATATTCATACATTCATATATAACATGTAGGCATGACATTTAATCATCACTCCATAATCATCATTGTACGTACCTGTAGATTCATTCGCATACAATTGATGCATTCTTATATGCATATTTATCTATACATATAACCACCTTCATCATCAAGTATGAATCAAGTACTATACAAATTATCGATAAGTCTTCATGTAATAAATACATTTAACTTGCAACATGTAAGGTAGATATACATACATCTTTACAACTTGATTGAAACCTTTATTCATATGTATTTTTGTATCAAAAACTTGTTAAATTCTCGATAAAAACAGTTTAGTTAATCATTACTATTCATTTGAAACCTTTCTGTGAATTTTGAGTAAAACAGCAAGGATCACGGTTACTATGAAATTGTTGGTAACCGTGAGATAGGTCACATTTCGGTTCTGTACTAAAAACTGCATTAGGTCACGGTTACTATGAAAATCCTCGTAACCGTGTCATATATGTACAAAAGGGGCTCACGGTTACTATGAATTCCTTAGTAACCGTGAGATAGGTTACTTTTCTATTCTGGACTAAAAGCTGGACTATGTCACGGTTACTAAGGAAATCCTGGTAACCGTGACATATATTTTGTCCAGAGGCCGATTTACGGATTCAACTTGTATTGCAATTTTGACCTTTAAATCATCATTTTTATAGAATAATTTCTTCTACAAACTTGTAGCCCTATGTGTCTAGTTTCTAGGACATCAAAAATCTCTTCAAAATAATTTATATATCTCGAGATATGAAGAAAATACTAAGGACTGTTCATGCTCACAAATTCTGCATTTTTGTCCGAAATTCAAACTGGATTTAGACCCATTTAAAGACAGAATTCGTATATAGTTTCTTCTTATGAAATCTTTGTCTGTATGTCTAGTTTAAGACCCATTTGGAATCATCTCAATATCTATTTTCAAACTCTAGATATTATCAAAACAATGCATGAAGGTCTTATGAATTCAAACCCAGAATTTTGTTAAAACACACATGCATGTCTTATCTTGTTTCCTCTTTATTTTCTTCTCCATATTTCAAACAAATCACAACATATTCTAGCATATAATCTCACATGCAATATGAGAAATCCCTAAGTTCCCATACCTTAGCCAAAACAAGAAATTTCTCTATGCCTTTAAGCAACCTCTTTTCCTTTGTTCTTTCCTCTTTCCTCTACTCCTTCACAAATACCATCATCATCAATTTCCAGAACTTGATTTAACATTATTCTCCATCTAAATGAAAAGAAAAAAAAAATGATGAAGGTTTCATTAACATGCTCTTTACCTTAGCTTTAAAGCCTTAAACTCTTGATGAACCCACAAATTTATTAACTAGTTTTCTTGAGAGGATTTAGAAGGAATGAAAGAAGGAAGAAGAAGAGAATTTATGGAATTCTCTCAAGATGTGCCGACCATACAAGCTCTCAAATGCCCATTTCTCTTTCTTTCCACTACACACACACTTATTTATAGAATTTTGGTAAATGTCTCTTTAGGTCCCTTAAATCTTTGCATGTCACACTATAACCATGCATCTTTTTGCATGTTATAAAGTGACCTCTCCACTATCTTTACTTCTTAAATCAACCTCCTCATTTTATCTCTTTTATACATTGACCTCGTAATTTCCAGAAATTACAAAATTACCCCACAATTAATACTTTTTCTGTAATTGCATCCTTAATTACTATTAATCATTACTTTTAAATTTTATTTTCATGCAATTAACATAATAATCTATCCCATAGACCCTTACTTATACATAATCCTCATTTAAAAATATGCAATTTTAACTAGGGTCATGTTAGGGGTCTTACAATTCCTGACATGCAAAATAATAGCAACTTAAAAGTGTACAAAATGGTGAAATGGTCGAATTTCAATGGAAAAGATAGAGAAAAATTAAAGTTCTAGATTTCATTAAGAGAATGGTAAAAGATAGAGTATAAGAAAGAGGAGATTTCTTTTCTTTTCTTTTCTTTATCTTTGAAAATGCTAAGCCTCCCTTCCAATCACCCTATATATACCAAGTTTTTATAGGGCTTTTAAGTGGAAAGTGACATCATTAATGGCCCATAGCAATTTCACCAAAAATCCTTTTCCTTTTCTTATTTCACATTTTACCCCAAATTTCTTTCTTTCATTACAATTGACCCACTAATTTACACCTTTGTCACAATTGACCACTTAACTATATTTTTATTCAAATTGAATAAAAATAAACATTTTACCCTTTATTACTGAAAACATTTAATTCTTAATATCTTAACTTATAATAGTTCATCTAATTAAGATTAATTAGACCTTGTTATCATAATAATTTTGATGAATTCTCCTAGGGCCTATTTTTGGTCATTTATATCTCTAGAAAAATTAAGAAATTGCATGGTATTTAAAGAGAAATGGTGGATGACAAACTCAAAGCCAAATTTTAAAAAATAAGCACTTAAAATATTCTCTATTTTCTTATACTAAAATTTTATATTCAACTTTCATAATTATAGAGGAGAGAGAAAGCTTGGTGTTTAGATGCTTTAAGGTAAGATTATCCTCTATTTCTCCTCTTTGTCTTGATTCACATATGAAGGATTAAAATTGATATTGATATTGAATATTTAAATGTGTAATTTATTATATTAGAGGGCTAAAATAGTAAAAAGAAGGCAAAAAAGGTAGAAAAAAAGCTAAAGGAGTATTTAAGCCACATTTTGAGGTAAGGAAACTTTCTATGATGCTTATTTATGCATAAGAGATGAAATATAGTAAGTATTCTTGAGATATGAGAATTAATTCATAGGGTTCACTTCACCTAGTAAAATTATTTTGAGTATAAGTTGAGTTTTAGAACTCTAAATTGAGTAATTCAAATTAAAGAAAAAACTAAACTCACATAATGAAATTTCTTATAAAGAGGTCAAATTATGATTTTTCCTCTAAAGTTATCTAAAACTTGCTACCCAATTATTGGAGGTAGTTTGCATTATTTTATGAATATCTTAAAATTTTAAAAGCTTAAATGGATTAATTTTTAATTATTTAAAAACCAGAGACATAGAGAAATAACTTTGTATAAGATCAATTTGCCAAAAAAAAATTCATTTACTATGTCAAAAACTATTTACAAAATAAGGTAGAAAGGTTGCTTATTAGGGAATTAGAGCCTTGACTTATCCCGGTTGAACCAACCAGTTGACTTGGCTAGACCAAAACCTTCTAGATTGGATAGAAGCATTCGATCCGAATAAGCCAACTTTGTTCCTAATTGGGTCACTCCCCATTTTAGCCTAAACTTGACTTTTAGACTCCAAAACATTACCAAAAATTACATGGGCTTCCTTGAACATTTTTAGATCACTTTAAACATTTATATAGAGATATAATAGGCCATAAAATACATGTAATAAACAAAAGAAAATTGAGATAAAATTACAAGGTAAACCTAAACATAAGAAGTTATATGCACATAATTTGGTTTATATTGTTGCTAAGTCTAAACATCAATTTCATGCATGCATAAAAATGTAACTAGACTATAAGAGTGTGTATGTGTGTGTGTGTATATATATATATAATATGGACATGTATGAATATGTGCTGAAGTAAGAATGGGTGTGACACACGTACTTGAGTAACTATATTAGTTATATCATTTTGATCGAGTGTTCCTGATACTTTAATCTATTTGGATGTGTACTAATATGTTCAAATGTAAGGATGCATATGATATGTATATAGTGAATCATATAGATATACATATACATACACGCATATATATATATTAGTATCCAAATGATTATAACGATTATGAAAATATTATATGAGTATGAAAATGAAACGTGCAAGTATAATTAAATGTAGGTCTTAACCATATCATATGCCTTAGTAAAATGTGAGAGTGCAGATATATATGCATATATTATTTTATTAATGAAACGAATAATGGAATAAGAATAAGTGGGGCATTTATATACAAATGTAGAGATTGATGCTTTTTCATTAATTATAAATACAAGATATGTATACATGAACATGTATGATTCTATGCTCTTAAAGGTATACTTATGGTTGAGCAAATGATGTACACTTTTGCAAAGAGAGAAAAGTTATAAAAATAAAAGGAAAGGAATTACAGTTATATGTATCTATGTCTAGGTTTTGGATAGATTGGTGTAATATCCAAAAATTTGCATTTTACAAGTATAGTACATTCTAAAGCATAAACAGTAACCCTTGGTCCATTTTCAATATGATTACAGTAGAGTTGTACAAAAATATTTTAAAGTGCATAAGCATTAAATGTGTGCAGTCTAGGAAAATACTAGGATGGGAAACTCAATGGGAAGTTATATTTAACTACTAAATGATAAAATAGGTGTTAAGTGAAGCCCAATGGTATAATTAAAGGAGAATTTAAGCTTAAATAAGTCTCCAAAACTTACAGTAAAGGATTTCCTTAGTGCTATAAAATATGTTGATTGTGAGTTTGATCGGGCTCTAAAATATTCTATGGACATTCAAAAATTATTTTGTTTGCCCAAATCAACTAGAAATAATCCTAATTAATATTTGAAAGTGAAAATTAATTTTTCTGATAACTTTTAATTTTCAAGTTTCGAAGAGACTAATTTTGCCTTCTGAACTAGAAGTATACAAAAATGATTCCATAATGACTTGAAAGTTTAGAAAAACCTTTCTAAATATGTTATTTCACATGACACAAATTTAAAAGCATTTTGATTAATGGAATATTAGTTTCAAAAAATTAGTAAAAATGGAGTATAATTTAATTAGCCTAATTAGAGAGCATTTTTAATTGGTTCAAGGGCATAGATGACGTAATAAATTGGCTTAGGATCTCTTGAAAATATAAATTGGGTAAGAAAATGTGTAGAGAAATTAATTAGGTTGAAGTAGGCTATTTTGGTGGAATTAAGCCAATTGATTAGACCAAAGTGGTTATATCTGATTTGGCCCAATTGATATAAGCATATAAAGGGAAAATATCATATTTCTCTAGAGAAATCCCCCTCTTTCTTCCCTTTGAATGCCATGCCACACCATGAGAGAATTTTTCATTTTTCTTATAAACTCTTTCAACCTAATCACATATAATTTTATGTCCCCTATAATTCTAAGGCATCAAATTCATTTCTAGTCATTATAAGAGCTTATTTGGAGTGGAGAAAGTGGAAGAAATTGTGTAAAGAATGAAAGAAATTTAGGCAAATAAACTAAGGAGAATTTAGCTAAGGTCAGTTCTCAAAAAAATAAATGGAACAAAATGGGAACTAGGCAATAGGGATGATCATAATGCATTTTAAGGTAAGTGGACTCATTCTTACACTTTGTTTTAATTAAATTACTTGCATTTTGTGTAAGTTTACATTATGTAAATATGGTGATCTTGATAAAAATGTGAAATAAATTAAGATATGTTAGTAAAACGATACAACAACATACAATAACTAAGAAATAATGAAAAAAGTAATCAAAGATAGAGAATTCCCAAGGTGATCGAATAATGCCCAAAAGTGTGACATTAAAGAAATTAATGATTATGTGTATATTTAACATGAAATATATAATATAATGAGTAGTGAAAATAATATGATTAATTGAAATCTTAAATACCATATAAACATAATAGTTTATTAGTAAACATAATGATGTACATTTAGAAAATAAAGAGTTGTTCATATAATTTGAATACAAGTTATTAAAGGAAGACTTAGTATGACTAAAGGATCATAAAAGACTAATAATGTATGGAGAAATATGGTATAAGCTAATGAACCTAGTGTGGCTGAATTGGACCGATAGTTCATCATATGGTAAATTGATAATTAGTGGAATATTCGATATAAAATAATGACTATAATGAAGAATGAACATGGTATGAGCAATTAGAACTTAAAATAATATATGGATATGATGTCATGCATGCAAATGTAATGGTGTGCATGTAAGTAACTAAGAACTGTTAATATAAAGTGGATGGTTATTAATATACAAAATAGATAATGTGACCATGAGAATGTACATGGCATGAGAAAGCATAGAGAAACATATCATATGTATAAATACTTCATAAGGCCAAATGGTATATCTATGGAAGATGGCATGTTTTCACTAAACGTAAATGATACTTACCATGTATTTTATGAGATCATATGTAATAATGATGAAGGATTAGGAATTGAAAAGGTATAGCATGTGTACATAATAAATATAAGTTGTATATAATGATGTTCATTTATTTATGGATTGGCTATGAGTGAAAATTTATATGTATGTCATTGTGTAAGAGTTTAAAATGATTTTAAAAGCATGTAAGCCATAATAAAGCGTGAGAAATCATAATGTGTACTTATGGCACAACTCAATCATTCATGAATGACATTATTTATATTTAGCATGAAAATTTGCAAGAAAATAGGGTATAAATTATAAATTATACCTAAAAAATGCCACACATGTAATTAGTTAACACACAAAGTGAGAAATGTGGCAATTAGATCATAAGAGGGTAAAAATGTAATTACATGAGAAATCAATGGCAAAAACATACATTTGTATTACAAATGTGATTGAATAAGACATAACAGTTAAATAAGTAAATAAGGATAAAATCATAATTAATAAGAAATTTTAGAGACCAAACTATAATTTGCCACTTCAATGGCAAGAATAAAGACTAAAATGTAAATTTTATACTTAGAATGAAATAAAAGTTGAAGAAGGAAAAGGGATCAACTTTGGAGTTAATAAATCAAATGTGATTAGAAGAACAAGTTTAGGGACCTAATGGAAATTTTTGAAGTAAGTAGGAATTATAAGAGATTAAAATAAAGACATAATTGAGATATGGATTAAGTGTTAAAGTAAGACATTAAGAGAATGGACTTTAAATAAATTAACCATAATGGTAATTAAGGGCAAAATCGTTATTTCACATATTATAACTTTATTAAATAAAAGTCTGCATAGTCGTGTTCACCACTAGGCAACAACGTTGCTTAGCACGTGGTTGGTTTGGCTATGTACACGCAAGAACAGGTAAATGAAGACCCAAAAATGGAGAAGCAAAGTAGCATATATATATATATATATATATATATATATATATATATATATATATATACATACACATAGAAATTTGATATGTATTAGACTATTAAAATTTGATTTTTAGTATGATATGTAAGGAAATTAAAGAATAGAATTCTTTTATTAGAATATTTGCATAAATGATGATTATATGTTGTGTCATGATAATGCATTGATGATGCATTGTGTTTGATATTAGAAGTTTTACATTTTTCATGGAAGTATTGGAGGTTGCCTTTTTGGTGATTTATTTTAAACATTTTTTAGGATTCGGTAGCATAAATTATAAGTTGTTATACTGCCAAAAATTATGCCAAATAAATAGTAATTTTTACCTAACGAATAGTAAATTTGCAACAATAACTAAAATAACTCATAATAGACAGATAAATTTAGTGTTTATAATAGCAGTAAGAAGTGGGGACTTGAAGAATAAATTGTTAAAAAATTAGGCGTTAGCCCATTATATCAAAGGATAATTAACTTGAGTAACCATGTGATGTCATTAATGATAATTCATGACATATGATTTCATGAGAAAATGTAGGGTGTTATATTTAGTTATACCAAAGCTCAATTTGGGCGATCCAAAGATCGAAGTGATTACATAAGGATATACATATACACCACAGTATGAGATGAGATTATTTATTGAGGTGTTGGCTATGTCAAATAGTCAGCTCACATATATATTTCATGCAAGCATGTTGTGGAGTAGTCGTCCAATCATACATTATGGAGCAGTTGAATCACATCATATGGTCCCTTCACTCATACATTATGGAGTAGTCGGATCACATCAAGTGGTCCCTCCATTCACACATTATGAAGCAATCAAATCACATCAAGTGGTCGATTTGCTAACATATTATAGAGTAGTTGAATCGCGTCAAGTGGTCCCTCTACTCATTCTGAAGCAGCAGGATCGTATTTAGTAATCCCCCAAGTCTATTTATATCATTGGAGTCTTACATAAGCACAAAGGAATAATTACAGTTGAATATGTACATGCGATACAATGATAAAAATATCAAAGATTGGTTTTATCTGCCCTTTTTTTATATAATTCTAGTGGTAGATATGGCCATATCCTATACCTACAAATCATTCCAGATAGCCTTCCATTTTAAGTAAATTTTGAGGATGAAATTTTTATCAATAGGGAAGAAATATAACACCCCAAAATTTGCATTTGACTTGTACAGTACATTCTAGAGCATAAATAGTCACCCTAGGATAGTTTTTAGTATGATTACAATAGAATAGTATAGAAAAATTTAAAAGTGCAGAAGTGTCAAATTGCATAGTCCAGGGAAATAATAGGATGTATGACCTAGTGGGAAGTTCTTTTTAACTACTCAATGAGAAATTAAGTGTTGAATGGAGCCTAGTGTTACAATTTGAGCTTAAATATGTCTCCAAAATTGATAGTGAAGGATTTTCTTGGTACCTTAAAAAGGTTGACCATGAGTTTGATTGGGCTTTAAAATATTCACCTCTAAAAATTATTTTATTTGCCTAGATTTAGTAGAAATAATCCTAATTGATATTTCAAAGTGAAAAATAATTTTTTTGATAACTTTGAATTTTTGGATTTAAGACTGGTTGATTTTGGCTTTAGAGTTAGAAGTATACCGAAATGATGTTGGAATTACTTGAAATTTTAGCCACACCTTTCTACATACTTTTTTACATGTGAGGCAAATTTTCAAAGCATTCTAATTAGTGGAACATTAGTTTCTGAAAAGTAATGAAAATTGGAGTTTAATTTAACTAGCTAAGTTAAAGAGCATTTTTAATTCGTTCAAGGGCATAGATGTCATTAAAAATTGGCTTAGGATCACATAAAATTAGAAATAAAGTAAGAAAATTTGTACAAAATTAATTGGGCTAAAGTAGGCTATTTAGATGGAATTGGACAAATTGGTTGGACCTGATTTGTCCCAATTGATATAAGCATATAAAAGGGATAATATCAGATTTCTCTAATGATTTCCCCTCATTTCTCTCTTTGAATGCATATATTATCTTATTAATTAAATGAATAATGGATTGAGAATAAGTGGGCCATTTATAAATAAGTGTAGCGCTTGATGCTTTTGCATTAATTACAAGTACAATATGTGTATACATGAAAATGTATATGATTCTATACTCTTAAATCTATGCTTATGATTGATCTAATTATATAGACCTTTGAAAAGATAGGAAAGTGATAAAAATCAAAGGAAAGGAATTACAGTTGCCTGCATCTATGTCTAGGTTATGGATAGATAGGTATGCTTATAAGGGTATATTGTAGCTGCCATAGGATTAGCCCTATTTAGGTGCATAATAATAACTCCATTTGGGTTATATAGATGACTCTATTTGGGTCCGCTTAACTATCATCGGTCTACTGGATTAACCCTATTTGGGTCCAAATGACTAATACTTAGGGGTACCTTAATTCATACCTTTGGATACCATAGTATCATCGGTTATCCACATCATTAGGGAGGTACAAGCTTATTATAAAAAATTATTAACGCATTATGATGAGCAATATGATAGTGATGACATGAGATTTGATGACATGATCTAATTTTCACTTTATATAGAATTATTTATTATATATAGAAAATACAAAATTGGATGAAGTTATGTTTGGACTTGCAACTTTATAGTATCATGGTATGACATGTTTAACTTTGTATGTATCTAATTAACCAATGGGTTAAGGTTTGTATAATAATGTAATCAAAGAGCATGACAAAGGTAAATGTGTAGTATCATGTATAACTATGAGCATGCCACCTATTCTTGTTATTATCACATTATATACTTGATTGCATATTCATAAGTGTGTGTGTGTGTGTGTTTAATTGTCGACTTCTGCCAAAGGTTATTCCTATGATTTTATTCCCCTCTAAGCTATTAAGCTTAGCACGAGTGTTTTTCGTGTAGGTATCCAAATTAAGACTTTTTCATAGGGATGTGATCTATAGTAGGAAGGACAATACAAGGCTTAGGAAGAAGTTGGGAGTAAAAGTCCTACATTTTCAACTTTTATGTATGTACATGATACTTTGTACAAGGAAATGTTGTAATGTAAAACTTCCTAGACAAACTTAAATTTTGTAAAGTATAATAGTACTTATGTTGGAAATAGTGGATATATAAACATATATTTGACATGTCTAATTTTTGACCTTGAGATTTATACTTGAGTTTATAATATGCAAACTTGGTATATTATTCAATAATAGATGCAAAGTATTGGTAATTAGGCTACGTCTATGATCCAATCTTGACATTGGTAGGAGTTATGTTTAATTAATTGATATTATGTGCTAAATTAATTGTTGTATGGTTATAGCCATAGTGGGTTAAAGTTTCATGAAAGGGAAATATGGTAATTTCAGTGAAATTAATGAATAAGGGGTTAATTGATTGATAAAAAGTGATATTAGGGTAAGATTACGATTTAAAATTAATTTAGGTTCAAAGCATAAATTGAAATATTAGATGGGTTAGTTTTGAGAGAGAAATTGAGAAAAGGGGTTAAATGGTAATTTGATTATCTTCTAGAGGCTTTCTCTCATGCTCACAGTGATAAATATCATTGTCTGTTCAAAAAGAGTCCATATCTCTCTCTATTAATCTGAAATTAGGTTTTGGTAAGAGAAATATCTCCCTTCGACATCTCTTCTATTTATGAAAGATTTCATGAAAGCATTAAGGAAAATTTATTGTTTTTATGTTACTTGTAGCAACAGAGGCAAGTAAAGATAAGGGTAAAGGGATATTGAAGGAGTGAAGAAGGCTAAATGTTTAGGTATGGGAATATTATTTATATTGTACTGTGTATGAAGTTGTTTGTAGGTAGATCGATAAAAATTAGGGTTCTCTGAGAACAAGATTCTTTAAACCAGTGAAACCCTTAGTTTAGGGTTGATTTAATTGAGTGATGATGAGATTTAAGATGAGTTTAGAGAGAGTTATTAGCTCATTGAGCATTGCTATTATTGATCTGCATAATCGAATATGTTCATATGGTGCACAACCATGCAAGGCCTGAAGCCTTGTGATGCACAGCCATGCAAGGCTTGAAGCCTTGTGGCATGTGACCATGCAAGGCTTCCAGCCTTGTAGTGCATAGCCATGCAAGGTTTCTTGCCTTGTGGCGCGCAAACATGAAAGGCTTGAAGACTTGTGGTGCGCAGCCATGCAAGGTTTCCAGCCTTGTGGTGTGCGGCCATGTGAGGCTTCTACCCATGTGGTGTGTGGACATGCAAAGTTTCCAGCTTTGTGATGCACGGTCATGCAAAGCTTCACTATATGTGATGCACAGCCAAGTGATGCTCCACTACTTTTCACCTTACCATTTTATACACTCACCCTTGATTACTTAATAGAATACTTCCACATTACTTATGACTAAGCCAACACTCATTATAGAAACAAATAACCCTCTAATTCAACCTAATTGACTCACTTAATGAGTATTTCCCCAAATTGAAATATGAATATTCTATACCATGTCTTAAACCATCAAGCTTTAAACTATTAAGGTAAAGTGATAATGGCAAGTTTATCAAGTAAGTGTTGATTGCAACCTGATTGTAATTGTATTAATGTTGTAATTGCATTGAATTAATATATATATATATATATATATGATTATGCGAAGTACTATAACATGTGTTCTTAAAGAAGTTTAAATATACTATATATGAGTTAAGATAACAAATGTTGATGCCATTGTAAGAATATTAAATGTGCATTCATATATGAATTATGGCTTAAGGAAATATTGTACGATGTAAAGAGGAACATGTTGAATTAAATGTTCTTAAAAATGGCTAAGCCTACGTGTCTTAGTTCAATTGTGGATTAGATCGGCATGCCTGAAAGGATACAGTTGCAGCTGCCATAGTTAACCCCATTTGGGTCCATTGTTTGTTGCTTAATTGAACCATAGTTCGGCCCTTTTTTGGTCCATTGTTTGATATCTTTGAATAGCCATTATTTAATGCCTTTAGTTATCCATTATTGATACTAATTGGTATCCATAGCTCCCGTTGTCCACCCTTTGAACTAGCACTTAGGTAGGCTATTAAAGATTAAGAAATGAGCTCAAATTAAAGAAATACATGTATCGATTGTTTCACTTATGTAATGTAAACATGGTAAATGACTTATTGTAATATTGTACTTTCATTTCGTTTTGGCTACATGTTGTTCTATGGAATGAAATCATGACCTGATTATGTTGTTATCATTATTGCAATGCTTGTGTGAATATGTTTATCAACGACTTCTGTGAGTGGTCATCCATGTTAATTTATGAATTTCCCCACTAAGCTTTATAGCTTAGCACTAACTATTTTATATCCATATAGGTTTTGTTGAAGGTGACTCGGGACTTAATTCTGCATCAGTTGGCCAATAAGAGTCGGTCCAGATTTTGGATGTAGAATATTTTATGGATAATTCCTTTTTATCTAGTCTTATATTTTTCCATGATTTAACTCATGAATTGTAATATGGAGGACCTTAAAATTTACTTAATTGCCTTTGCTTGCATATGATTTCTAAATTATGGGTGGTTAGTGTGTGATTGCCATGAATATGGTTTCCTTGTATGAAATTCAAAGTTAACCTATAGGTTATGCATACAATATATATATATATATATATATATATATTGGGTTTTGTGTGCTCATTAAGGCTGTTACAGTGTAACCTAATATGATCATGATTAAGGTAACACCTAAATTATATTCATGATGATTAAATTGATGAATCACTAGTGTGAATAATGTTTTTCTAAAGGCATAATAACATGACATGATATAACCAGGATTGTAGACACAGTGATATGGATAGAATTTAGAGTTACGATGTCTTGGTTTATGGTATCATAGCATCATGGTTTAGCCTTTTATGGGCAGTAAAGGTCTAAAAATCTTTCGTATGGTATAGTGTCTTGTTGGCCTAATGTAGTAGTCTTTATTTTCATATAGATCGAAGATGGATGATTCTAGGGATGCTATCAAGGAATCGGCTGCTGAAAGTAATTTACCAGCAATGATAAGTTCCTCTAATATTAGATCTTTATCATACAATTAGAATAAGATCCCTTTTGCTATTCCTGGAGAAGCATTATTAAAAAATTTTCAGGATATGGCTCAAATTTTGCAAAGGATGATCGAACTTAAGGCCCTAATCTCGAAAGTTAGAAAATATGGTGGGAAGAATTTTCGGGTACCACATTGGAGTAATTTAAGAAGATGAATTCTGGCTAGAAAAGCTAAAAAGGATTCTAGATGATATTCACTATCCTGCTCATTATAAGGTATCGTGTGTTGTATCCTTACTTCAAAGACCAACGTACGATTTGTGGGAGCAAATACTCGGATAACCTCAATTGCTAGATCTTCTTACTTAGGGCTTATTTGAAACTAAATTTAAGAAGAGGTATGTTACTGAGGCCTATACAGAGGAAAAGCTAAGATAGATTTTAACCTTAAAACAAAGAGCTATATTTGTGGCAGAGTTTAAGAAGGAATTTAGCCGGTTGTGCAAATACATCCCTAAAGAGATGTTGACCGATGCTTTTAAGAGTAAGCAATTTGAAGACAAACTAAACCACCAGATTAGAGAGAAACTAATAGGGGCTACTTCTCTTCAGAATGTGAGCTTTCACCAACTAGTTTTAACTGCTATAAAGGTTGAGAAGCATGAGTTATCTAAAAGAGAAAGAGAGCGAAAAGAGAGTAGGGCTAAGGGTGGATGGTCCACCAAGAATGGGTTTAAAAGAGCACAAAATGTCCAATAAGCTGAGGGAATGTACAAACTTGCTAGCAAAGTGAAGAGATAAAAATTTTCAGTAGTGTCCAAACCAAGTCAAGATGCATCATCAAAGCAGAAAAGGAGTCAACCGCCTGAGTGCCCTCATTGTTTAAAGAAACATTAGGCCCCATATAGGAAAGAATCAGGAGTGAGCTATAATTATGGTGCTACCGACCACTATATAGCTAATTACCCCTCAAAATGGGTATAAGGCTCTACACAATAAGGTAGCAAAGGAGCTTTAAATATATTTTTGACTGCTAGAATCAAAAGTAGAGGTAAGGAGCGAGGTGGTTTTAGTCGTCATAGATCCCAATCTTGTAATATATGTAAGTTAATTGATAGACCTACTTCACCAAATATCTCAATGCGGGCTTATGCCATGAAAGCACGAGAGGACCAAGATGCTCCGAAAGATGTAGCTGGTATTTTCTCACTTTATGATTCTGATATTCATGCACTTATTAATCCTAGATCCACTCATTCATATGTTTCCATTGAGAGCATGAGTGAGGGTGTGTCTAAGGTACATTAGCTAGAATATGATATCTGTGTAACTAGTCTATTAAGGTGCAATGTATGTGTGCATAGAATGTTCCCTGATTATCCCATCTTGATACAAGAAAGAGAATTTTTAGCTAATCTCATCGAGTTGCCCTTTTAAGAATTTAATGTTATTTTAGGCATGGGCTAGTTGTCTAAGCATCATGCATTGGTGAATTATGGGGCTAAAATAGTAACTCATAGTGATAAGGATGGTAATGAGATAATAGTTGCAGGTATTCTGACATAACCTTTTGCCAATATGATATCTACAATACAAGCTAGGTGATTTCTTAAAAAAGGGTGTGAAGCCTTTTCGACCCTAGTTCTTGATTCGAAGAGAGACACAGTCAACCTTCAAGACATACCAATAGTAAATGAAATTTTTGATGTGTTTCTTGAAGACTTGCCTGGTTTCCACCTGAGAGGGCTGTGGAAGTATCTAATGAAGTTTTGCCTAGCACAGCACCCAGTTTAAGAGCCCCCTATAGGATGGCTCTAAAGGAATTAAAAGAGTTGTAGGTGCAGTTACAAAAACTGCTTGACATGGGTTTTATCAGGCCTAGAGTATTGCCATGGGGTTCGTCGATCTTATTTGTTAAGAAAAAAGATGATTTTATAAGGATATGCATTGACTATCGGCAGTTAAATAAAGTGATAGTGAAAAATAAGTATCCATTGCCTAGAATTGATGATTTGTTCAATCAGTTTAAAGGGGCAGGAGTATTTTTAAGGATTGACCTAAGATCGGGTTATTATTAACTTCGAGTTAGGGATATAGATGTTCCAAAAATGACATTTAGAACCAGATACGGGCATTATGATTTTCTAGTCATACCATTTGGGTCAATAAATGCACCAGCCGCATTTATAGATTTGATGAACAGGGTGTTTAGACCATATTTGGACCAATTCATGGTTGTATTTATTTATGACATATTGATCTATTCCAGGAATGAGAAAGAGCATGGTGAGCATTTAAAAATTATGCTGCTTAACTTAATGGAGAATTGCCTATTTGCTAAATTGAGCAAGTGTGATTTCTGGCTGAAAAAAATTTCTTCCTTGGCAATGTAGTATCTTCTGAAGTCATTAAAGTTGATCCAACAAAAATTAAGGCTATTACAAATTAGAGGCCACCTCAAAGTGTACCTGAGGTGAGAAGTTTCTTGGGATTGGCAGGTTACTATCCTCGCTTTGTAAAAGGGTTTTCAGTTATTGCATCTTCACTTACTATGCTATTAAGGAAGAATGTTAAATTTGAGTGGACTATCCAATGTGAGACAATTTTTGATAAAACAAAGAGTATGCTAACAAAATCTTTGATCTTAACTCAACCAATCTCAAGGAAAGAGTATGCCATGTATAGTGATGCCTCTAGAGTTGGTTTGGGTTGTATTTTAGTGAAAGATGATAGAGTAGTGGCTTATGTATCTCATCAACTTACGCCGTATGAGAAAAGGGGGTTAAATGGTAATTTAATGCTCTTCTAGATGCTTTCTCACATGCTCAAAATGATAAATATCATTGTTCATTCAAAGGAAGTCCATCTCTCTCTCTCTCTGTGAATCTGGAATTAGGTTTTGGTAAGAGAAATCTCTCCCTTCTACATATCTTGTATTTATGAAATATTTCATGAAAGCAAGAAGGAAAATTTAGTATAAATATGTTTTTTGTAGTAGTAGAGGCAAGTAAAGATAAGGGCAAAGGGATATTGAAGGAGTGAAGAAGGCTCGGTGTTCAGGTATGCAAACACTATTTAGATTGTACTATGTATTAAATTGTCTATAGATAGATCGATAAAAATTAGGGTTCTATGAGAACAAGATTCTTTAAACCAGTGAAACCCTTAGTTTAGGGTTGATCTAGTTGTGTGATGATGAGATTTAAGATGAGTTTAGAGATAGTTATTAGCTTATTGAGCATTGTTGTTATTGATCTATATAATCGGATTTATTCATATGGTGTACGGCCAAGCAAGGCCTAAAGCCGTGTGATACATAGCCATGCAAGGCTTGAATCCTTGTGGTGCGTGGCCATGCAAGGCATCCAGCCTTGTGGTGTGCGACCATGCAAGGTTTCTTGCCTTGTGGCGTACGGCCATGTAAGGCTTTAAGCCTTGTGGTGCGCCACCATGCAAGGCTTCTAGCCTTATGGTGCGCGGCCATGCAAGGCTTCCAGCCTTGTGGTGCGAGGCCATACGAGGCTTCCATCCTTGTGGTGCGCGGCCATGCAAAGCTTCATTGTATGTAATGCATGGACAAGTGATGCTCTACTGCTTTTCACCTTACCATCTTATACATTCACCCTTAATTACGTAATGGAATACTTCAACATTATTTTACTAAGCCAACACTCATTATAAAAATAAATGACCCTCTAATTCAAACTAATTGACACGCTTAATGAGTATTTCCTAAAATTAAAATGTGATTATTCAATGCCATGTCTTAAATCATCAAGTTTTAAACTATAAAGGTGAAGATATATATATATGATTATGTGAAGTACTATAACATGCGTTCTTAAACCAATTTAAATATACTGCATATGAGTTGAGATAACAAATGTTGATGCCATTATAAGAATATGAAATGTGCATTCCTATATGAATTGTGGCTTAAGTAAATATTGTATAGTGTAAAGAGGAACATGTTGAATTAAATGTTCTTAAAAATGGTTAAGCCTACGGGTCTTAGTTCAGTTATAGATTATATAGGCATGCTTAAAGGGATACAATTGCAGCTGCAATAGTTGACCCTGTTTGGATCCATTGTTTGTTCCTTTAATGGAATCATAGTTTGGCTCTTTTGAGTCTATTGTTTGATATCTTTAGATATCCATTGTTTGATTGCTTTAGGTATCGATTGTTGATACCAATTGGTATCCATAGCTCCCAGTTATCCACCCTTTGAACTAACACTTAGGTCGGCTATTAAAGAATAAGAAATGTGCTCGAATTAAAGAAATACATGTATCAATTGCTTCACTTATGTAATGTAAACATGATGATGAATGGCTATATATTGTTATACGGAATGAAATCATGACTTGATTATGTTGTTATCCTTATTGCAATGCATATGTAAAGATGTTTATTGATGATTGCTATGAATGATCGTCCATGTTAATTTATGAATTTCCCCACTAAGCTTTTATACCTTAGCATGGGTTGTTTTATATCCGTGTAATTCTGCATCAGGGATTTAATTCTGCATCAGTTGGCTAATAAGAGTCGGACCAGATTTTTGATGTAGAATATTTTATGGATAATTCCTTTTTGTCTAGTCTTTAATTTTGCCATGATTTAATTCAAGAATTGTTATATGTAGCACCATAAAATTTACTTAATTGCCTTTTCTTTCATATGATTTCTAGATTGTGGGTGGTTAGTATATGATTGTCATGAATATGATTTCCTTGTATGAAATTCCAAGTTAACCTATAGGTTATGCATGCATATATATATATATATATATATATATATATATATATATATTAATTGGCTTTGTGCGCTCATTAAGGGTGTTACAGTGGAACCTAATATGATTGTGATTAAGGTAACCCAAAAATTATATACATGATGATTAAAATGATGAATCACTAGTGTGAATAATGTGTTAGAGAGTATGCCCTAGAGCCTATGTAAAAGGGATGTATTTCATATTTATGAATTCATATTCTAAATAAAAGGCATCATTCATTTATTAATGTTATGTTTAAATACATGAGTTTGTATATATTAAATTAATAAATGAAGTCCTAGATATTATAAACACAATGCAAAGGCAAACATGAAAGTGTTCACGATATGAGGTGTCTATTGCATGCAAATATGATAAAATATAAATATCCCTAGTCATAGAATTAACAAGATAGGACATTGTTAATTTGGACAGACTAGCATATGTTATGCTTTTTAAATAGTTCAAATAGTGGTTCTCATAAATGTGTTTATGAAAGATGATCAAAGCTAACATGTGGATGCTTTTTAGAAGAACAAGTTCATTAGAGACCTGCAAAGAGAATCCTCACATGGATATTAAATCTATGTCATTGAGGAATCTCTTCATAGCAGCTGTACAAGTATCCTTAGACTTTAGATCACCAAGGTTATCTTAAGTAACAAGTTATATACTTTGACTCCATAACTGATTACTTCCAACTAGGGGTGAACATAGTTAGGAGGTTGGGTATATCATGACCTACTTGAAGATAGTTGAGTAATAAATAAAGGATTCACCATCCTAAATTTATTAAGGAAATTTATCTCACATGATTTTATAATTGTCTTGTTTAGAGAATCTCTAGCCGGAGTAATATGCCAAGATGGATAGGGATCTATAAAAGGCATTTTGGGAACAATGGTTAAATTAATAGAACATATATAATTAGATTTATATTAGTTGACATAAATCCTTACTCAAAATCTAATTGAGATAAGAGGGGTGAAAGGAGTAATTACATGGTAACTGTTTCTATGGAAGGGTATAGTCAAACCACTTGACTATCCTGACATTTGGGTAGTCATGATCCCTAGCTAGAGGCCGCTTATGATTTGTATAATAGTGTATCATAAATATCAATAAGGGATTGATAAAATGATTTAAAGAAGTTTAAATCATATGAGTTTTGAATAGAACTCATAATTACATATTATATTGCCAATATGGACAGGAACCCAATAGGTCACACACATATAGAGTAAAGGATAAAATGGTAAAATGAAAAAGATAATATTTTTGATATTATTATGGGAGAGGAGAAATAAATAATAGAATAATTAATTAAAGAGTTTAATTAATTATGATCAAGTAAGAATATCTGCATAACTTTTTTGAAATATTTTGCAAAATGGACCTAATTAAAATATTGTATTTTATAATTAATTATTATTGGAATATAAGTGTCATAGGGCTAATATAACAATTAAAGATCCATTGGAGAAATATATAAGGCCCAGAGTTTTGGTTTTGGTGCAAAAACCCAGCAAAGAATGGGTTTCATGCCAACTTCAAATAAAAGGCCTTAGAGGCCTAATTCTTGGATTAAAATAAATTAAATATATTTCATAATTTTTATGGAGCCTACATATTTAATTTGGATGGATTTAAAATGAATTGGGTGATTAAATCCAAGTGTATGCACAAAGGGCCTAATTTATGGGTTTTATGCATAGTCCTTTATGAATGGACTTAAATTGGATTTAATTGAGTCCAAATAAATTAATAATAATTCCAGAAGCCCATTTGATATTTCTCTAGCAATTTTAAAGAGTCTAATCCCATTATAAAGTTGGATTTTTGACCTTAGTATAAAAAACCAAGATAAAGGGAATTAGGGTTAAGTGAAATTTCAAGAGAAAAAAAACTCTCTCTTCTAAAACCCTAGCCGCCATTCCTTTGCTAGTATAAAAGGGAATTTCAGCCATCCTTGATTTTCCATCATTCTTTGGTTCATTTGATCATTCTCTAATGTGGATTACAATTGGAGGTGTTCAATTTTGGATACTATGGTTTGCGACAACCCGGTGAGAAGAAAAAATAACTGTTTAACAAAAATCAAAGGTGATTTTTCTTATTCTCATTAATATTTATATTGTAAATTTATGGCAAGATCAGATATATTGATTAAAAATTTTTAAATTTCACTTATGCATTTGATGTATGTAACCAATAATTCCCAACATGGTATAAGAGCCACGATTTTGCCATAAATCTACAATTTTATATTATTCGTGGAATAGTTTTTCTTTCTATTTTTGAGTTTTTTTTTTCATGAACCTTAAAATATCATATTTGATTGTTCATGAATGAGAAATATTGATTTCTGGATGTATGTGATTAAATATATAAAATGAAAAATAAAATGATTCTTTTGAGAAAAGAATCATTCCCTTTTGCATGAAGAATTTTATTTTTCAATAAAAGTTTAGGGGCTGTTCTAAATTAAATTTCTATTGATCCACTCTAAAATTATTTTGATTATAATTTATGTATTTAATATGTGATATTAAGCCATAAGATCAAACAAAATTAAAATCAAATAAGTTTTGCATGAAAACTAGTTTAATCGAAAAGTTCGATAAATTGGTGTTCTTCGTGTGTTCTTGGTAAGTTAATGTTTAGAACGATTTTTTAATCTTATAAATATGATATATCTGATATATTAATGTGTTTTTGATTAATTAGATTAATTAAAATGGGTCTTGAATTAATTGGATTAATTTTAATTCATTAAAGCCACTTAATGTGTTTAATTATGTTTACTGGTTTGATTTAAATTAGTGAATGACTTGGTAGGCCCAAGGATATGATTTAAATTAAAAATTATAGACTTTAATTAAGTTTATTAATAGGTTTTAATGGCTGGAGTGGGCTAGGCTCATTCCAAAAGGCCTAAATGGTCCAAAAGACATAAAACTAGTTTGTGTGTGAACAAACTTTAGGGTTTAAATTTATAGGTTTCGGCCCACCCTTTGTTTTAAGCCTAAAATTGATTCTTTAATTATTTAATATGATTAATTAATTAAATAATCAATTGGATTGATAATTAAGGCAAGGCCACATGCATGCAAAAAGGTTTCCTAAAATGAAGGTTTCCAAAATGGGAAAAATTACCTAATTTTATCACATTATTAAAATAACTCAAAAGTAAGTTTCAAGAGTTGAAACATAGTTTGTATTCCATTATATGGTTTTACTTTATGCATTATAAATGCATATAAGAGTGTATGATTGGCATGATGGATAGTTATGGACAAAGGCCGAATGTGATTGAGCATAATGCATGTTTTGGCCCAATGAGGACTTTCATGTCTCGGCCACTTATTTTTGGTTTGTATTTTTTTTTTCAAATTGTAATATGTAATTCGATTACTTAAATTATAATTAGAGATAGAAATGGAGGCCACTATCAAGGAGCAAGAGGGCTTAATGGAGATCCAACAAGATTGAAGATAATGTAATTATTTTTACTTATTTGAATCATGCATATTACCTAGGTTTGACCTTTTGATTTCCCTTTTGGCTTGGGGAGATCAATGTAGTAAAGTCCATAACTATGCCATATTTGTATGCTTATATTTATGTGATAGATATAGGATGCATACCAATGTATACAAACCATGTATGATGAGACTTAATTAACTAAAATCCCTCAAACTAATACTAAGATATATAAGCCTTCAATTAATTGGAGGAGAACCAAAGTTGTTTATAGTGTGGGTTGTTGACCACAGTTAAGCTTACATTATATCGAATATGTCCGAATCTAATTAAATGGGTCATCTTAACTAGCCCATTAGCTTGTTAACCACAGTTATGGCTAATGGTTCTAGAGGCAAGATTAGGGAATGCATATATGATATACATGTATCAAGAGTTGATAACCTAATGATTCAATAGTTGTGTAGAGACACAATTGGTATTAAGATACCTACCTTTCAAAGATATGGAGTTTGACTTGTTGACCACAGTCAAGGTCAAATTTCATATCAAGGATTGGATATTGGCCCACTAAGAAAACCATCGGGTTTCCTTGGATTAAATAGTGAGGGACATTAATTTGCAATAAAATAGTGGGAGTAAATAGATTAATTAAAGACCTAATTAATGCATACATATATATGAACATACTCTCATATATTTTCTTTTAAACATCTAGGTCATCATCATGAGCACATCAAACATAAACATATGATTAATCTTGGATAACAAGCTGGTTGACAATAATTATTTTGACTGGATCGGACAAGTGAGAATTATTCTCAGAGCTGAAAAGATCCATTATGTCTTGGATAAAGATCCACCACCACTTTCATCAGATGATGCCATTGATGAGATCAAGGGCACTTATCAAAAATAAATGGAGGATAGTGAAGTAGTGGCATGTCTGATGCTAGGTACTATGTCCTTATAGCTTCAGAAGCAACATGAGATGATGGATGCTAGAACAATCATTTTGCATCTAGAGGAACTTTATTCTTTTCAAGCTAGAATTGAATAATATGAGATTTCTTGAGCTTTATTTAGCTGTAAAATTATGGAAGGCACTTCAACTGCTACTCATGCATTAAATATGTATGGGTATATTGAGCATTTGAGTAGACGTGGCTATGTAATGGATAATGATCTATACATAGATTTAATCTTGTACTCATTGGCTCCAAGTTTTACACCTTTCATGCTTAACTTCAACATGAACAAGATCCAAGTAACCATCCCTGAGTTAATCAATATGCTTAAAGCAGCTGATGGATCCTTCAAAAAGGATTCAAAAAGTGTTATGGTTGTTACTTCTGCTAAAGGTAAGAAGCAAAAGAAGAAGAAGAAGAAGATGATGATGATGATGATGATGACCAAGGCACCACCAAAGCATGGTAGGGTTTCCAAGAAGAAGGTTGCCAAGAAAGAGAATCCCAAAGGAACTTGCTTCCACTGTAGGAAAGATGGCCATTGGAAGTGCAACTGTAAGGCTTATCTAGAGTCTCTCAAGGAGAAGAAGCAAGCTGATACTTCTACTTCAGGTATTCATATGATTAAAATAAATACTTATTCTATTGCTTCAAAACAATCTTGGGTATTATATACCTGATGTGGATCTCATTTGTGTAATGATCTACAGGGGCTTAAAATTAGTAGAAGAGTTGGAAAGGTAGAAATATGTCTACAGTCAGCTACTAGATAAAATATCTCTACAACAGTTGTGGGGATGTATCATTTGCCACTTCCAAGTGGATTAATACTGTAGTTAAATAATTGTTATTATGTTCCATCATTATTTAAAAGTATTATTTCTTTCAGTTGTTTATTGAACGATTATAACATTTCTTTAAAGGACAAATGTTGTTACCTTTTTAAGAAAAATATATTTTATGCCAAAGCTATCATTGAGAATGATATATTTGTTCTTGATTTAATTAAAGAAGTGCATAATGTGGATATCAAGAGAATGAAATAAGATAATCTAAATACTTCATATTTATGGCATTGTCGTTTAGGCCACATAAATGAGAAACGCATGACCAAATTACACAAGTCAGGTGATTTGGGATCATTGGATTATGAATCATTTGATACATATGAATCTTGTTTATTAGGAAAAATGACAAAAGCTCCCTTTATTAGTAAAAGAGAATGAGCTAGAATGGTTTTGGACTCAATACATTCAGATGTACGTGGTCCAATAACTACACATGCCAGAGGAGGTTACTCCTACTTCATTAATTTTATAGATGACTACTCAAGGTTTGGATATATCTATCTAATGAAATATAAATCATAAGCATTTGAAAAGTTTAAAGAATTCAAAAATGAAGTAGAGTAGGAACTTGGCAAGAGTATTAAGAAACTTATATCAGATCGAGGTAGAGAATACTTAAGCCAAGAATTTCAAGATTATCTTAGAGATAATGGAATTTTATCTCAATGGACTCCATCATATACACCATAACATGATGGTGTATCTAAGAGGAGAAATCGAATAGTATTAGACATGGTTCGATCCATAATGAGCCGAGCAGACTTGCCTAAGTCCTTTTGGGGATATGCATTAGAAACTACTATCTATATGTTCAATAGAGTTCCTAGTAAATCAGTTGATGTTACTCCATATGAGATATAGAATAATAAGAAACCCTCACTTTCTCATATGAAGGTATAGGGTTGTCCTACTTATATAAAGAGGACAATGTCAAACAAACTAGATGTTAAGTCTGACAAATATTTATTTATGGGATATCCAAAAGAAACGTTTGGATATTATTTCTACCATCCCTTGAAACAAAAGGTGTTTGTTTTAAGGTATGCTATCTTCTTAGAAAGAGATTTTCTCCTATGAGAAGACTGTGGGAGTAAAATTGAACTTGGTGAAGTTCAAAACCTACAAATAAAAGTAGATCAATCGGTTGAACCCGAGACTAAATTTCATAATAATGAGATTACAGTTGAACTTAATTATACACAAAATCCTAGAAGATCTACTAGGATGTGTTCTATTCCTGAAGATATGGATTTCACATTGATTTAGATAGAGGCATAACTATAGTAGAGGACAATGAGCCTACATGCAATCAAGAAGTTTTGAACAGTTTAGAACATGATTTATGGCTTAAGGCCATGTAGTCTAAAATGGACTCCATGTATGAGAACAAAGTATGGACTTTAGCTCAACCACCTGAAGGGATAAAACCCATAGGGTGCAAATGGGTCTTCAAAAAGAAGACCGATATGGAAGGTAATATAGTTACCTATAAAGCTCACTTAGTAGCAAAAGGCTATCGTCAAAAAAAAGGAATTGACTATGATGAAACCTTTTCTCTTATTGCAATGTTTAAGTCTATATGAATACTTTTAGTCATTGCAGCTCATTATAATTATAAGATTTGGCAAATGGATCTGAAAATAGCTTTCCTAAATGGAAATCTAACTAAGGATGTGTAAACGACACAACCAGAAGGGTTCACATCAGGAGATGGAAAAAAGGTATGCAAGCTTCAAAGATCCATTTATGGATTGAAGCAAGCCTATAGGAGCTAGAACATACGATTCAATGAGACAATCAAAGAGTTTAGTTTCTCACAGAATGAAGATGAACCTTATGTGTATAAAAGGGTCATTGGGAGTGCAATAGTCTTTTTAGTTCTATATGTGGATGACATATTGATAATGGGAAACGACATTTCTCTTCTCCAATCTATTAAAATATGGTTATCCAAGCAATTCTCCATGAAAGACCTTGGAGAAGCATCCTATATTCTAGGAATAAGGATCTATAATGATAGATCCAATAGGTTGCCAGGTCTTTCTCAAAGTACATATATAAATAAAGTATTGAAGAGGTTCAATATGGATCTCTCTAAGAAAGGTTTTATATCCATGGTGCATGGGAAACACCTTTTTAAGTCTATATGTCCGCAGACACTAGAGGATAGAGAGAACATGAATAGAATACCATATGCATCTATAATTGGTTCTATCATGTATGCTATGTTATATACACGTCCAGTTGTAGCATTTGCTTTGAGTGTCACAAGCAGCTCTTTATAATTATAAGATTTGGCAAATGGATGTGAAAACAGCTTTCCTAAATGGAAATCTAACTAAGGATGTGTATATAACACAACAAGAAGGGTTCACATCAGGAGATGGAAAAAAGGTATGCAAGCTTCAAAGATCCATTTATGGATTGAAGCAAGCCTCTAGGAGCTAGAACATACGATTCAATGAAACAATCAAAGAGTTTGGTTTCTCACAGAATGAAGATGAACCTTGTATGTATAAAAGGGTCAGTGGGAGTGTAATAGTCTTTCTAGTTCTATATGTGGATGACATATTGATCATGGGAAACGACATTTCTCTTCTCTAATCTATTAAAATATAGTTATCCAACCAATTCTCCATGAAAGAACTTTGAGAAGCATCCTATATTCTAGGAATAAGGATCTATAATGATAGATCCAATAGGTTGCTAGGTCTTTCTCAAAGTACATATATAGATAAAGTATTGAAGAGGTTCAATATAGATCTCTCTAAGAAAGGGTTTATATCCATGATGCATGGGAAACACCTTTTTAAGTCTAATGTCCGCAGACACTAGAGGATAGAGAGAACATGAATAGAATACCATATGCATCTGCAATTGGTTCTATCATGTATGCTATGTAATGTACACGTCCATATGTAGCATTTGCTTTGAGTGTCACAAGCAGATTCCAATCCAATTTTAGAGAGGAATATTAGGCAGCTGTCAAGAATATCCTTAAGTACTTAAAAAGGACTAAGGATATATTCTTGATATATAGAGAGGGCAATTTGGAAGTAAATAGATATACTGATGCCAGCTTCCAATCTGATAAAGATGATTCTAAATCACAATCTGGTTTTGTATTCATAATGGGAGGAGGATCAGTTAGTTGGAAAAGTTCCAAACAAGAAACAATTATTGATTCCTTGATAGAAGTTGAGTACATTGCTTCTTTAGAGGTAGCCAAAGATGCAGTATGGATTAAAAAGTTCATATCTGAACTAGGAGTGGTGCTTAGCATTATTGATCCAATTCCTTTATATTGTGACAACAATAGAGCCATTAGACAAGCAAAGGAATCACGGTCTCATCAGCAATCCAAGCATGTTCTCAGACACTACCATCTCATAAGGAAATAGTAGCTAGAAATGATGTGAAAATAGTAAGGGTCCCCACAGATGATAATGTGGAGGATCCCCTCACTAAAGCACTTTCCCAAATTAAGCACGATCACTATATAAATAACATGGGTTTAAGACATATGAGTGATTGGCTCTAGTGCAAGTGGGATATTGTTAGAGAGCATGCCTTAGAGCCCATGTAAAAGGGATGTATTTCATATGTATGAATTCATATTCTTAATAAAAGGCATCATTCATTTATTAATGCTATGTTTAAATACATGAGTTTGTATATCTTAAATTAATAAATGAAGTTCTAGATATTACAAACATAGTGCAAAGGCAATCATGAAAGTGTTCATGATATGAGATTCCTATTGCATGTAAATGTGATAATATCTGAATATCCCTTGTCATAGAATTAACAAGAGAGGACATTGTTAATTGGGACACATTAGCACATGTTATGATTCTTGAATAGTTCAAGCAGTGGTTATCATAACTGTGATTATAGAAGATGATCAAAGCTAATATATGGATGCTTGTTAGAAGAACAAGTTCATTGGAGACCTACAAAGAGAATCCTCACATTGATATTAAATTTATGTCAGTGACGAATCTCTTCATAACAATTGTGCAAGTATCCTTAGACTTGAGATCACCAAGGTTATCTTAAATAACAAATGATATACTTTAACTCCATAACTTATTACTTCCAACTAGGGATGAACATAGTTAGGAGGTTGGGTATATCATGACCTACTTGAAGATAGTTGAGTAATCGATAAAGGATTCACCATCCCAGATTTATTAAGGGAAGTTATCTCGCATGATTCTATAATTGCCTTGTTCAAAGAATCTCTTGCCAGAGTAATATGCCAAGATGGATAGAATCCATAAAGGGCATTTTGGGAAAAATGGTTAAATTAATATACCATATATAATTAGATTTATATGAGTTGACAGAAATCCTTACTCATAATCTAATTGAGATAAGAGTGGTTAAAGGAGTAATTGCATGGTAACTGTTTCTATGGAAGGGTATAGTCAAATCACTTGACTTTTCTGACATTTGGGTAGTCATGATGCCTAGCTAGAGGCCACTCATGATTTGTATAATAGTGTATCATAAATATCAATAAGGGATTGATAAAATGATTTAAAGAAGTTTAAATCATATGAGTTTTGAATAGAACTCATAATTACATATTATACTGTCAATATGGACAAGAACCCAATAGGACACACACATATAGAGTAAAGGATAAAATGGTAAAATGACAAGGATAATAATATTTGAAATTATTATGGGAAAAGAGAAATAAATAAGAGAATAATTAATTAAAGAGTTTAATTAATTATGATCAAGGTTCGCAGAACTGTTTAGAAATATTCTGTAAAATGACCTAATTGAAATATTGTATTTTATAATTAATTATTATTGGACTATAAGTATTATAGGGCTGATATAATAATTAAAAGATCCATTGGAGAAATATATAAGGCCCAAAGTTTTGGTTTTGGCACAGAAACCCACCAAAGAATGGGTTTCATGCCAACTTCAAATAGAAGGCCTTAGAGGCCTAATTCTTGGACTAAAATAAATTAAATATATTTCATAAGTGTTATGGAGCCTACATATTTAATTTGGATGGATTTGGAATTAATTTGGTGATTAAATCCAAGTGTATGCATAAAAGGGCCTAGTTTATGTGTTTTGTACATAGTCCTTTATGAATGGACTTAAATTGGATTCAATTGAGCACAAATAAATTAATAATAATTCCAAAAGCCCATTTAATATTTCTCCATCAATTTTAAAGATCCCAATTCCATTATAAAGTTGGATTTTTAACCTAAGTATAAAAATCCAAGATAAAAGGAATTAAGGTTAAGTGAAATTTCAAGAGAAAAAAACTCTCTCTCTTCTAAAACCCTAGCCGCCACTCCCTTACTAGCATAAAAATGAATTTCAACAAACCTTGATTTTCCATCATTCTTTATTTCATTTGATCCTTCTTTAGTGTGGATTATAATTGGAGGTGTTCTATTTTGGACACTGTGGTTTGCAACAACCCGGTGAGAAGGAAAAACAATTGTTCAACAAAAATCAAAGTTGATTTTTCTTATTCTCATTAATATTTATATTGTAAATTCATGGGAAGATCAGATATATTGGTTAAAAATTTTAAATTCTGCTTATGCATGTGATATATGTAACCGATAATTCCCAACATAATGTTTGTCTAAAAGTGACATGGTTAGAATTTAGAGTTAGGATTTCTAAAAGTGACATGGTTAGAATTTAGAGGAAGCACTACGTATAATTTTTAATACATGCATTCAGGTGAGTTCCTTTGCCATAAAAATGTACAAGAAAACAAAAACAACAAAATAAAAATAATAACAAGTGTCAAAATGCGAAATAAATTATAAAATCCTCTAAAAAATCTAACACTACCACAAATAGTGGAGCTTGCCATAAGTCTAGAGACAGCTGCAAATAGCAAGGTTTGTCTTTAACTCAAGCACTATTTTAAACCACAAAGTTTACCCTAAGTCTAAGCACAATCATAAATAGTTGAGTTTACCTATAAATTCGGACACAATTGTAAACAATAGGGTTCCATATACCAAATCTAATGCCCTTTCATAGGCATCCCTTTAAACACATTTAGAAATTCAAAAGGTGAAATTCCCCTAAAACACACAAATGATTCAAAGATTCAAAATTTTCAGAAAATAAGCAAAAGAATCAAAAATACCCAAAAAATGAATCAAGAAGGTTGATTAGGTTTAGGCTTAGAATTATTTATAGCCTATTTAGGAGATAGAATGTGTATGATTAGGTTAAACATAGGTTTTATTTGGTCTTTGCATGTTTCCTTCACTTTTTATCTATTTTTCATCTGATAGATGGGAAAAAACCCTATAGATGCTTGTCTATCACATTGACTGATAAGACAATGTGGCACTTTCTTTCCATCTCATCTTTCCTTTTTTGTTTGGTCGTCCGTCCTCCTTATGGACATCTATATGTTTTAGCAACTTTAGTGTTACTTTTGTATGCTTTCTTGCCTTAATTTTACTTACATGTCATATTTAATTTTTTTGCATCGCTTTTGGATTCAATATTGTGAATTTCTACATTCTGTATATTTAGTTTTAAGTCCATAATTTATATTCTATTTATTTTTCTTTACTATTTATTTATCATAATACTAACTATTTACTTTCTTTGTGTGTGTTCTTAAGCTACTAATTTTATTACATTGAGACACTTAATGTTTCAGGGTTAGAGGTATTAAAGGATCAATTAATAATGGGTTCTCCTTTTGTACTTTTTTATTTATTGCCTTTTATTTCCTTTTATTTATCTTTATTTTGATTTATTTAGAGATTGTAATAGGTAGTAATAAATGATTTTCCATATATGACTAAATGATAAAAATTAACATAATTCTTTTTTTACTTAATAAATGGAGTTTTCCTAATAAAATGGACCGATGTCCAAGTTTTCATCCTAAAATCACAAATAAAAAGAAGAATCCATATTTTCATCAAATTTGGGATTACTCATCCTACATTTTCTAAAAATTAACAAGGGTTCTTCAGCTTTTTTGTAAAATATGCATCATGGAACCAATTTTCTCACCTTAAATAAATGCCCCAATTTATGTAAGACATTTTCTTTATCATTTTTTGGACTGATTACTTATGTAATATTTTTATTTCTTTAATTTATTTGCTTTACCAACTTTCTTAAATGTCAGAGTGTTTATTTATTTATGTTTATACATTGTGTGAGAAGGAAGGTAGTTGATTTATCTTAAAAACTCATTTATAAAAATAACTAACCCAAGTATAAGTAAGAGTGATGTTTCAAACCATCTCTTGTTTGGGCATCATGAGGTTAGAATCTCTTTTTCAACATTCTTTTGGGTGGCCACTCCATGATACCTATCCATTAAGCCTAATTAGACACCTTCGTAGGATGGCCACCAATAATAAGATTGAAGTACCCTAAGATGCTTATTATTCCTTTTTAAGGCTCAATACTTGGTGAATTAGGTCGAATCCTTTTCTATTGTGAAATGGCCAATCTTGCAAATTTAATAAACCTCATCCAGTCTTAGACCCTAAAAGTGGGGCTCTGAGAACAAGTTATATTTTAACATGAGGCATTTAAGGGGGTTAGATGTGCATCACAGTAGTGAATCCACTAAGGAGTTAAGAGAACTTGCTCCTAAAGTATTATGGTTAAGTAATTATATTTGAGTTTTTAAAATTAAAACCTATCTCTCTTCAAAATTGCATTCTTTGCATTCATGACAGGGCCTTGGAATTATGTTAGACATCCTTATTTTACCCTCAGTGTAATCCTGAAGCACACCCTACATTCACTCGATGTAAGGAAGTGTCAAGAAGGACCACCAACCCAAGTCTTATACCAATTGGTGTATAAATTTATGACCCATTGGTCATTATACTTGTGATGGGCTAGACCTATTGGCAAGGACCATGCTTAGGTAGCCTTAAAGTTTCACCACATGAGTAGAGCCGATGTAATGATAATAGCTACTTCGCCTATGACATATGATCATAATATTATTTCTTGTTATATGGGCCATTATATTGAGCAAATTAAACTAAATTTGGTGGTAACTCATCAAAGGCTACCATGCCCCAGTTGGTCGATCCCGATCTACTGGAATTGTTCAAATATATATGTAACACCCTAATCTACTAGCCATGGATAATCATTAATCATCATCATAAACCTAGTAAAGTTCAGGTAGAAATAATATTGATTGATAATATAGGCCACAATTACATGCCACAATAATTTAAATCAAACTTATAAATAAGAGGGCCTAACATAATTAGGCAACAATACATAATGAAATCCTCGACACAACTGCAACTTGACCGATCTTCTCTTTGATTGTGGTCAAGCTACTATAGCTATCAAACCAAATCATCAATACACTACAACCTTCATAGTTAAAATAAATATATGTCTGCATTATTAATCATTTCATGATGAATATTCCGAAGGAGTCTTCAACCTTAATAATAATAATATACTTATAGTAGTGTAAAGCATGGCGTGAACATGGCTAGTTCCCAAAGACTTTTCAATTTACTTTGATAACTAAATCTCTTACTTGATAAACCAGCATAATTTATAGACCTCTTAATCCTTTCATTCATGAATTTCAACCTCATTATTACTGATGGTACAACCTCCAATCATATGGATTTAATCCCGTTGTTTACATAAAAGATGCCTTTAATGTTCATTTAAAGCATAAGAAATACATGTGTCATTTAACATCTATAAAAGATATTTCTAGGCATGATTACTTCAGATATATCATACAATCATAACTATGGAACACAATTGTAACTCATAGCTTCTATTCACAACCATGTATTCCTTAATGATGTCTTATTATGGCACTAAATGTCATCCAACATCACATGATGTCGTACCCTATTCTTTGGCTCATGTCAGAGTTATTGGAGTGCACATAAGGAGAAAGGCTAAGTGGTCGTGCATTTAATGAGGGAAAAGGCCAAGTGGTCGTGCATTTCATGAGGGAAAAGGCCAAGTGGCTGTGCATTTCATGAGACAAAAGGCCATGTGGCCATGCATTTCATGAGGGAAAAGGCCAAGTAGCCATGCACTCAAGGAAGAAAATGTATGAGTGGCAGTGCATTCAAAGGAGAAAATACATAAGTGGTTGTGCATTCAAGGAAGAAATAAATGAGTGGTTGTGCATTCAAGGGAGGAAATACATGAGTGGCCATGCATTCAAAGGAGAAAATACATGAGTGGTCATGCATGGAATTTCGGTAGGCAGCTTAAAGGAAACCTAGTTTTAAATCATACTAAACTCATCAAATGTTGCCAGGTTTAACCATTAACCTCATCAAAGGGGACACATAAACAAGAACAAAAGCAAGTTTGCTTAACAAACCCAAACAAATAGTGTAATAACCCTAATCTTATATAGGCCATAAAACTCCATACATAAAATAAACATAATAGTCTCATACCTTATTGAAGCTTGAGATCTTGCTTTGATCCTCCTGATCCAACTCCTTTACTCATGATTCATTTCTTCTCCTTATACATAGAGACAACAAGCAAGATTTACCATCTCTCTACATCCTTAATACCATAAATCAAACACGAAAGAAGAGAAGAGATCTATGAGAGGGAAAACATTACCTTCATGATGTTAAAACACCAAAACCTTAGGTTTCCTCTTTTTCAACTGTAACCATAAAGAGAGAGAGATATCTCCCTCAAAAATGCTTATCTTTATATCTCCAGGAATCCTTAAATAATTAAGTGGGATAAATATCTCACCAAGAGAAATTTCCAAAATATCCTTATACACTTTAATCTCCTAGATTTCAATGTCTTACATTTAACCCCAAGATTTCTTATTTAATTTCAATTACCTACTTCTTTAAAATCACAACTTACTTGTAGTCAATTACATACATATTGAAATTACCAAAATACCCCTCATAGAACTTAAATTCAATAAATACAAAATAATCCAATATTACCTTACTCTAATTGTCATCTTTATTAATTAACTATAATCCGCCTAGGGCTAGTATTGGGGCCTTACAACATAAATGGACAATGTGAAGTGCGCCGCATCATGCTATATTTCGAATTTCTTTTAAAAGCTTGCTTTTAGGGTCTAAGACTGGATAAGGATCATAAAATTAATAGATTGGCCATTTCATAATAAAAAAAAGGATTTGATCCAATTTGCCAAGTTTCTAGCCTCCAAAATGCATAAAATAGCATCTTGGGATACCTCAATACTATTGTTGGTTGTCAACCTACAATAGCATCCAAGTTGGCCCAAGAGGTAGCTATCATGGAGTTACCATCCAACAAAATGTTTGAAAGTGACTCTAACCTTTGATGCCCAAACTAGATATGGTGTTTTAGACATCATTCATACTTATATCCCGGTTAGGTATTTTTATAAATAAGTTTTTAGTATTAGTCCACTATCTGCCTTCCACACAATGCATAACTGGAAATAAATAAACAAATCTTTCACATAAGAAAGCAATAACTAAAGAAAATAAATAAATAAATTACATAGGCAAATCATTCCATAGGAAAAGAAAAGTGTCATACATAAATTATTTCATTTATTTATGGCTAGAATATTGGTTCTCTCATAAATATTTTACAGAAAAAGGGAAAAGTCCTTGTGAATTTTAGAAAATATAGGATAAGTGATCCCAATTTGGTAAAACAATGACTCTTCATTTTACATGAAATTTTTGGGATAGAATTTGGATATTGGTCCATTTTGCTAAGAAAACTCTAATTAAGTTAAGTAAATATGACTTTGCAAATTTTTATCTTTATCGTGCAAGAAAAGCCATTTATTACTGCCTATTAAAATTCCCAAAAGTAATCCAAAATAAACTAATGAAAATGAATAACTAAATAAATAAATAAATAAAGGGGTAGACCATTCGTGGAAAATCCTTCGAGGTATTTTGGCACAAAATGCAAACTCTCAAGTGAAAACAATGTTAATTACTTAAAAGAACATAAAAAAGATAAATTGTTAGTATTATAACAAATAAAAATAAATAGCAGAGCAAAATAAATGAAACATGCATTCTAGACTAATGACTAAACAAATAGAATATTAAAAATGCATTGAATATGAATAAAATGACATCTAAAAATGTAGCTAGCATGCAAATCTATTATGTGTGAGAAATAAACATGAAATATCATTGAAAACACTAAACATTAACCCATAAATGACTATGCAAGCATACAGATGGGCATATAAGAGAAAGGAGAGGGGACCAAAAGAAAGTCTAACAAAATCTTATCGTTTGATGTGATAGATGGGCATTCGTAGGGCTTTCTTTATGTCTGCCACACAAAACATTGTCAAAAAGCACAATAAATAAGCAAATATCAAATAAATCTTATTTTTAATATAATAATGCATATTTTTGGTCCTAAACATGCCAAAACCAATCCTAGATATCAAAAATACATTTAAAACATACCAAGCAATTAATTTAATAATAAAAATAGAATTATGATCAAGAAACTTAAATATACTTCTATGGAAGGGAGAATCTTATATCATGCCATTTTATATATTTTACCATTACTCTAAATAATCATGGCATTAGAAAGCTAAAAACAAATGTTTAACTTAGATATTCGTAGCATGACGAATAGAATCAAATTAAACAATAATTCACATTGTAATTTACATGATATGCTATTAATCTCAAACAAAATTAACTTAAATGCCCTAAATATTACTTTTAAGAGATGTGAGTTCTGTAATGTTGGAATCTGCACTTTAAGTCCTTGGTTTGGATTTCCATAATGAAAAGTAGCAAAAATATTTTCATGTGTAAAACTATGTGAGAAAGGCTAGTGTACCTAAGGATAGAAATTAGCTTTTCTATCTTAGATGGATGCCTGCTATTCTCAAAAAACTCAAAGTGATCCCCCATTTGAAATCTCGGTTTGTACTATATAAATGAAAGGAAAGAGCTTGAAAATCATTTCAATTCAAATTCTTGAAATCTACCCTTAAAATACTCCTAGAAATCCATCAAAAATATAATCCTCAAAACTCAATTCTTAACTCAGTTTTTATGTGCTGAAAAACATGTAAAATCATTAGAATAACCCCACAAATGGCCTTCTATGGCTGACCAATGGGCAACAGTCAAAATGGCCATAGACAGTCAAAGCGGGCCATTTGCCAAGATATAGCCAAGTTAAAAATGACCACAAATGGTCATCTATCACAAAAAGAGGCCAAAATGAAAGATTTTTCAAAATCTTTTTCATTCCCCAATAATGCAAAGTTAAATGTCACAAAAAAAATGAAAATTTTGAAAATCATGGATGAAACTCGAAGTTTGGGCTTTCCATTTGAAATATGTATATTTTTTTATCATTAAGTAACTTCAATCTCGGCTGCCTTAAGACTCATTAGCTATAGTCGCCTTCAATTTTGGGAAAGTTTATACACTAGTACCTAAGTCAACTAAAATTCAAAGTAAAAAAGGCAAAAGATGCATACCTAAGATAATAAATATCTAAACTTGATATTAATTGAGGAACATGTGTTGGAGGCAGCGAATCTCTATTGATTTTATTGGTTTATGAACTGTATAAAGTTTGGTTATCACTTGTACGAAAATCTAGTTTGGTGACTCATAAGAAATTCTGGTTTGGTTACTCGTAAGAAAATATGGTTTTATGACTTGTATGAAAGTCTGGTTTGGTGACTTGTAAGAAAGTATGGTTTGGTGACTAATAGAAAAGTTTCATTTTCACCCCTAGAAAGGTTTGGTTGTCACCCATAAGAAGGTTCAGTGTTACTTGTAGGAAGGTTTGGTGTGACCCATAGGAAGGTTTATCTGTCACCCATAGAAAGGTTTAGTTATCACCCTTAAGAAGGTTTTGTTTTCACCCATAAGAAGGTTTATACGTGTGATGCCCTATTTGATGCTACACTTCTCTTCTCTATTATGTAGTAACATATATATATACAAAACATTATGTGTGCATGTGAGCTATATATATACAATTATATACATGTTATGTGAGACTATACACAAAAAGGATTATGTGTATGCTGAGATTACACGTGATGCAGGCACATGATGACCTATTGTACATAAAGCATGCTGGTAAAGAATGATGCATGTAAATGTATGTAAAAATGCATAGACTACACTCCTAGCAATTTAAGAGTTCATTAAGAGTGTGGATTGACTACTCTAATCTTGCAGGTGTTCCTTTGGAGATCTATTTTTAAATTTCTCTACTTTGCTTGATTTTTAAGTTTTCTATATTGCTTGATGCACCCCTAAAGGAGCCATTTTTCTCTCTAAGACTCTATTTGAAAGGAAGTTATTTTAGGTCTTTTCTTTATCAGCAACCCCATATGTTTTTAGATGCCTCTACACCCTTTGTGGATTTTCACACTAGCTTTTCTTAGTGGGAAATGTATCCCGTTAGGGATTTTTACATAACTTTGTGCCTAAATTTTTCCTTATATGGACCCAATCCATTCTAATGACTTCTTATTGATTTTTTTGTAGGACAAACTGCCTATTTCTAGGCTTTCGCCCTATCCACTGGCCTAACTTTTTCTTAGAGAGCCAATTACATTTTTCATCTCTAATGGTTTCTATTTTTTATGGTGGCATTTGTCTTTATATATGCCATAAGTTTCTTTTGGCCAATGAATCACACATTTATGCTTGACTTATGCATGCATCCTTATCTTTATACACCATATATCAAAAGCATTACTCATAACCAGACATGCAATGCAAAATCACAGGTTTCATTCTATCTCAGAAAAGACATTTTGTGTGCATTCCACTTCTGTTATCAATAAGCCCTCTCGAGTTTTCTTAATCAAACATTTTCTCATAACCCCTAATATTTACCTAACGCATCTTTTCTGATTTTCATCATAGTAGGGTGCCCAATTTTATAAAGGCTGGCTTTTTTTATTTTTCACCTATGGTTTTTTCTTTTCTAAGTCCTTTCATTGGAACCTTCTTTAGTATATTGGCATAATAGCTTGGCTCTATGAGGTACATTAATCTTTATTATGTCATCTACAAACTTGCAAATGCAGTGATAGAGGTCCCTAATCTTCCAACCACCTGACACTACCTGTTGGATCAATTATTGATAGAATGCTTGACTTAAAAAGACGATAGGATGAGCTATTTTGCTAGTATGCCCACTTTAAGCCCTCTATCAAAAAATTCCACCCTATAAAGTTGCACTATAATTTCTTCAACTGATAGAGTGAAGAAAAGAGTGGCATATTTCATCAAGCCACCGCAAGAAACTTCCCTTCCCAAATTTGCCTTCGACTTTGATTTGAAAGAAAGGCATGTGGGTTTATAACAACCTCATGAACTATCCCCTATCCTGTGAAAGGGAAGTTCTCTTGGAATTGCAAAAAACTTTAACAGCTTTAGTCTATGCATGCTAGAGAACTAGTCTTTGAGAATTAGAGAACGAACTCGTTTGAGAGACATAACAACATAATTCTTTCCCTCTTCATTGGGAGTTAAAATAACCTTATAGACCATACCTCTATTAGAATTAAGCCAACTTTTTTGTTTTGGTGAACTGGAGCAGTGTGTCCTAGCAAAGTATTTATGGATTCTTAGTGCCACTTTGGGTCTAAGCAAATACTCTTATTTTTCTTCTGATTTTTCTTTTTTGATTTTCATCTTTCTTTTCCTTTTTTTTTAATTCTATCAAATCTCACCTCAGGAGTTGTAATCGAAGATATCATTTTCTTAAGATTAAATAAAATAGGGTTTATTGAATTATTGTCTTAGAGATGTGCTATGATTATTGCCATGCATGATGCAACAAATAAGATATTAAAAACATAAAAAAATTCACATAATTAAAATATCCAAATAATTAAAGTTTAGAATATAGTTTATTACTTCAAGGAATAACTTTTATTCTACTTTTAAAAGTCCTCAACATTCGGACTCCCTAACCCCTTTTAAAATCTAGTGGATTTGAAGGCACGCACCTTTTTCATAAGATTAAAATGGTGTCGGAGCTTCATTATTCCTTATTCCTTTTTTCTAGGTCAACGATGTCCTTGTTATCAATAAGATCCTGGATCCAATACCTTAAATTTTGGAAATAATCTATCAAATGGTTGGTATGCCAATGGAAAGCATATAATGGATTTGCCTTATGACCTATTTTGCCATGATCTTTGGTCAGCTTATATGGTAAGGGTTGTAGCTTTCCTTCTTTGACTAATAGCTTAAAGACCCAAGACAAAGGCCTACCCATATTAAAATAATGCCTTTAAGCTACTTTAGAAGCTAACACTTGCCCTGTCCCTCGGGTACCACATCTATTTCCATTGTGGCCCCTATTGCCTAACTATTTGATTTTTTAGGTAGTTATTCTCCTTTAGCTTCGATGGTAATGTCTTTGAGAGATTCCCAATCTTTAAACCTTTTTATTTTTAGCCCATCTCTTAAGTATGGGCTAAAATTTTTTATGAAAAGACTAATTTGATCAGCAGTATTGGGCTTTCTCTTTATCTCTTTAACCTGATTTCTCCATCGAGTCAAGTACTTATGGAAAAACTCACCCTATTTTTTGTAAAGTAACTCCATATCTTTCAACATTACCTCTATTCTAGTGTTACAGTTGTATTACTTTATGAACTCTTTAGTCAAAAGGTCCCAATCTTTTTTGGTCCATCGATCAAACCTATGATACCAGTCAATGGCTGACCCCACCAAACTTAAGCAAAAGTGCTCTATCTTCTACTTCTATGTCAGCATAGTTCCCTTTATGAGAAGATTATATTCTCAGCAGGGGTGGAAAGGTCTAACAAATAATCAAACTTGGGCAGGTTAGGCATCAAACTTTAAAGGTAGTAGTTCATCTCCATCTAAGTCACTATCCTATGGGTTAATTGCCTTACCTGTAGACAATAGTCGGGCTATTACCTCTATTATTTGAATGCAACATCATCGACCCTGGGACCCTTATCCTTCACTACCATTATTAGTTCATCCCTTTCTTCCTCTTCTATATAGTCCTCTATAGGAGTGGGAATTTTGTCTCTTTTTTATTCTCCTGGTAGGACATGAGGCACCGTGGTAGCTATAGAAGAGGTGCTTCCAATAGTGTTTAGCTCCATTTGGTTTGAGTTAAGAGTTATGGGTTGAATTCTAATAGGTGGTGCTAACAACCTCTCAATCATGGCTAATATCAATTCTTTGAATTCCTGGAACCTTTTGTCCAACCTCCTATCTAAATCACCAAGTGTATCTGCTATCTCCCACTTTAGTGTAACAACTGTCAGATCCTCTAACCCTTCTAAATGAATAGTCTACAATGGCTAAAAGATCAAAGGTCAGAATGATGCATGTGTATGAAATACATATGACATATAATGCATAGGCATGTAAGGTATACATATGGTGAATGGTATGGGTATACGTATGATGCATATTAGGGATACATATGATGCATGAGTCAATTGTTACAATTATGCATGATGGTGTATGTGCATGATATATACATAATGTATGATGTATGAGAATGTTAGGTGTCAATCATAACCACATACAAGCAAAACATAGCCTTCCAATCTTAGTGGTCCTACACTAGAGGTCATGCAATCTCTTCCCTAGCTAGGCTTAGCCCATAGGTTAACTAGGGACCCAATAAATGTGCATGGTGTATGATGGAAAGCTACCAGCAAAACATCTATTATTTAAAGTGTTGGCATATGGGTGTTGCCCATTATGTATTCAAACAATTCAAATAAATCAAGTTAGGCCTACTGAGGCATGACAGCCTTTAAGGAGTACCACTTGTTCATTACATAATGTCCAACATAGCAAGCAAAAATTATTAAAGTCTTACAACCTTGGGGAAGTAGTTATTACCATTACATAAGCTTGTAGTTGGCTGGTTAAACTTTATGGCAACCCAAGTATAGTCCTTGTCAATAAGTCTAACTCACCATGACTATAACGACCAATAGGTCACCATTTTAATACCAATTTTACGAGACATAGGCTAGTGGTTCTCCTTGACACCTTCCAATGTTAAGTGAATGTAGGGCATGCTTTATGATTGCATCGAAGCTAAAATAAAGATGTCTTACCTAATTTTAAGGCTTTAGTATGAAAACAAAAATGCAATTTCAAAGAGAGATAGGTTTAATATTAAAAACTCAACTATAATAACTTAATCGAGATACTTTAAAAGTAAGGTCTCTTAAATCCCCAGTATAGTCACCACTATAACACATAACGAAACCCGTTTGAATTCGGATCACTCTCTAGGGCTGGCTTTTAGGGTCTAAGACCATAAGGAAAGGGATTCTAACCTTTGATACCCAAAATAGAGATAGTGTTTGGGACATCACTTATACTTATACCCTGATTAGGTATTTTTATAAATGAGTTTTTAGCATTAGTCTATTATCTCCCTTCTCACATAATGCATAAATAGAAATAAATAAACAAATCATTTACATAAAAAAGCAATAACAAAATAAAAAATTAATAAATTACATAGGCAAATCATACCACACAAAAGAAAAGTGTCATACATAAATGAGGGCATTTATTTATGGCTAGAATATAGGTTTCTTCATGTGTATTTTATAAAAAAGGGGAAGAGTCCTTGTAGATTTTAGAAAATATCATATAAGTGATTCCAATTTTATAAAATAAACACTCTTTATTTTACATGCAATTTTTGGGATATAATTTGGACATTGGTCTATTTTATTAAGAAAACTCCAATTAAGTTAAGTAAAAATGACTATGAATTTTTATCCTTACTGTGCAAGAAAAAGCCATTTATTGCTACCTATTACAATTTCCAAAATAAAAAAAAATAAGCTAGTTAAAATGAATAACTAAATAAATAAAAAATACATAAAAAGGGGATAGACCATTCATTGAAAATCCTTCAAGATATGTTAGCCCCAAAATGAAAACTATCAATCCAAACAACAATAATTACTCAAAAAACAATAAAGAAGATAAATGGTTAGTATTATGACAAATAAAATTAAAAAGTACAGCAAAATAAATGAAACATGCATTATGGACTAAAGACTAAACAAACAAAATATTAAAAATGCACAAAACAAGATTAAAATGCCATTTAAAAAGTGGCTAGCATGAAAATTAATTATGTATAAGAAATAAACATGAAATATTATTGTGAACACTAAAAATTAACCAACAGATGGCAATGCAAGCATACAGATGAGAAGATAAGAGAAGGGAGATGGGACAGAAAGAAAGTCTTGCAACATCCCATATGTCTATAATGTTTTTTCCTATCTATTATGCAAAACATAGACAAAAAGAATAGGAAATAAGCAAAGAACAAATAATTTTTTTAATCTAATCATGCATATTTTTGGTCTTAAACATGCCAGAACTAATCCTGATGTCATAAATACATTTAAAACATGCCAAACAATTAATTTAATATTGCAAATACAATCATAATCAAGAAACTTAAATATACTTCAATAGAAGGAAGAATCCTAGATCATGCCATTATATATATTTTATAATTACTCAGAATAATCACGGCATTAAAAAGATAAGAACAAACATTTAATTCAACTATTCATGGCATGAAGAACATAATAAAATTAAACAACAATTCACGTTGTGATTTATATGATATGCTATTAATCTCAAACAAAACTAAGTTGAATGCCAATAATATTACTCTCAGGATGTGTGATTCCATTAATGTTGAAAGGTGCACTCCATTACCTTGGTTTAGATTTCCACAATGAAAAGTAGCAAAAATGTTTTCATATGCAAAAGTATGAGAGAAATGTTATCATACCGAAGGATAGAAATTAGCTTTTCTATCTTAGATGGTTGTTTACTATTCTCAAAATGATCACCCCTTTAAAATCTATGTTTTTAGCATATATATGAAAGGAAAGAGTTTGAAAATCATTCCAATGCAAATTCCTAAAATCTGCCCTTAAAATCCTCCTAGAAATCCGTCAAAATTGCCATAAATAGTCAAAACATACCATCTGCCAAGAGATAACTAGGGTAAAAATGACCATAGATGGCATCCATCTATGATAGACAACCATCTATCATAGAAAAAGGCTAAAATGTAAGATTTTTGAAACTTTATTTTATTCCCCAAAAATACAAAGTTAAAACTCACAAAAACATTTTAGAAAATTGTGAAAATCATGGATGAAACTTAGATTTTGTGCTTTCTATTTGAAATGTGAATATTTCTTCATCATTAGGTAACTCTAATCTAAGTTGCCTCAAGACCAGTGTTTATAGCGAAAACCTATATATGCTTTAAATAAGAGAGGTTATGTTGCTGATTTTTTGCCATACACCATATGTATCAATTGGATCTTTGATTGACCCATAGGCTAGGCCTATCTTGGAAAGAGACCACATAACCTCTTATGTAGGGTAATAAGGTTGGAAGGCTATTCATATGTTTGTATGTGGTTGTGATTATTACCTAACACACTCATGCACCATGCATCATATGTATATAATTCATATGCATCATAAATACATTATTCTAATGATTGACTCACACATAATATGTATATCATTCACATGCACCATCATGCATCATTCTAATGATTGACTCTCACATTATATATATATATATCATACACATGCAACACCATCATGCATCATCCTAACAATTGACTTGTGCAACCATCGTAGACTATTTATCCAAGTCATTTAGGGGATAGTTAAAAATCTATAACAGAATTAGCAAACCTATGGTATTAGTCTAATGAGATAGATAGGGGATTTACAAAGTTTGAAGAGAAAATATTGTCTATTATTGGAGGATTGCTTGTACCACCTATCGAACTTCAGCTTACAACTCCTACCCTAAATCAAGTAGAGCCAAACACTATTAGGGACACTTTCTTGACAACTACTGGAGTGCCTTATGCCCTACCAATAGAGCAAAGAAGAGACATAATACATACTCTCAAAGAGGAATATTTAGAAGAAAATAAAGAGGACAAGCCAATAGTAATGGTAAAGAATAAAGGTCCTAAAGTCGAGTATGTAGCTTTGAAGAAGTTGAAGGAGAAGATCAAGGCTATGGAAATCTCTTGTTAACTAGTGGGGCGATCAACCCTAAAGATAGGAATTTAGATAGTGAAGAGTTTTTGCCTTAAAAGTTTAAGATGTCTGACTTGCCTAAATTTTATGGCATAGTAGATCCTTCTACAAATGTAAAGTAGTATACCTTGGTTATAAAGTGAATAACACTAACAAAGAGGCAAAGGGTGGAGTACTTTTACTTGAGCTTGGTGGGCATAGTAATAGATTGGCATCATAGTTTGGACCATCGGACCAAGGAAAATTAAGATTTTCTCACTAAAGTGTTCATGAAATGGTATGAATGCAGCACTCGGATAGAGGTGACACTGAAGAATTTGCAGTTTGTGTAACAAAATCTAGAACAATCTTTCCATGAATACTTAACTCGATATAGAAATTAGGTTCCTAATATTATTGTTTAGATAAGGCTATTTATTAGGAATGTAAGCCCATATTTGAGAGACGGATTGAAAATAAAGGGGTTTAAAGAATTGGGGTCTCTCAAAGACATCACCATTAAGGTGAGGGTGAATACCTAGCTAAGAAAATGAGCAAATCAGTTGGAACTGGAAAGATAGTCGAAGTGTCTACTACCAAGGCAAGCAAGAGGCACTACTCTAACCTAGGTATATCTTTATCTTGGTTGCTAAAGAAGTTGATAAAGGAAGGAAAATTGTAGCCACTCCTATCTAAGCTTGTAGGGGATAAAGACTACCACATCTTTGAGTGGATCAACATTGTGCCTTTCATCAGCATATTAGGCATTTGACAAATAAATGTTGGACTCAAAAGGATCAGATATAGGACCTTATTAATAGTAAATAAATTTCTAACCCTAAGAAGAGATGAAGAGGCCACAATGTAGCTTGACAAACCATAGAGGCATTAAATGGGACATAATTTATTTATGATGTAATAAATGTTTTTGAGCAATACATTTTTTTTCTCTGATTATGTTAATAACATGAGTTTTTCTTAGGTTGTAATGTCTTATTTTTTTGCATCATGCATGGTAATAATGATACCTATTTCTATGACATTATTTTAATAAACATAAGGTTTTATTTAATCTCAAGGAAAAAGATATGTTGATTGCATCCATTATAACCCCTGAAACGAGGTACCTTTTAGAGATGAAAAGAAAGATACAGATAAAAAAATATAAAAGATAAAAGATAAACAAAAAGAAAAAGGATAAAGGATCGCACTATTCTAGAAGGGTCAAATACCTTTTCACTGGAGTTGAAGGAAAGTAAGCTATAAAGTACACTCGTTGTGAACTCGACATGTCTATATTGTGAGATTATCCTCTTCTACAATCATAACTATGTAAGAAAAGTCAAATATCAGGCTCAAAATTATTGTCAGTAGGTTATTGGTTTTCCCACAACAAGTCCTAACATCGGGGTAGACGTTTTATCTTACCAACTACACTATCCATAAAGACCTTTTTTTGAACTTTTACTATTGATTTCCTTGGAAAGCCTAGATTATCATGAGGTTAAAATAGAATATAGCTAAAGCTAGAGCTAAAAGGCCACTATTACGATCAATGATTATTTGGACTACAACCAAAAGGATTGCCTATGATGCCCTCATAACTAGGATTGTTAGACTGGTACTTTTTAGGGGTGAATAGTACCTTTCGAGGCCCACTAAAATTTTGTATCACCATTGGAAAATATAATTCGTGATAAACCCAGTGGTATAATTTAAGGTGGAATTGAGGTCAAATAGGCCTTCAAAATGGACAGTGAAAAATTTACCTAGATTGTATTAGGATTTTCCAAATTTGATCAGCTTAAAAATATTCAACATACCTCAAAAAATTATTTTGATTGCATAGAACCACTAAAAATAATCTCAATTATATTTGGAAATGAAAAATAAATTTTTAGACAACTTTGAATTTTTGAATTTCAGACCGATGAATTTTACCTTGAAAGTTAATTGTATATCAAAACAAAGTTAGATTGACTTAAAATTTTAAACATGCTTCAATTAATACTTTTACATAATTTAGAATTATTTTGAGGGAAAATAATAATAAATATATATAGCCAATAAAAGGATGACAAATGGCTTAATATAAGCCATTAGATTAAATATTGTTTGACTAAATATTAGCCCTCCATTTAAAAGAATTAAAGGACAAATTAGAGATGTGGAAACTTCTCTAAAAATCAACCATCTTCCTCATTTCCCTCACATGGCCAAATTCTCCCTTATTTTTTTCCACCATTTTCTTTCTTTAAGCTTTCAATTCCCACCATATTTCTAACCTAAATTTTACCTAGATTTCATAAATATCATCCTCTCCATCTTTGATAAAGGATTGAAGGAAAAATGATCTTGGAAAGTAAAGGAAACTAGTGAAAAAAAAATCATCCAAATAAGTTTATTTACGTGTTTTAGCAATAACTAATTAGGGAATTTAGTAGGTTATCATTTTCATGTGATTTTGGAAGAAAAATTGAAGAGAAATTCATGAAAATCCCTTGTGTATAATTTATCCAAGGTGAATAACAACAAGAAGAGAAAGAGAAAAGAAAGGAAAAACGAAAAGAAAAAGGAAAATTAAAGAAATCAAGAATAATTAAGGTATGTAGTACATAAACTAACTTATTTCATGAAAACCTAGACAATATGATTTAAGGCTTTGTATATAGACTATATTTAAATTCACATTAATGGTATATTAGTGAAGTTAAATGTTAAATAATGAAATTGGTTTTATAAATTCTTGAAAGAATGATTAAAAGTATGAAAATGGAATTAGAACCTATTATGTCACTTAAAGTTCATATATGTAACCTCAATTTTAATTTAAATTAATTGTAAATAAATGCAATTAAGTAATGAATAATGATATTTATGTAGTTAAATGCATGAAAGCATGATTAAAAATAGTAGGTTAGTATTAAGACCTATTATATAAGTATGGTAAATTAAGGTTGTGTAAGGAATTGATTTGATTTAAGGTTAGAACTATGCTAAACATGTATTAGAAACATAGTTGGAATGTGTTATATGAATTAAACTAATTAGTATATATGGAACATTATGATGGCCGAATGATGATGAAATGGATTAGGATGAGATAAATGTTGATTAAGATGAATTAATGCAAGATATATGTAATTCACACCTTAAAAACATGTTGGGAATAATGCATGGCATGAAAAGAAATATAGGTGATGTGGCACTATATGTTGTAGAATGGTAAGAGTGACTTAATTAATGTGATCATGAGGATTTAATGCATGGAAATAATGCTACATGATAAATGATTAAAACCGATATATATTATGTGAAATCCAATTGATACATAATGTGGAAATGTTAGTAATTAAGAAAATAGTACATACTTTGTATTGATATTATGAAAATAATTTTGTCGTTAGCATTTAGAAGCAAAACCAAAAACATATGATATAATTGGCTAGCCATAGGGATACTTATCGTAGTGATGAGTCATGGTAGCTCGTAAAAATGGACTAAAGGAAAATCCATACTAGAAATATGAGAAAAGACTGAGAAAAAGTTGAGAAAAAAAAGAGAGAAAAGTGAGAATTATGTAGTTATAGACCTATGGGATCCATATCATACTTATCCAGTTCGAAGGTTTTATTTCTACTAAAAACTACTAGGGGTAAAACTAAAATAATAAAAAAATATAAAAAATGAAAAAAAAAATGTTACATAATGAATAAAGATGGAAATTAAGAGTTAAAATAGGATAATTATAGTAAAATGTGAATTTAGGGGTAAATTTGTCAAAAGATAATGAAAATGTAGTTGGATGGGTAAAAATAGGATTATGGTTTAAATATGGTAAAGGAAGGGCAAAATTGTATATAAGTGAAAAAGTTATGGAAATAGGGACTAATGTGTAATTTTGGTAAAAGATATGAATTTAGGGACTAAAATGAAAGAAAACATAATTTATCGGTTAAAAATGTTGAAGTATAAAAAATATGCTTCAAAAGAGAAATTAGACGTAAAATGGTAATTATGGCAAAAGATGAAACTTTAGGGAATCTAAATGTAATTTTGACAAAAGAAAGGTACCTAAATCACTACAAGAAAATAGTCATTTAGGAATGAAAATTAGCCGTTGTTAATCAAAAATAATGATGGAATCAGTGGTTGCAAATTTGATGGTTGTTATTTTTTAGCAACGGAATTTTTTTTCCAATGCTAAATCAAACCAATGTAAGATTCGGTGAATTCGTCAAATTTACCAATAGAATAACATTTTTGTTGCTAAATTTAGCAACGAAAAATATTAATTCCATTGCTAAATTCTGCCATCATATAAAACAATCGCAATGGTTTTTCCATCACTAAAATAGTGTTAATTTTTTTAAAAATTACTATTAATTTTTAATTTCAACATTTCATTACAAATTCACAAATTTTTTACACGGATGAAAGCATAGATAATTTCATTTTCTTCATCCTATTTGATTCACCTGAGTAGGAATGGGGCAACCATCAAAAGAATTGAAAAAAAAATGTTAATTATGTTTGGAATCGTAAGGCTCAATGGTTAGCAATGAATGCATCTCATCTGGGATATTTTACTTTAGTAAAATGGAATACAAAGGAACTTAAATCCATGTAGTTTTGGTCATAGATGAAAAAAATCAACAAGACATCACTCTGAGTGTGCATGTAAAGAGAAAAATTCACTCTAAAATTAAATGTGAAAATTTGATGAAAAGAAATCAAATTATTGATGATGATGGCATACCTCATCATGAAAATTTGGAGCTTCACATTGATCTCCTATATTTGGGCTTGAGTTGTCCCACATCTGGAGTGAACCTGCAATAATAGGCAGCAAAAATATTCAATTAAAGAAGTGCTAAGTGGCAAATAAATGTGAATTAAGTAGAAAATGACCTTGCTAACCTCTTACTAGATGAGAAAATTTTAGTTAATAGATAGATTAACTTAGTTTGCATATTTATGTTGCATCAAAGGTGTTAAACAGAAAATTAACATAGAGAAAAACATTAGTAACTACAGTAAATTAGGCATTTCAAGTAGATCACCAAAGAACAAAGCTAAACACATTAGAACAATTACGATTGACCTCAATAGAAATGTAAGCAGGTTGCTTTGGACTCCCAACATTAATGCATGGCAAATAAGTAGAATAACACACATCCATTTGGTGATTATTGACAAAATAATCATAAATAGTAATTTCAAGTGGATCAATTTTCTATTTCTCCCACTCTTTTGCTTTAATTAAAACCCACAAACAACAAAGAGAAACAAATTTAAATTACCCTTCCTTTTCCGTGTCTTATTTGGTATTGACCATAAAAACCTAAGAAATAAACAAAAAAGGAATAAAACCTAAGAAATACTATGTTGAGTACCCAACAGCTAAGAAAAAATAAATGAAACTTTTATTTCCCATGGTTTAGCTAGTTTCTTCATTGGAGCACATGTTGTTGATTTGCTAAAACAAAAAATTGATTCTAGGTAAAAGCAATATAATTGCTCTTGCAGTATATAGGTAAACTAGACTGTTTTGGGCTCCTGAGATGGTTGGTTGTCTGATGTGTTATATACTTCCAAGGAGAAAACACATTAATAAGGACATAAGCAACTAAATACAACAAATTTGCTCCTAAAGGAATAAAGGAATAAACTGGTAAATTTCAAGCACGATGCTTACAACTTTCACAGCTGATCTTTTATGTTGTGCTTGGACTTAACCTTGTTTCTAAAGTATCTTTAGCCAATTGGAATTTTACAACCAATTCTCCTAAATTAGAAAGACCAATGGTTATGCCAGCAATAGCTCTACTTCTTGAAAAGAAAAATCATAAACATAAATCTATGTTTCCATGTTCCTTCAATATAAAAAATTTAAGGAATGCTCAAGGAAGTCCCTACTAGCTGGACTCCAAAAATAAGTGAAAAATAAAGGACAATTTAATGCAATTGTTAGATATATTTTGTATATAATGGTTTGTTTACACTTCAGGCAATATGTATACACTATCATTCATTTACTTTTTCATGTATTCTAACTTCTTAAATATTCTTTAATTATTTTAAGCTTTCATATAGTTATGTATATGCAAGGTTCAACTAGCTTACAATTAGTATACAAGTGTATATCATTATATCCATTTGATCAACATTATGTTCAAGCATAATTTTATTCTTTTCATCACTCACACTAAGTTCATTTACTATTCTAATGATCATTGCATACTTACTTTTTAGTTAATTAATTCATTTACTATTCTAATGATCATTGTGTGCTTACTTTTCAGTTAATTAAAGAATTATCACCTTGTATAACTTTGTAATACAATTCGGCCATTAATGTATCCAATGCATATTAACTTGTTTTACCACTAATTATCATTTATTTATATTAATTTATTAATTTACTAATTTATCTTAGGTTTTTCCATTATTTCACTTATATTCCTATAGTTACATTATAAGTTTCCATGCTAACCTTCATTTGTTAATTATATTTTCATGCCTTTAACTTCACGAATCTCATTATTTATCATTAAATTTCATTTATTTACCATTTATATGAATTAAAGCATATAAAAATCCTACATGACATGCTAGGTGTCAATTCCATTTTCATGTTTTTAATCATACTCTCTGGTATTTTATTTTACCAATCACATTATTTAACAACTAATTTTATTTATGTATCATTAATTAAATTTTAACTCAACATACACACAAAAGTCCTAACTTACATAGCCTTAATCTTATGAAATAGAATAATTTAGGTATCCATAGACATTGAATTTCTACCTTTCTACCTTGGTCAAATTCCTCCATGAGTTATTTCCTAAAATTTTCTTCAGCCATAATTTGAAATATACTCAAAATATTAATCTTTACCTTAAAATCTACCTAAAATCCATTAAACTCATCAAAATAACACTAAATTAACTTACTTGAACATTTTCTCCAAATCATTTCTTCATAATTTCATCCACTTTCTCCATTTAAAATAGGTCCTTAAGATGCTTAGAGATTAATTTAAGACCTTAGAATTATTTAGGCCATGAAAATTGATGGGATTATATAAAAAAAAGATAGAAAAAATGGAAAATGGTGGAAATGTGGGATGGCTAAAGAGTGAAGATAAATAGAGAAGTTGCTAGAAATTTCTAGTCCCTTGGATATTATACCCATGCCTTAGGCCAAAATTTACTAAAATAACCAATATTTTAGTACAATTATTTTTCTACCACTAATGATAGAAAAATTATTTATTAGGCTATGGGAATATTTTTGGTCAATTTGAGATCATTTCCCACACTTCGCTCAACCGAAATTTTCCACTTGTCCAAAAATTCATTTTTAGTGTTACCGTAAAATTAATTTTTCTATGCCAAATAATTCCTAATAATATTTCAAGTGAATCCATATATTGAAATAATTTTTCTAAGGCCTCTAGCATTATTTTTAAGTCCGAAGGTAAAATTTACCTATTCAAAACTTAAAAATTTAAAGTTGTCTAAAATATTTATTTTCACTTCTAAATATTAATTAAGATTATTTATATTGGTTCTTTGCAATTAGAATAAATTTTTGAGATTCGTGAAATATTTTTAAGTCGATCAAAGTCCAGTCAAACACTAATATAGTCTAGGTGAATTTTTCACTATCCCATTTTAAGGCCTATTTAACCTTAAACTCAAATTATACCACCAAACTCATCTTAAATTGTACTTTCTAATTGTGAAGAAATATTTTTGCGAGCTTTAAATGGTACTACTCACCCTGATATTACCCTAGTGTCACTATCATGGTTCGAAAAATACTATTCATAAAAATTAAAATTTTGGCCCATTACATGTACCATTTTACACAAGATTCTCTTTACATTTTTGTCAGTTGTTTCTACTACTCCATTCGCCTAAGGTTGATAAGGAGAAAAATTTTGATGCTAAATACCATACTTCTTGAGCATATTCTTCGTCTCAGCTTGAAACTATACCCTATTATCCGACACTATATAGAAAGGGAAGTCGTACTTACATATCAAAATGTTCTCAATAAACTTGGCCATCTCCTGAACACCCAACTTCTTTAAAAAACTCAGCTTCTACCCATTTTGTGAAATAATCTATAGTCACCATGATATATCTATGTCCATTTGATGTTGTCAGATGAATCTCTACCATAATGTCTATACCCCAAACTATAAATGGCCAAGACAATGTAAGATTACATAACTTCGAGATTGATAAATGTTGCAAATCCATATACTGTTGGCACAACTGACACTGCTTCACATGCTTCAAGTAGTTTGTACCTATTGTAAGCTATAAGAAACCTTAGCACATGATCTTCTTTGCTAAAGATAAACCATTCATATAAGTGCCATAGAAACTAACATGTACATCTTTCATAGCCTTTCTAGCTTCTTTCTCATCTAAACATCTTAGCTGAATAACAGTAGGTTGCCTCTTATAACGTACACCACCCAAATTGATAAGCTAAGTAGACAACTTGCAAATCATTCTTTTATCCTCCATAGTGGCCTTTTCTAGGAATATTGATTTCTCTAATTAATTCTAAACATTATAGTACCAAGGCTTCCTGCCAGTAACCTTGACATCCATCACATGTTTAGTCTCAAAATATAGGCTTTTAGAGCTAATAATCAATACTAGTTTCGTACTTACTCCTTTAGGATTATCCCATATAGATACCAATGTAGCCAAAGCATTAACCAACTAGTTTTCATTCCTAGGCACATATTTAAAGGTGCAAACTATGAACTGGCCACTAAATGCTTTCAAACACTTTATGTATGGCAATAGTTACTTTTCCTTTATTGATCATTCTCTCTTAACCTTGTGGACTACTAAAGATGAATCCCAAAATACTTCTACAGTCTTTGCCCTCATAGCTAGTAAGGCTTCTAACCCATATATGTATGTTTCATACTCACTTCATTGTTAGTCATCTTATACCTTAGCCTATTATCTAAAGGTAGCTTCTTACCTTCTGGTGTTACCAAGATCACTTCTACACTAGCTTCTTTACTATTGATAGCTCCATCAAAATGCATCTACCATCCCTATATTGTAATCACTGCAATGTCCTCACCAAGAAATTCATACACAATCTCATCCCCTTCTAGTGGGTGATCAACTATAAACTCCGCTACAGCTCGCCTCTTGATGGTTTTTCTAGTGATGTACTCTATGTTGAACTCCTAAAGCAACACTAACAATCCACCCATCCTCTTTAAAAGTAAGAGTGCCTTCTGTAGATAGTTAAGAGGATTCTATTTGGCTACTGCTTGCACATTTTAGTTATGGGAGTAGTGTCTTAATTTCTTCAAAGTCTACATCACCGCTAGGCAAATCTTCTCTACCTCCATATACTTGGCTTAATAAGGTATGAACTTTTTGCTGATTAGCAGATGGTATATTCAATCCCAAACTTATCCTCATAAACTATCATAGCACCTATTGAATTCTCCTCTATAGCTAAGTATGGAATCAAAGGCTTTCATGGTTGTGGTGGTCATAGCACTAGAGGGTGTAAAAGGTACTCCTTAGTAAAGTTAAATGCCTTTTGACAGTCTTTATTCCATATTACCGGCACGTTCTTCATAAGGAGCTTCAAGAGAGGTTCATATAACGAATTGACTTGGCTATAAACTTGCTAATGTACTGTAGTCAACCCAAAAACCCTTTGACTTCTTTTTTATGGTATAAATAACTTTTTAATGGGTCTGACCTTATCAAGTTTTACTCCATTTCCTCTCTAGCTCACTACATGTCTTAACAGTTTACCCAAAATAACCTTAAATATGCACTTTTATAGGTTAAGGCAAAGATAATACTTATAAATCCTTTGAAAGAATTTCTCAAAAGCCTCAAAATGACCTTTTTGAGTTGCCAACTTGATCACCATGTCATCAACATACACATCCACCTCCTTATGGATCAAGTAATCTAAAATCCTAATAGCCATCCTCTAGTAGGTGGCACCTACATTCTTCAATCCAAAAGGTATAACCCGATAGGCATTAGTTCCCTACTAAGTGATAAATGCTATCTTGATGCAATCAATAATCTTGTTGAGAATTTCATTATACCAAGCATATATGTCAACAAAAATGTACATAACATATGCAACAGCATAATCTACCAAGACATCTATATGAGGTAAAGGAAAGTCATCCTTAGGACAACCTTTGTTCAAATCCTAATAGTCAACATAGATCCTAACCGTTCCATCCTTCTTTATAATAAGAATGATAATTGCTAGCCAGGTTGGGATTGAACCTCTACTAGGAACTTGGCCTTTATTTGCTTTTTTACTTCATCCTTAACCTTTTTAGCCCACATCGGTCTAAGTCTCATAAGCTTATGCTTGACTGACTTATACCCTGAGTACATAGGAATGGCATGCTTAAAAATTTCCCAGTTAATTCTCGGCATATCTATATAGGTCTAGGTAAAAATTTTTACATATTTTCTTAAAATTCTCTCAAATATTTCTCTCTTTTTAGGAGTTATATCTAATGTTATCAGGGTTTCTTTTGGATTTTCTTAAGTGCTAAGATTAAATGAACTAGTATTAGTCAAGTTAATGTCAAATATGAATGATCAATGCTCATAATGAGGCATAGTGAAATCATGAGAATCATCACACAAGTAAGCAAATTCATTCATCTTATCAATATAGTCAAACATTAAAACATTATCATTACCAAAAAGTTTGAAACATAAAAAATATCGATAGAAGCATCATCATCTTTTGGCATAAGTGTTGTTATCGATGTCTCTTCAGCTTTCTTGAGAGGTTTTTTTCTCTGACTCAAGCTCTAATGCTTCTATTCCCACTTTCTTTTTATCCTTCACTTGGGTGGCTAGCATATTTGAAGTATCAATCTCTTCTGGCACTTCATGGTCCCATGCAAAATGGTGAATTAAAATGTCCTTATCCCAAAAGCCCTCTACTGGCTTGATTATCCCATTCTCCTAATCAAATACTATATTGAAAAGCGTAAATCTAAGCACGATCTTATCACCTATAAATTATGGCTCATCCTCTCTATAATAACTACAAACTACTGATGCTGGCATAAAACTCTTTGAAATGTGAGGAATTTTAGCTAACACTACCTTAGCCTTACCCTTGTTTCTAGTTATAGTGTAATCCAGACCTCTCTTATCTTTCTACCTTTTAGTGGTGACCACAGCTTATGGCTCTTGAGACTTTTTTCCTTAAATTAACACCTGCTAAGAATAGCATTTGCTTCAACATATTGATGACCTAAAACCTTTCCATTGAACATTCTCATCATCATTATCAATCACGGCCACATGAAACCCACTGAAGGGTTGGCTAGATATCCCTAACATAAACACTTGATTTTCTCTAGCTACTTTAATAGTGATTATCTGACCTTCATGCAATCTTAATCATTTGATTCAGAGTGGAGGGCATCCCTCCTAACTTATAAAACAAAAGTTTTCCTAGCAACACTAAAAAGTTCATCAAGATTTGCTATACCATAAACTCAACCTTTATCTTCATTGGCCCTATTTTAAAAATAGTTTATCTTTTGAAGTTATCATAAACATAAATGGTTAGGTCAAACTTATTCAACATCGACTTATTCAATCTAAAAGCTAGAACAGTCATTAAAGGGCTCATATTAATTGAAGACCCATCATCCACCGTAACACAAGTGGTGTGCTTACCGTTAACATGGGCCTCGATATATGTGGGGCAATTATAATTTCAACCCTCAGCTGGCATATCTATATTTGTGTACACTACACTATTTTCAGTGCCTCATTTCACTAAATCTAGCAACTCTGAAGGTGAAATGGTGGTGGCTATCATTGAGTCACATAAGGTCTCGACTAACTTCTACTTATATGATGGCAATTCTCTGAGTAAGTCCCAAATAAAGATTTAGACAAGTCCCAAATAAAGATTTGGACTTATGTTTTCTTTAATTGCTTTATAATATGGCTCTATTGTGGCTTATTTTCCATAGGTATGGCAATAAGAGCCTACTACTTTTCAATTTCATGTACCACTCTCCCACTCCTAATGATTGCCCTTAGCTTCATATCATTCTTCTCCTTTTCCTCACCTTTCATATCCCATACATCAACTGGCTTTGTTTTTTCTTCTTCATCACTCTCACTTGTTGACCCTTAATAGTCAATCATGCTTACCAGCTTATCTTTAACCTTAACTAATTCACTCTTCTTTGGCTCAGCATGAGAAACAACCACATACTTGTTTCCATAGAGGTCCCTCATTATATACCATTCAGGGAAACTTGATCAAAACATAAAAATAGAGGGCAGCATATCATTATATGCACCCTTCTTCCTCTTTTCTCTCTTTTCAAGATCTAAAGTCTGCTTATTGTTTATCAAATATTCAATCCTATTCCTCAACTTTCTACAATAGTCTATTAGATACCTCTTGTATTGATGAAAATATAATATTAATCCTCCTTGTGGTTCAAAATCTTTTGGTTTTTATAAGTCCAAGTGGCAATGGCTACAATTTCCCCTCCTTCAACAACCTATCTAACACCTAAGGCTATAACTTGCCAAATTGGAGTAGTTTCTTTGATTAGCTTCAATGGCATACACCTCTACCATCTTCCCTACCTTATTTCCACTACTACTACTGCTAGCTACCTTGTCTCCACTAAAACCAACAAAATGTCTTCTATAATTCTCACTACTATTCTTCACCACCAGATATTCTCCTTTATATTCTATTATAATATCTTTAAGAGACTCTCAATCCTTGAGTCCCTTCATTTTCAACACATATTTCAAATAAGGGTTAGCATCCCTGGTAAAAAGTCTTATCTGATCAGTAGTATTAGGCTTTCTCTTCATCTCTATCACCCAATGCCTCCACCATGTCAGATACTTATGGAATGATTCATCATTCTTATGCTAAAGCAACTTTAAGACTTTCAACATCAACTCTATACATGTACTATAATCATAATCCTTCATGAATTCCTCAATCAATAAGTCACACTCTTCCTTGGTCCATCGATCTAAACCATGATACCAATCTATTGTTAGCCTTACCAAGCTGAGGCAAAAGTACTTTACCATTTATTTATTTATCAGCATGGTTCCCTTTATAACCAGTATGTAATACTTTACATGTACACAAGGGTCTAACGTGCCATCAAACTTGTGCAGGTTAGGCATCTTAAACTTTTAAGGTAATACCTCCTCCCCATTAAAATCTCTATTCTCTGGGTTGATCCCCCTACCAGCTAATACGTGGCACGCCATCACCACTATCTTCTTTTCCATCTTCTTTAGGGACACATCTTTAACTTTGGGACCCTTATTTCTCATTACTACCATTGGTTCATCCTTCTTTTCCTCCACATAATTCTCTTCAAAAGCGTGCACTCTATATCTCTTTTGCTATATTGATGGGACTCAAGGCATTACAATAGTGTGCATCTGCTATTTTTAATTTTGATAATGAATCTAAACTTTCTTTAAAAATATCAACTAGACTAAATTCTATAATTAACCTAGAACTTGATTCTGACTCCACTTTTAATTTTTCAATTAAAGGCTCTCGAATGAGATGATCATTAAGACCTTTGATCCACCCGGTTAAATCTATGATGGCTACAAAAGTCAAGACATTAGGATGATGTATGATGATGATGCATATGCATGATATACATGTGGTGTATAATGCATGAGTATGTTAGGTAATAAAAACAACCTCATACAAACATAATAATAACCTTTCAATCTTATTGCTCCCATACAGGAGGTCATGTGGTCTCTTTCTTAGGTAAGCTTGTTAGAGAGTATGCCCTAGAGCCCATGTAATAGGGATGTTTTTCATATATATGAAATTTATATTATTAATAAAAGGCATCATTCATTTATTAATGCTGTGTTTGAATACATGAGTTTGTAAATCTTAAATTAATAAATGAAGTCCTAGATATTATAAACACAGTGCAAAGGCAATCATGAAAGTGTTCATGATGTGAGATGTCTATTGCATGCAAATGTGTTAATATCTAAATATCCCTAGTCATAGAATTAACAAGATAGGACATTGTTAATTCGGACAGACTAGCACATGTTATGCTTCTTGAATGGTTCAAGCAATGGTTCTCATAATTGTGATTATGGATGATAATCAATGCTAACATGTGGATGCTTGTTAGAGGAACAAGTTCATTGGAGACCTGCAAAGAGAATCCTCATATGGATATTAAATCTATGTCAGTGAGGAATCTCTTCATAGCGGTTGTGCAAGTATCCTTAGACTTGAGATCACCAAAGTTATCTTAAGTAGCAAGTGGTATACTTTGACTCCATAACTGATTACTTCCAACTGGGAGTGAACATAGTTAGGAGATTGGGTATATCATGACCTACTTGAAGATAGGTGAGTGATTGACAAAGGATTCACCATCCCAGATTTAACAAGGGAAGTTATCTCACATGATTCTATAATTACCTTGTTCAGTGAATCTCTAGCCAGAGTAATATGCCGAGATGGATAGAGATCCATGAAGGGCATTTTAGGAACAATGGTTAAATTAATAGAACATACATAATTAGATTTATATGAGTTGACAGAAATCCATACTCAGAATCTAATTGAGATAAGAGTGGTGAAAGGAGTAATTGCACGGTAACTGTTTCTATGGAAGGGTACAGTCAAACCACATGACTTTCCTGACATTTGGGTAGTCATGATGCCTAGCTAGAGGCCAATCATGACTTGTATAATGATGTATCAAAATATCAATAGAGATTGATAAAATGATTTAAAGGAGTTTAAATCATGTGAGTTTTGAATAGAACTCACAATTACATATTATACTGCCAACATGGACAGGAAACCAATAGGTCACACACATATAGAGAAAAGGGTAAAATGGTAAAATGACAAGGATAATAATATTTGATATTATTATAAAGGTAGAGAGGAGAATATGATAATAATTAATTAAAGAGTTTAATTAATTATGATCAAATAAAATTGTCCGCGGAACTTTTGAGAAATGTTCTGTAAATTGGACCTAAATGAAATAATGTATTTCATGATTAATTATTATTATCTTATAAGTGTTATAAGACTACTATAAGTGTTATAGGACTGATATAATAATTAATAGGACCATTGGAGAAATTATAGAGGGCCAAAGGAATGAAGAAGTTGGAGGAAGCCCTCCAGAAGAGGGCTACACGCCAACTCCATACAGAAGGGCTTAGAGGGCTTTTTCTTGGACCAAATTAATTTATATATGTTACATAAGTGTTATGAAACTCACATATTTAATTTGGTTGGATTTGGAATCCATTTGGGTATTTAAATCCAATTAGATGCACAAAGGGCCTAGTTTGTGGATTTTGTGCATGGTCTTTTATGAAAAGATTTAATTTGGATTTAATTAAGCCCAAATGATTATAATTAATTCCAGAAGCCCAATTAATAATTCTCCAGAAATTTTAAAGAGCCCAATCTCATTAAGGAGTTGGAATTTTAACCTAACTATAAAAGGCCAACTAATGAGAATTAGGGTTAAGTGATTAAAACAAAAGGAAAGCCTTTTTCTCTTAATTCTCTCTCCACTTTTGCGCCACTTCCCAAGCTAGCTCTTGGGAATTTCGGCCAGCCCTAGTTGAACACCAATTTGTTGGTTCAATTTACCCCTCTCTAGTGTGGATTACTCATTGGAGGTGTTCGATTTTGGACACTGTGGTTTGCGACAACCCGGTGAGAAGTAAAATCAACTGTTCAACAAAAATCAAAGGTGATTTTTCTTATTCTCATATAGTTATATTGTGTATTCATGGCAAGATCAGATCATATGGTTAAAAATTTTAAAATTCTGCTCATGTATGTGATGCATGTAACCATAAAAATCCAACATGGTATCAGAGCCACGGTTTTGCCATGGATATACAATTCTATATTTTTCTGCGGAATAAGTTTTGTTTTGTTTTGAGTTATTTATTTCATGAACTTTAAAATATTATATTTGATTGTTCATGAATGAGAAATATTGATTTCTGGTTGTATGTGTGATCAAATAAATTTGGTGGAAACAAAAATGAATTTTTGAAGCATTTTGATTTGGGTTTGGCGTGAAACCCATTAGGGTTTGGCGTGAAACCCTAGGTAATGTAGGGGCTGTTCTAATTTAATTTCTTATGGATCCATTTAAAAATCATTTAGATGATATTTTATGTGTTTAATATGTGATATTAAGCCGTAGGATCGAACGGAATTAAAATCGAACAAGTTTTGCATGAAAACTAGTTTTGTCGAAAAGTTCGATAAATTGGTGTTCTTCATGTGTTCTTGATGTGTTCTTGGTTAGAACGACTTTTGATCTTATAAATATGATATATATGATATATTAAAGTGTTTTTTAATTAATTGGATTAATTAAAATGGGCCTTAAATTAATTTGATTAATTTTAATTCATTAAAACCACTTAATGGGCTTAATTATGTTTACGGACTTGTTTTAAATTAGTAAATGACTTGGTAGGCCCAAGGAGCTGATTTAAATTAACTATTATAAACATTAATTAAGTTTATTAATGGGTTTTAAGGGCTGGAGTGGGCTTGGCTCATTCCAAAAGGCCCAAATGGTCCAAATGACACAAAACTGGTTTGTGTGTGAACACACTTAGGGTTTTTCTTCTGTGGGTTTCGGCCTACACTTATTTAAGCCCAAAATTGATTCTTTTAATTATTTAATATGATTAATTCATTAAATAATCAATTTATAATTAATTAATAATCAATTTGATTGATTATTAAGTCAAGAACAAATTCATGCAAAAAGGTTTCCTAAAATGAAAGTTTCCAAAATGGAAAAAGTTTCCTAATTTGATCACATCATTAAAATAACTCAAAATATAGTTTCAAAGGTTGAAACAAAGTTAGTAATCCATTTCTTTATGCATTAGAAAGGCATATAAGGGTGAATGATTGGCATGATGGTTAGTTATGGACAAAGCCCAATGTGATTGAGCATAATGCATGTTTTGGCCCAATGAGGACTTTCATGTCCCGGCCACTTGTTTTTGGTTTGTATTTGATTTCAAATTATAATATGTAATTAGATTACTTAGATTAGAATTAGAAATAGAGATGGAGACCATTTTCAAGGAGCAGGATGGGCCGGATGGAGATCCAACAAGCTTGAAGATAATGTAATTATTTTTCTTGTTTGAATCATGCATACTACCTAGGTGTGATCTTTTGATTTCTCTCATGGCTCGGGGAAATCAATGTAGTGAAGTCCATAACTATACCATATTTGTATGCTTATATTTATGTGATAGATATAGGATGCATACCAATGTATGCCAACCATGTATGATGAGACTTAATTAACTAAAACCCTCAAACAAATACTAAGGTATATAAGCCTTCCATTAATTTGAGGAGAACCAGAGTTCTTTATAGTGTGGGTTGTTGACCACAGTCAAGCTCACATTATATCGAATATGTTCAAATCTAATTAAATGGGTCATCTTAGCTAGCCCATTAGTTTGTTGACCACAGTCAAGGCTAATGGTTCTAGAGGCAAGATTAGGGAATGCATATATGATATGCATGCATCAAGAGTTGATAACCTAATGATCCAATAGTTGTGTAGAGACACAATTGGTATAAAGATACCTACCTTTCAAGGGTATGGAATTTGGCTTGTTGACCACAGTCAAGGTCAAATTACATATCAAGGATTGGATATTGCCCCACTAAGAAAACCATCGGGTTTTCTCGGATTATATAGTGAGGGCTATTAATTCGCAATAAAATAGTGGGAGTAAATGGATTAATTAAAGACCTTATTAATGCATATATATATATATGAACATACTCTCATATCTTTTCTTTTTCACATCTAGGTCATCATCATGAGCACATCAAACATTAACATACGATCAATCTTGGATAACAAGCTGGTTGGCAACAACTATTCTGACTGGATCAGGCAAGTGAGAATTGTTCTCAGAGCTGAAAAGATCCACTATGTCTTGGATAAAGATCCATCACCACGTCCATCAGATGATGCCATTGATGAGATCAAAGGCATTTATCGAAAATACATGGAGGATAGTGAAACAGCAGCATGTCTGATGCTGGGTGCTATGTCCTCGGAGCTTCAGAAGCAACATGAAATGATGGATGCTAGAACCATCGTTTTGCATCTAGAGGAGCTCTATTCTTCTCAGGCTAGAACTGAGCAATATGAGATTGCTCGAGCTCTATTTAGTTGCAAAATGGTGGAAGGCACTTCAGCTGCTGCTCATGCATTGAAGATGTATGGGTATATTGAGCATTTGAGTAGACTTGGCTATGTTATGGATAATGATCTATACATAGATTTAATCTTGTACTCGTTGGCTCCAAGTTATGCACCTTTTGTGCTTAACTTCAACATGAACAAGATCCAAGTATCCATTCCTGAGTTAATCAATATGCTCAAGACAGCTGATGGATCATTTAAGAAGGATCCAAAAAGTGTCATGGTTGTCACTTCTGCTAAAGGCAAGAAGCAGAAGAAGAAGAAGATAACCAAGGCGCAGCCAAAGAATGGTGGGATCTCTAAGAAGAAGGTTGCCAAGAAAGAGAATCCCAAAGGAACTTGCTTCCATTGTGGAAAGGATGGTCATTGAAAGCGTAACTGCAAGGCCTATCTAGATTCTCTCAAGGAGAAGAAGCAAGCTGATGCTTCTACTTCAGGTATTCATATGATTGAAATTAATACTTATTCTATTGCTTCAAAACAATCTTGGGTATTAGATACCGGATGTGGATCTCATTTATGTAATGATCTACAGGGGCTTAGAAGCTTTAGAAGAGTTGGAAAGGCAGAGATTTGTTTGCAGTCAGCTACTGGACAAAACATCTCTACAACTGTTGTGGGGACTTATCATTTGCCTCTTCCGAGTGGATTAGTACTGGAATTAAATAATTGTTATTATGTTCCAGCTTTGTCCAAGAGTATTATTTCTTTCAGTTGTTTAATGAACGATTATGATATTTCTTTAAAGGACAAATGTTGTTACATTTTTAAGAACAATATATTTTATGCAAAAGCTATCATTGAGAATGGTATATTTGTTCTTGATTTAATTAAAGAAGTACATAATGTGGATACCAAGAGAATGAAACATGATAATCTAAATACCTCATACTTATGGCATTGTCGTTTAGGCCACATAAATGAAAAACGCATGACCAAATTGCACAAGTCAGGTGATTTGGGATCATTTGATTATGAATCATTTGATACATGCGAATCTTGTTTATTGGGAAAAATGACAAAAGCTCCCTTTATTGGTAAAGGAGAACGAGCTAAAATGGTTTTGGACTTAATACATTCGGATGTATGTGGTCCAATGACTACACATGCTAGAGGAGGTTACTCCTACTTCATTACTTTCATAGATGATTATTCCAGGTTTGGATACATCTATCTAATGAAATATAAGTCTGAAGCATTTGAAAAGTTCAAAGAATTCAGAAATGAAGTAGAGAAACAACTTGGCAAAAGTATTAAAACACTTAGATCAGATCGAGGTGGAGAATACTTAAGTCAAGAGTTTCAGGATTATCTTAGAGATAATGGGATTTTATCTCAATGGACTCCTCCATATACACCACAACACAATGGTGTATCCGAAAGGAGGAATCGAACACTATTAGATATGGTTCGATCAATGATGAGCCGAGCGGACTTGCCTAAGTCCTTTTGGGGGTATGCACTAGAAACTGCTGTTTATGTGTTAAATAGAGTTCCTAGTAAATCGGTTGATGTTACTCCATATGAGATGTGGAATAACAAGAAACCCATGCTTTCTCATATGAAAGTATGGGGTTGTCCTGCTTATGTGAAGAGGACAATGTCAGACAAACTGGATGTTAAGTCTGACAAATGTTTATTTGTGGGATATCCAAAAGAAACGTTTGGATATTATTTCTATCATCCCTTAGAACAAAAGGTGTTTGTTTCAAGGCATGCTGTCTTCTTAGAAAGAGAATTTCTCCTACGAGAGGACAGTGGGAGTAAAATTGAGCTTGGTGAAGTTCAAGACCCACAAATAGAAGATGATCAATTTTCGATTGAACCTGAAACTGAATTTCATAATGATGAAATCACAGTTGAACCTGATTATACACAAAATCCTAGAAGATCTACTAGGATGCGTTCTATCCCTGTGAGATATGGATTTCACATTGATTCGGATAGAGGCATAACTGTAGTAGAGGACAATGAGCCTACAAGCTATCAAGAAGTTTTGAACAGTTCAGAACGTGATTTATGGCTTAAGGCTATGCAGTCCGAAATGGACTCCATGTATGAGAATAAAGTATGGACTTTAACTCAACCACTTGAAGGGATAAAACCCATAGGGTGCAAATGGGTCTTCAAAAAGAAGACTGACATGGAAGGTAATATAGTTACCTATAAAGCTCGCTTAGTAGCAAAAGGTTATCGTCAAAAAGAAGGTATTGACTATGACGAAACTTTTTCTCCTGTAGCGATGCTTAAGTCTATAAGAATACTTTTAGCCATTGCAGCTCATTATGATTATGAGATTTGGCAGATGGATGTGAAGACAGCTTTCCTTAATGGAAATCTTACCGAGGATGTGTATATGACACAACCAGAAGGATTCACATCAGGAAATGGCGAAAAGGTATGCAAGCTTCAAAGATCCATTTATGGATTGAAGCAAGCCTCTAGGAGTTGGAACATACGATTTAATGAGACAATCAAAGAGTTTGGTTTCTCACAGAATGAAGATGAACCTTGTGTGTATAAAAGGGTCAGTGGGAGTGCAATTGTCTTCCTAGTTCTATATGTAGATGACATATTGATCATGGAAAATGACATTTCTCTTCTCCAATCTGTTAAAATATGGTTATCCAAGCAATTCTCCATGAAAGACCTTGGAGAAGCATCCTATATTCTGGGAATAAGGATCTATAGAGATAGATCCAATAGGTTGTTAGGTCTTTCTCAAAGTACATATATAGATAAAGTATTGAAGAGGTTCAATATGGATCTCTCTAAGAAAGGGTTTATACCCATGGTGCATGGGAAACACCTTTCTAAGTCTATGTGTCCACAGACACTGGAGGATAGAGAGAGCATGAATAGAATACCATATGCATCTGCAATTGGTTCTATCATGTATGCTATGTTATGTACACGTCCAGATGTAGCATTTGCTTTGAGTGTCACAAGCAGATTCCAATCTAATTTTGGAGAGGAACATTGGGCAGCTGTCAAGAATATTCTTAAGTACTTGAGAAGGACTGAGGATGTATTCTTGGTATATGGAGAGGGCAGTTTGGAAGTAAACGGGTATACAGATGCCAGCTTCCAATCTGACAAAGATGATTGTAAATCACAATCTGGTTATGTGTTCATAATGGGAGGAGGAGCAGTTAGTTGGAAAAGTTCCAAACAAGAAACAACTGTTGATTCCACGACAGAAGCTGAGTACATTGCTGCTTCAGAAGCAGCCAAAGAAGCAGTCTGGATCAAAAAGTTCATAACCGAACTAGGAGTGGTGCCTAGCATTGTTGATCCGATTCCTTTATATTGTGACAACAATGGAGCCATTGCGCAAGCAAAGGAACCACGGTCTCATCAGCGATCCAAGCATGTTCTCAGACGCTACCATCTCATAAGGGAAATAGTAGCTAGAAATGATGTGAAAATAGAAAGGGTTCCCACAGATGACAATGTGGCGGATCCCCTCACTAAAGCACTTTCCCAGATAAAGCATGATCACCATATAAATAGCATGGGTCTGAGACATATGAGTGATTGGCTCTAGTGCAAGTGGGAGATTGTTAGAGAGTATGCCCTAGAGCCCATGTAATAGGGATGTTTTTCATATATATGAAATTTATATTATTAATAAAAGGCATCATTCATTTATTAATGCTGTGTTTGAATACATGAGTTTGTAAATCTTAAATTAATAAATGAAGTCCTAGATATTATAAACACAGTGCAAAGGCAATCATGAAAGTGTTCATGATGTGAGATGTCTATCGCATGCAAATGTGTTAATATCTAAATATCCCTAGTCATAGAATTAACAAGATAGGACATTGTTAATTCGGACAGACTAGCACATGTTATGCTTCTTGAATGGTTCAAGCAATGGTTCTCATAATTGTGATTATGGATGATAATCAATGCTAACATGTGGATGCTTGTTAGAGGAACAAGTTCATTGGAGACCTGCAAAGAGAATCCTCATATGGATATTAAATCTATGTCAGTGAGGAATCTCTTCATAGCGGTTGTGCAAGTATCCTTAGACTTGAGATCACCAAAGTTATCTTAAGTAGCAAGTGGTATACTTTGACTCCATAACTGATTACTTCCAACTGGGAGTGAACATAGTTAGGAGATTGGGTATATCATGACCTACTTGAAGATAGTTGAGTGATTGACAAAGGATTCACCATCCCAGATTTAACAAGGGAAGTTATCTCACATGATTCTATAATTACCTTGTTCAGTGAATCTCTAGCCAGAGTAATATGCCGAGATGGATGGAGATCCATGAAGGGCATTTTAGGAACAATGGTTAAATTAATAGAACATACATAATTAGATTTATATGAGTTGACAGAAATCCATACTCAGAATCTAATTGAGATAAGAGTGGTGAAAGGAGTAATTGCACGGTAACTGTTTCTATGGAAGGGTACAGTCAAACCACATGACTTTCCTGACATTTGGGTAGTCATGATGCCTAGCTAGAGGCCAATCATGACTTGTATAATGATGTATCAAAATATCAATAGAGATTGATAAAATGATTTAAAGGAGTTTAAATCATGTGAGTTTTGAATAGAACTCACAATTACATATTATACTGCCAACATGGACAGGAAACCAATAGGTCACACACATATAGAGAAAAGGGTAAAATGGTAAAATGACAAGGATAATAATATTTGATATTATTATAAAGGTAGAGAGGAGAATATGATAATAATTAATTAAAGAGTTTAATTAATTATGATCAAATAAAATTGTCCGCGGAACTTTTGAGAAATGTTCTGTAAATTGGACCTAAATGAAATAATGTATTTCATGATTAATTATTATTATCTTATAAGTGTTATAAGACTACTATAAGTGTTATAGGACTGATATAATAATTAATAGGACCATTGGAGAAATTATAGAGGGCCAAAGGAATGAAGAAGTTGGAGGAAGCCCTCCAGAAGAGGGCTACACGCCAACTCCATACAGAAGGGCTTAGAGGGCTTTTTCTTGGACCAAATTAATTTATATATGTTACATAAGTGTTATGGAACTCACATATTTAATTTGGTTGGATTTGGAATCCATTTGGGTATTTAAATCCAATTAGATGCACAAAGGGCCTAGTTTGTGGATTTTGTGCATGGTCTTTTATGAAAAGATTTAATTTGGATTTAATTAAGCCCAAATGATTATAATTAATTCCAGAAGCCCAATTAATAATTCTCCAGCAATTTTAAAGAGCCCAATCTCATTAAGGAGTTGGAATTTTAACCTAACTATAAAAGGCCAACTAATGAGAATTAGGGTTAAGTGATTAAAATAAAAGGAAAGTCTTTTTCTCTTAATTCTCTCTCCACTTTTGCGCCACTTCCCAAGCTAGCTCTTGGGAATTTCGGCCAGCCCTAGTTGAACACCAATTTATTGGTTCAATTTACCCCTCTCTAGTGTGGATTACTCATTGGAGGTGTTCGATTTTGGACACTGTGATTTGCGACAACCCGGTGAGAAGTAAAATCAACTGTTCAACAAAAATCAAAGGTGATTTTTCTTATTCTCATATAGTTATATTGTGTATTCATGGCAAGATCAGATCATATGGTTAAAAATTTTAAAATTCCGCTCATGTATGTGATGCATGTAACCATAAAAATCCAATAAAGCTTAGCCCATAGATTCAAGCAACATTTTGACCTATTTAAGGGTAGGATTAAACTATGCTTTCTTCATATAACATGTAGATATATATGTCTAGTTTAACCAAAAATTGGATTTAAAAAATTTTGACCTCTATAACAAGAGATATAGTGAAATTACTAAAATCTATTCTTGTTCTCTAAACAGCAGTTGACTATACCCCATTTAGTTTTTATCATCACTTAGAAAATTCATAGTATAAAATGAGTATAGAATCTTGACAACATTTCTTCATAAACATTTTTCTCCTATAAATCTATTTTAATTAAAAAATTTTCTCAAAGGATTTTGACTTCTCTACAAAAATTTATTGCAAAAATACCACAACATGATCATAACAACTTAGTGGTAGCTCAAAACGAATTTCAAGTTAGATTTAATGACATTTAAAGGAAAAATCAAACTAAAATTTATTCTAAAAAATTAAAGGTCCTTGTATTAAGTTTAATTACCAACTTGAATTTTCCAAATTAGAGTTATAAAACTCGAGATATGCTTAAAATACAAAAATTGATTCCTAATGAACCAACTCAAATTTTTACTTCTTAAATCTTCAACAAATCAAAACATGCAAGATATAATTGTTGGGTTTCGAAATAGTAAATAAAATATCGCAGCGGAACAATGGAAACCCACCACGGATCCAAGCGATCCAATTGATTCAATAAAAGGAGAAGTGTAACGATTACCAACCTCTTGTAGCGCAGATAAATCGAATTGTAGGTGCGATCTCACGCGAAATGACACCCTCTACCAGTATCCACACGCGAAAGCAACGAACAGAATCGCCCGGGGTGCTAGCTCCCTTCCTGGCGGCTAGGGTTTTTGTTATTCTCTCTCTAGAATCACACAAGAAAACGATTTTCTTTTTGCTTTTCTCTTAAGTGGCGGCTAGGTCCTTTTTGCTTAATTCAGGTTTTATATATACATACCATATATATATATACAACTAACCTAACCCTAATTAAGAGAGAGAAAACGTAGGGCTCGTTTTAAAATAAGAAAAATCTTATTTCTTACCTAAAACGATAATTATAATAATAATAATAATATTTATCTTAAATATTATTATTATCATCATTCCATTTTAAAATAAGAAATACCTTATTTCTTATCTTAAAAAATAATAATAATAATGTAATGATAATATTTATCTTAAATATTATCATTATCATCATTTTTTTTTGTTTATTTCGAATTTTAATTTTTCACAAAATAAAATTCGAAATGCCCGAATTAACCCTTAGTCTATTCATTACATTCTATGTGTGCGACCCAATAGGTTCATATTATATTGGCAGTGGGTCTCAATCCCATCACGGGCCCACAAGTCATAAGTGGCCTCTAGCAAGACATTATGACTACCCAAATAATATGAATATCGATAATTCGATTTAACCTAATAGAACATGTTATAATTCCTTTGTCACACGATATCTTGTTTGAACATAAGTCATGGTCCATGTCAAACTTATATAGTCCAAACATATAATTTCCCGATCACTAAGTAGACTGATAATATCAAATGATATTGATCACTCCATCAATTCATTTGAGCACGGCCATGCATTTCTCAGTCCTACTTATCGAGGGGCCCGACAGATATCTCTCTCATAAGAGAGGGACAAATTCCTTCTTGATTATTCACTATCCTCTACATGATTCTCATTATGTCCAATCATAATCTTTATAATTATCCGATTAAAGATAATGTTTGATTGTGTCAAAACATAATGTTCGTCATGTAGGATACTATGATAATCTCAGGTCTAAGGATTAATAACATAACTATTGTGAGATCACTAATGACATTGACCCATGTAGTGTCTCATTGCGGGTCTATCCAGTACTTTGTTCCCTAACAAGTACTTATAAGATTAATTCATATCATCATATATAATCATCCCATGATCATCAATTAAACTTATACTAGTCTTTATTTATCATCAATCATTTAACAATAAATAACTAGGGATAGTCAAAATAACATTAAATTGTTATTTACAAATATTATTATAATGTAACATGCCTACAATACAATAACATAAAGAAAACCCAATTTTATAAAATGAAATTTAACATTACATAAAGGCCCTAATGTTTGGCCTAGGGCACAACCACTAACAATAATCATTTAGATTTCACTTAAATACTATAATATCAACTCAAAATACATTCCATCACACATTTTATCCACATTTCCTATATTTAAATCCACATGCAAGATGAGCAAAAATTCCTAACCTTTAATGGAACATCAAATCTTCCATCAAGACTACTTTCTCTTCTTCTTTTTCCTCTTTCCTTACTATTGCATATCTTGAAGATTCCTCATCTCAAACCCTCACATAAAACTTCCAGCAACTCAAAAGTGTTCTAATTAGTTAAGAAACCAAATTCATCAAGAGAAAAAAAAAAGAAAAGAGAGATGTTAATGGATTTTACAAGAGAGGGAGAAGAGGGATTACAATTTTTAGTAAGAGATGAAGGAGAGAATGAAAATTTGCATTCCTTTCTTTTTTTTTCCTTGCCAAATTTGTTCTCCTCATCTCAAAAACCAAAAACATGTTTTCTCTCTCCAACATACAAAGATTCTAGCACTTAAACAAGTATCCGTATGCTCTCTCATCTATTTACATATTAGATCTGTGTCCCCATTTGTCCTTTCTTTCTAATTTGACCCCATGATTACTTTATTTTCTTTAATTACACCCTATCTTCCTTTATTTTATTGATTCTACCCACTAATATAAAATTATATCACAATTAACCACTTAACTATAATTTCTTTTCAATTACACCCTTCTATACCATAATTTTAATTGAATATCTAACCCTCACTCACATGAGACCATTAATTCACAAGGTCTTAACTTATAATAATTCCTCTAATTAATCTTGATTAGATATTAACAACATGATAATGCCCTTGAATTCTACTAGAGCCTATTTTAGGTCTTTATAAAAGTTGTGTACGAACATATATAAATGCACAGATGGATATGCATGAATTATAATATTTCAATTAGATGGTGCACATGTATATATGTGTTTATATTATTGAAGTTATACAATGATGTTTGTGTTATACTATTATAACTATTTATGAATAAGAATATGGATGATAACATATGAGCATGGAACATGTATTGATATGTAAATATTTTAATGAAACGATACATCAATGTGCATATAGTTACATAATTGATTTTAATGCATGAAAATAAGATGTACTAGATTATAAAGTATATAAAAATGAATGAATATGCATATGATTCCTTATTCCTAGATATGTTCATGAAAATGAGCTACAGATAAATAAGACATGAAAGGGAAAAGTAAAGAGTTGCAGTTGCCCATATCTATATTTAGGTTATGGATAGATAGGCATGCCCTATATTACTGTTGCCCTATTTTCAACCTCGTTTGGGTCCCTATGCTTTATCCCTATTTGGGTCACTTGCCAACGTCATTTGGGTCCGTTTGATTGGCCTATAGTATAGATTTTATCCTATTTGGATATATAGTTTGATAAATTCAGGTATCCTTATTTTACCTTCGGGCACCCTAGTATCACCTATTATCCACATCCATAAAAAGGTGTAGGCTTACTTCAGACTATAAGGAAAGCATTATAAGAAGCAATATGATAGAAATCACTTTATATTTCATGACTTAATCTATATGTTACATTTATATAACCCCGTACATAGTAAATAGAAATATAAAGTTGGTTGAGATCATATTCTAATATGAAATATAGAGTATTATAAGTATTCACATGTGTAAAATTATTACTATAGTTACATGATATTTTTTGCATTTAATGACATAACGATTGGGTATGATACAGGTGATTGCTCAATACTTTGATTACAATAATATATTATTGCATGTTTAATACTATGTTTATATATATGTGTGTGCTTTGCCGACTTCTGTGAGAGATCGTCTTCATAGTTTATGTTCCCCATTAAGCTGTATAGCTTAGCATGAGTGTATATCCGTGCAGGTATTCAATTTAATATCCTTTAATAGGGATAAGATCTGCATCAACAAGGCTAACATCAATTTTAAGAAGAGTTATTGTAACAATTTAATGTCTTTTCATAGTATATTGTAATTACTTTCTTATAATATATAAAATGTAATATAAAAATAACAGTATAGTATGAATTGTAATAATTCTCTTTCACAGTCTCTTAACTGTAATATGCATGGTTCTATGTAGTACAATATGTATGGTGATAGAAAATGAAGGAAACTAAGGTAGACATTACATTTTGGTATCAGAGCCAAGGTTCCAAAGGTTCTAGCCTAGAAGAGTTTATGAAAAAGTAGTTATAGAAGATTGTTATATATTTTGGCCTAATGTAGATGTCCCTGTTATCTTATAGATAGTAGAATATGGAGAAACCTTAAAGTGTTGCTATAGAAAAATAAAATGATCAAAAGCAAGAATTCATATGAGCAAAACACGATGCCTTAAAAGTTATAAATAATATTTTTTTATCCCTATTAGATGTATGTATAAGATAACAGTTTAAATTTTTGACCCTTATGTGTATAGGTATAGAGGATAAAATTTGATGAGGTATTAGTTATAGAACAAGATAGTATATGTATATATGAGGTCAATTCTTTGTACCATAATACATGTATAGATAAAGTTTATAGATACTATGTCAATAGGGTGTATGAAAAAGGGAATCTAAGCAAACTTAATAAGGTATCCCTATATGAAATTTTTATGATATGAGGTTCAATTTGGTTATGGCACCCTGTACACCTGTCAGTGACTCCTTAACATTATGGGTAAGTGATTATCAATGTCACAGCATGGGTTAGGAGCAGACATTTACATTACATGAGAATAAAAAAAAATCGTATTTCATTGGATACATGAAAACATCATTCTTTCATAGCATTACATTAGCATCATTCTACAAGATATAAAAAGCATCATTTCATATGCATAGGCCCCAACTGGAAAAAAAATTGATAGAATGTACATTGAGTGTAGTAATGATTTGATAGTAAGAGAAGGTTACTACCATTAAGAAGTGAAATCAAATATAATCTAAATATGATAAAGTAAGGAAGGAGAAATAAGAAGAGATAGTATTGGACAAAAACAAGATATGATAAAGTGAAGAGAAAGAGAAATAGGGAAAGATAGTATTGGATAAAGACTGATTATGATAAAGATAGAGTCATAGGAATGCAAGTGAATGTCGAGGATGAAATGCTTTAAGGGCAAGAGAAATTTAAGGCCCTAATCTATACCCTATTAGTAATCGAATATGTTTAGGATGCATTAGGAAGGTGATACAAATAGATAAGTTTTAAAGGGTAGTAAAGAAACTAAAAGGAATTAATCTAAAATCCAAAGGCAATATGGTCATTTTAAATTGAAATATGCATGTGTATAATTAGAAAAAAAAAATATTAAATTAAGGGCATAATTAAAAGAAGAGAGATAATAAGAGTGGAAATAAGGAAAGAAGAAAGAGGAAAGGAGACAAGTGGGAGTGCTTAAAGTCTCACAAATGAGTTAAAAGGTAGGTACCACTTGATTCTTTAAAATTCTCATAAGAAAAGGAGACAATTCAAGTTGAAAAGGCACAAGGGGCCCAGCCACTTATAAGGGATAAAAAGGACAGCCACTTCTCTTGAAAATAAGCCCATATACTCTTTAGTTAAAGCTTGGGTTAAGAGAGAGAATAAAAGGATTACGTCTATAGCTAATAACTGCCTTTTTCTTCTTCTTTCTTTGACCCAAAAGGGAGGCAATTAGATATTAAATTGAGGAAATAGATGATTTTTTACATTTATAAATTATGCTATATTAAAGAACAGTAACCAAGGGAAAGGAGAAGGAAAAAGAAGCTTGAAGAAAAAGTGGTACTTGCTAAAAAGGTATAGGAACTTCTTATTATTTTATATGTATATGGTTATGTATAAGGCATGGTGAATGAAATATTAGATGTTAGAATGAGGTACTATTATGGAAATTGAGGTCAAGAATAATTGAGAACTAAAATAGAAAAGTTGTTCCTGAAATCACTAAAATTTGACTTAGGACTCATCTGATCAATTCAGACTATGTTGATTAAAATTCGAGCTATAAGAATCCAAATTGAGTAATTCTAGTTGGAACAGAAACTAAACTCACAAATCTAGATTTCATATGATAATTTAAATTCTGAATTCCCTTGTAAAATGATGAAAATTGAACTTCAAATATGATTCTATCTGCTGCCCTACCATTGGGAGCAGTCTATGTTGTTTGATGAATATCTAAAGATTTATATGCTTAAATGGAGTGATTTTTAATGTTTTAAAAATTGTAGACATAGGGGAACAACTTTATAAAAGGTCACATTACCTGAAAATATCATTTATTAGGTTTTAAAAAGCATATAAACTGAACCTAAAAATCGACCTTTAGGATTTTTAAGTCAGAATTGACCTCATAATCATCGCTAATTAGTAACCACCATGAGCCAATCTAAAACTGAAGTTCCATTTATCTCACGGTCAGCACCAAATCATTGGCCATCGTGACCTCTTATTTCCTCTTAAACTTGATTGTTAGGTCTCAAATTGTTACGAAAGTTTATCTAAACCTCCCTAAATATTTTTAGAGCATACTAAACATAAAAATAAAGGTAATTTGTAACATTAAATATGTGAAGAGCATAAAGATACATGAGAATAAAGTTATAAAATGAACATTAATACTAAAAGACATAAATATATATATATATATACACACACACAAACAGACACACATAAAGGTTTGAAGTTGTGTATGAACATACATAAATGCACAAATGGATATGCATGAATTATAATATTTCAATTAGATAGTGCATATGTATATATGTGTTCTTATTATTGAAGTTATGCAATGATTTTTGAGTTATACTATTATAACTATTTATGAACAAAAATATGAATGATAATATATGAGCATTGAACATGTATTGATATGTAGATGTTCTAATGAAATGATACATCAATGTGCTTATAGTTATATAATTGATTCTAATAGATAAAAATAAGATGTACTAGATTATAAAAGTATATAGAAATGAATGAATATACATACGATTCCTTATTCTTAGACATGTCCATGCAAATGAGCTACAGACAAATAAGACATGAAACGAAAAAAGTAAAGAAGTAAAAGTAAAGAGTTACAGTTACCTGTGTCTATGTTTAGGTTGTGGATAGATAGGTATGCCTATAAGGGTATATTGCAGCTGCCCCATATTCAACCCCGTTTGGATCTCTATGCTTTGACCTCATTTGGGTCACTTGTTGACTCTATTTGGGTCCGTTTGATTAGTGTATAGTACAGATTTGACCTTATTTGGATATATAGTTTGATACCTTCAGTATCCTTATTGTACCTTCGGGTATCCTAGTATCGCCCTTTATCCACATCCACATAGAGGTGCAGGCTTACTTCAAAATATAAAAAAAGCTTTATAAGAAGCAATATGATAAAAATCACTTCATATTTCATGACTTAATCTATATGTTACTTTTATATACACCCATGCATAGTAAATAGAAATTTAAAGTTGGTTGAGATCATATTCTAATATGAAATATAAAGTATTATCAGTATTCACGTGTATACAATTATTACTGTAATTGCATGATATTTTATGCATTTAATGAGAATATGGTTGGGTATGACATAGGCAATTTCTAAATACTCTGATTACAATACTATGTTATTGAATGCTTAATACTATGTTCATAGATGTGTGTGTTTGCTTTGACAACTTCTATGAGAGGTTGTCTTCATAGTTTATGTTCCCTACTAAATTGTATGGCTTAACACAGGAGTTCATCCGTACAGGTATTCAATTTAGGATCTTTCAATAGGGATAAAATCTGCATCAGGAAAGGCAACATCAATTTTAGGAAGAGTTATTGTGGCAAGTTAATGTCTTTCTATAGTATATTGTAATTACTTCCTTGTAATAAATAAATCGTAATATAAAAATAATAATATAGTATGAATTTTAATAATTCTCTTTCACAATCTCTTAACTATAATATGCTTAGTTCTATGTAGTACAATATGTATGGTGACAAAAATGAAGGAAACTAAGGTAGACATTACTCATCAAGCATGTAAGTTAAGCGAGAAAGTAAATAAATAAAAGGATAAAAAATTACAAAATTATATAAGTAAAATTGTCCAAAATAAAGAAAATTTCATACCTAAAATGTGGCATTTATTAAGTTAGCAACGTTGGTTAGCTCATGCATATTTCAAAAGAAAAAAAAAAAGATAAAGATTCCTTATCAATTTTTTTTGACAATGTGGGATGGGTGATCTTTATTTTAATGAACATAAAGACTCTTCTTTTATTAAGTCAATTTTTTGGATAAAAACATGGACATTGGTCATTTTTATTAAGAAAAACTTCAATTAATTAGTAACAATAATTATGTGAATTTTAAATTAGTGTACAAGAAAAAATTTTTATTACTAACTATTACAAATCGCAAAAATAAATATAATAAAACAACATAAAAAAATAAAAAGAAATAAATAAAAAAAGCATAGAAATGAACATTGAAGACCAATCCTCGAAGGCCTCCCAACCTCAAATTCTCCAACAAAAGCTCACATATATATTAATCGCTAAAAAATGTACAAAAGAGAAAATAATTGGTATGTGATAAATAAAAACAAATAATAAAGCAAAATAAAATATATGTGCATTTTGGAATAAAAAAATGACAAACAGAATATAAAAATACACAAGGCAGTATCAAAAATAACATCTAAAAGGCAAATACATCATGCAAATTAATCTAAAAGCAATAAAATAAACACAAAGCATCAACATAATACTAAAACAAGCTCACAAACAGCATAACAGAATGTTAAGAACGGGATGGAACAAGGTGTTAAAGGCATCCCATCGCTCGATGTGACCGATGGGCGATGGATAGCGATTGGACCTGAGTCCAAATTGGGCCTGTGACTATTGTGCTTGGCTCAAGTATGATAATATTAGATATTACCAATTATATTATTTCATTTTGACTTTTTTTCTATGTTATTGTGCACGTAAAACATGCATATATTTTTTCAAATGATGAAAAAATAGGTCAATATATTTCAAATTTACAAGTTTAGGTGATTAAGTGGCTGCTTGCAAAAGTTCAAAAGATTAAACAAATTATTCGATCAAATTTAAGGAAATAAATATGTTTAGAACTTATTATTTTAATTGCATATTTAGCTTTAAAAGCGATTTAAATGCATTAATTTGTACGACATGTCATGTCACCAATAAAGAGAACCAACACATTTCAAATTTATAAATTTAGATGGCAAGAAAGTTGTTCACAAAAATAAAAAAAGACGTAGCAAACCTTTTAAATAAATTTAAGGTCAAATATGCAATTCACCCCCAAATTACGATAAAAAGAGCAATTAGCCCTTTAATATTTATTGTGATGCAATATTCCTACTAAAATTTGCAAATTAGAGTAATTCTATCCAAAAATTAACGGATTTGTTATTATAATTATTTTTCATCAGTTAACTTCTACATGACACCTCCAAATGACATGTGGCCATCTAGCACATGACACATCATTGGACACATGGTGCACTTGTGATATGTAAGATGACATGTGGCAACCATGTGCCCATCACGTGACTTTAAAAAAATATTGTTTTTTTTTTTACCCATTTCTTTCTCTCTCGGTACCAAAGCTCCAAACCTTGTTACAAATATTTTGAGTAGAGGTTCAATTACAATGACGACGCTAGGGTTTCGACCACAGTATCTCATGGAAGTAGAAACGGAGGTGGCTTAACTTCTCTGTTTTTTTAAGCTTAATTTTGCAGAAATTTTGGTTCTTGAAAATTGTTTTTGAAAGTTGATATGATATTGGTATGACATGAGAAAGTGAGAAATTTGAAAAGAAAATGAGGAAGAAAATGCATACAAATTACAAGCCTTATCATTTCCAGCAAGGACTCAAGTTATTTACAGATCATGCAATTAAAAATCGCTCCACAGCTTATATGCTTGGGAATAATTTCTTCAGGTGCCAAAACCCTCAATCTTCCATTTTTTCCAACTCAAAAGGAAAATTAATTTCACTTTCATTTGTTTAACAAGATTGCCACGTGTTAATATTTATGCCAGTACTAACTATTGATACAATTATATTCCCTAAAAATTGGATAGTAGAAGTTGTTCCCCTCGATGAAGATTCGACAAGAGGAACTGGAGCTCTTCAATTCCCTATCCATTTCTTCACTTTTCCGAAAGATGCGATTGGGTTTGGAATGATTAGGGAAAATAAAACGGAAGCACCAGAGTACGTAATTATTAAGATTGGGCTTCTTTGGGCAGGTGGGAATTAATTAATTAGCTGCCGAGCAACTGATGCCTAGCTTACGACAGCTGATTTTTTTTGTTGCCAATCAAACAAAGCGGTTTGCCAATAAAATTATCAATCGTGAAACTTTATAAACAAGAATCTAGATAGATCTAAAGAGGTAAAACAGAATGGAATAGTTAATAATGAATTTCTTAATAACTATTATCATAAAAAAATTTCAGTTATTTGAGGCACGGAGCCCTGGTTTTGAGAGAGAGAATCGTGAAGGGAAGGAAATGGGCTAAAAAAATATAGGATTTTTTAAAGTCACAAGATGGGCAAATGATTGCCACATGTCATCCTACGTGTCACATGTGTGCTGCATGTCTGATGAAATGTATGTGTTAGATAGACAACTGAAATCAAACTCAACCTGAGATTGAAATCATTGTCTTGTATTTTCCATCTGTGATTGAAATCCTTAGAGAAGTGTGGGCAACTGTATGTGTGAGAAAGGCTGTTACTACAAGTACCTTTACCAAAGCCATAAAATCCTCGGATGCATCCAAAGGGTAAGTAGCAACTTCAACATTACTATGAGGTTACAAAATTGATCTGCGAAGGAAAATGAATCTAAAATCCGGCGACAATTCCATACACCAATACACAGAGCTGCACGCCATTCAAGTGCACCACATGCAGTGGTGCACTGCGCATGGGTTTACAACCCTCTAAAATTTTAGCAAAATATTAAAGTTAATTGAACATTAATGTAGCAAACAAGTCAATCTTTAGAGAAAAGGAACGAGAAGATGGGGTAAGTATACTCAAGAAAACAGTGGACCACAGCCACCACATATATTCAATGTTCAAAAGAAGCGAAACAAGCAGAAAGAATAAGAGCCATCATATGATAGTAATGCAATATTAAGTATGCCTGCAATCCCTATAATTGCAATTATAAAATCAGACAAATGTTCAAAAGAAGCGAAACAAGCAGAAAGAATAAGAGCCAATATATGATGGTAATGCAATATTGAGCATGCCTTACAATCCCTATTATTGCAATTAAAAAATCAGAAAGCATGAATTTCTTTAACTGCTATCATAAAATCGGAAAGCATGAATATCAAACATAACCTCATTTTGGACTTCACCATTCTTCGGAGACAACTTCTGAAAGTAGAAAACTTCCAAAGAGTATATGAGAAAAGCAAAATTGTAAGAAATGATATTGTAATGGCTTTCACATCATAATTCGATGCAAAAGATATGGACCCATTCAAAATGGCAAGCCAATTTGGTGCTTATCATTCCCTAAATCAGAGGAATTTTAATTTCACTTTTAAGCCAGCAGACTGATCAAAAGAAATATAAACCGGACACCCACATTAAAAAGCCAAACATAATAGTATGTTTGAGAATCAATGGAATCCATATATTATTAGATATATGAAAAAGTCAGATGTCAAATATCAAAAACAAGAAAACCTTCTCACAAGGTCTCGCTGTCTGCTGCTAATGCGAACCTTTTTCTTTGCCTTCACCGCCAACAGCATCAGTCACAAGAGCCATTGGTCTTTGATCAATCACTTCATCAATAATCCCAAACTCCTTTGCTTCGTCAGGAGTCATAAAATAATCTCTATCCATATTTTGCTGAATTACATCTACTCCCTGCCCTGTATGCTTTGAGTATAACTCATTCAGTGAATCCCAAACGCGAACTATCTGCTTTGTGTGAATGGTCATATCCTTCGCCTGCCCACTGTACCCACCCGATGGCTGGTGAATCATAATTGTAGCATTAGGAAGAGATCTTCTCTCACCCTTGTTACCTGCAGCCAAAAGAAGAGAAGCCATAGATGCAGCCTGACCCAAACAGATGGTATTGATTGGAGACCTTATATACTGCATCGTGTCATAAATAGCAAGACCTGCATAAATACAAAATGCAACGACAATATCTTAGGAAATCATTTAAATCAAACACTCCAAATTCATAAGATAAATGGTCTAAATAAAATCACATTGGGCAATATTTAATCGACACACTGCCATAGCACAGGGAAACAATAAAACTATCAAAATAAACAAGTTAAAAGATATCCGCCCAGGTTAACATATCCATCAAAGTTATCAACCAAGCTTTAAATTAAATGATAATTTCATTAACTGAACAAGAAAAACTCTCGGCTGCATATTCGAATGAAAATTGTGAAGCTTGAGCAGCAAAACGGATTATAAGGTGAATTATTCAATAAGGCGTGATTTACTATTCAAATTATTACTTCTTGCTGTCCTTGAACCGTTTCGAAAACCATAAGGGACAAAAACCTTCAATCTCCATATCCCCAATCGGAATTAAATGTAAATAACAGCAGACAAATTGAAATGCACACTAACAATTGTCGACCCCTCGCTCTGTGAGCACTATAACGATTAAAAAAAAAAAAAACTTATGCATCCATAGGAAATAAAAAATAAAAAAAAAACTGTCATAAAACCAATCATGAAAACTACACTAAACAAAGAAATCAGCCAAAACATCACATTTCTCACATAAAAGTATCAGGAAAAAATTGCACAATACAGCAAGCAGAGCAAATTTTTTCCTATGCTATTAAACTTTAAACAAAAAAAATTCAAGAATTTCCATTAAAATTTATAAAATTAACAAGAAAAGAATAGAAAGAAAGCTTATGGTTACTGGACCAGCAGTGACTTGGCCGCCAGGAGAATTGAGGTACATGTGAATAGGCTTGGAAGGGTTCTCGGACTCGAGGAAGAGAAGCTGAGCAACCACCACATGTGCTGTATCGTCGTTAATAGGACCGTTGATACAAACAATTCGCTCTTTTAGAAGCCTGGAGAAGATATCATACGCCCTCTCTCCTCGAGAAGAGTGCTCTATCACCATGGGAACCAAACTGTAAGCCCGGGTCTTACTAGCCGAAATGTTGCCCCGGGTGGTGGTGGTGACGGTCATAAAGAGTTTGGCTTTGGATACGAGGCCTCTCATGGCGGCGACGGTGGTTGATTTCGGTTTATTCCCAGAGGAGATTAAGACGCGTCAAAAGATGAAAAATTTCGAGGCATCTTGGGGATTAAGGGATTTATTGGCTTAACCTAGCAACTGCCTGTGATTGAGATTGGCATAGGCTTTTCTGTTTTTTTGTACAATTTATGGTTTTGATTATTGAAATAATACAAATTTGATTTTCGAACATCCCTAATTTCGGGATAATTTTTTAAATAATATATTTTTTTAAAAATATAAAAATGAAATGTATCAAAAAATAATTACGAATTTTGGACATTTTAATCAAAATCTCTGAGGACTCCAGCAGTTTCTTGCCAGAAAGAAAGTCAAGCAAGCCTTTTCTGTAATATCTAAAATTACTATAAATTGTAACAATTTCAAATGGTCTGAAATTACTCTCATTGTAAAAAATGCAATCTCAATCTAGACGGGTTGATAAAATTTCTAACAAGTACATGAACCAAAATTAAATTTTATAATATTATATTTATTTTATATAAATCCAATTTTTCATCTTCTTCTGCTCATTCTTCTTGGTTCACTCAACCCATTTATTTCATTCTATCATTCTATTCTAAACAATTTTCATTCATTTGTACTTTTTTCTATTTACAATTTTTTTACAACTTACTGTTTACATTAAATTTTAAATTAATTTTTTAGCTTGCTGCATGAATTAAGTGTAAGTAAAATTAATCATAATTTTAACAATTAATTATATAGAAAAATTACAAATTTTTAAATGTGTTATTTTGCAATCTATATGTGCAATTTGTTCGTTAATTTGGTGACTAAAAAAAGGCCAGTTATAATTTAAATTTTTATTTTAAATATAATATTCTATAAAATTAAATGTTAGGATAATAGATTAAAATAGTAACAAAAATTTATGTAAATATTAATTAAAATCTGACAATCATTTATATTATAATGCCAGTTTCTATATTCAAAATAGAATAGTAAATATTTAGGAACATTTTTCTAAATAATATTTTTAAAAAAATAAACAACTTAGAGCGTGTCATAAAATATTTATAAATTTTGAATAATTTTTTGTTATTTTATTAAATTATTTAATTTATTAAATTATTTTTTAATTATTTAATTCCTTTTTTAAAATTTTTTTTCATTATTTTCATATTAGAATTTATAATAAAATTTTTTATATTATATTTCATGTAGAGGTGAAAAATGGGTGGGTTGGAAGGATATGGGTTGGTTGATTAATGAACGGATCACTAATGGGTTAAATTATAAATGAGTTAAAAAAATATGAATCATAAATAGGTTAGTATCCAAATAGGTCGGACGGGTTTGGATCGATCCATTGATTTAATATAAATTATCATAAAATTTTTTATTAATTAATTAATTGATCCAATAATAATAATATTATTAAATTGAAAATATAATATAAATAATAAGTTGATATATAAATAGATAAAAATCTAGTAAAATTCACACGATCCCTATATAGAAAGAATGGGGCATATAACAATAAAGCCTCCATATGAGGAACTATTTCCATAACGTTGTAAGCTTAAAGTGATGAAATGGTTTCTCTATTGCAGGATGATTTGACAAGTACACTTGTCCAGCAGTGTCGTCAATCTCAAACTACTATCCAGATAATCATAGAGACGACTGGAGAAAATGAAGCCTTGCTTTTTAAAGCCTTGAATGTGAATAATGAGATCCAGAAAGTTCTCTCCAAGTATGAAGAGTTGAAGAAGCCCTTTGTAGTTCCTTATGCACCAAAATCTACTGTGATTCTGTCAACTAAGGTTGATTTAAGGTTTAGATCTTTGATGATACTTTTACCACTAATTTTGCAATTTTAGATATTTCTTGCTTGTGATGAAGAGAAGCAAAGAAGAGGAAGAGATGTTATGATTTTGGAAAGAGACGAAAAGAAGGAAGAAAGAGCGATTTTGAAAAAAATCTATTGGGTACAGATCAAATGGGTTGAAAAATGAAATGCATCGATTTTAGGTTGATTCAATGGGTATTGGGTTGGATTGGATTGGGTTGAAAAATAAAATTGATCAGTTTTTGGTTAACTCGCTAGGTATTTGTTTAAATTGGATTAGGTTTGAATCATTTTTGTTAGGCAAGTTTGGGTTGAATGTTGGATTTAGATCAATTTTGCCACCTATAATTTTATACTTCAATTTTTGTTATTTTTAATCAATTTTTTTTGCATTATTTAATTTATTATATTGTTGTCTTAATTTTGTATTCCCTTTTTTAAAAATTGTCATTATTTTTCGCATTAGAATGGATAATGAATTTTTTTTACATTATATTTCATATTTCGATTTTTAATTTTTTTTACATTATTTAAATTATTACATTATTTTTTTAAAAAAAATAAATTCCTTTTTTTAAAATATTTTTCATATTAAAAATTATGACAAATCTTTTTACATCATTTTTCATTTTTTCATTCAATTTTTTAAAAAATTTTTCTTTATTTTTATATTAGAATTTATAACTAATATTTTTACATTATTTTTCATACATAATTTTTTATTTTTTTGTTATTTCTTTATTATTTAATTCATTACATCATTTTAATTTAAAAAAAATTAATTAAAATTTTTAATTGATTAAAGTATGAAAAATAATGTAAAAAAATAGTTATAAATTTTAATATAAAATATAACGAGAAATTGAAAAAATGAAAATGATTCTATTTTTATTTATGAAATATTTACTTTTTTTATGAAATATGTATTTGTATTTATTTTATTTGTTTGGTACTGAAATTTGAATATATGTATGATTGATTATTTATTTATTTTTCATGAAAGTCAAAAAAAATGTGTTGGATTAATTATTACATTATTTGTTCATTTTAATTAAAATTATTAAAATTAGTTGCATTGTTTATGATTAATTTTTTGGAGAAGTCATTAAAAATACTATTTTAATACAATATTTAAATGTGTTATTGTATAATTTGTATATCTATTTTGTTAATTAATTTTGTGATGCGGATCCAAAAAAAGTCAGTTATTTGTTATTTTAGAATATTAAACTATTATATTAAAAATTGTTATGTTAATGTAGAATAGAATTTTAATTTTATTCTCATATTATTGTAAATGACATATTCACGTTAAAGTAGGAAATATTCATTTATTATAGAAATGGTACTTATTTTTTAACTCATGCTCTTTGGCTATTATTATATACTTTAAATATCAATTGATATAAAATTTTATTTATTGAATATAACTAAATTAATATTATGAAGTGATAAACACTGTTATTTATTAATGCAATATGTGTTTGGTTAATCATATATTTATTCATTTAATTTATAAAAGACATGCATTTCGCTTATATTAAAAAATTAAATGTCAAATTTTTTATTATATTATTAAAATTACATGTTTATTTAGATGGTTGTGGTAGAAATTTTTATATGGCGGTTTAAATAAAAATTAGTGCAAAAAAATTAAGAAATTTATATTTAAAATATTTAATCTCAAAAATAAAAGTAGTTTGGATTATTATGATATTAATTTTGTGTAGATAAATGTATGATGTTTTTATTTCATCTTTATTTCATGTGACTAATATTTCTTATATGTATATGTGTGTGTTCATTTATTTGTATATATATATGTATATACATATACATATATACGAATACATATATATGTATACGTGTGTGTATATGTATGTATGCACGTGTGTGTGTGTAGGGATGATCACCGGGGCGGGGATTCCCCAGCCCCGGCGGGGACCCGCCCCGTTTGGGGCGGGGAATCCCCGAATTCTCCCCCCGCGGGGACGGGGACGGGGGAGAAAAAATTCCCGTCCTAGAATCGGGGACGGGGAACGAGGTATCCGCCCCACGGGGATCCCCGCCCTGAAAAATATATATTTTTAATTTTAAAATATAATATTTTATAAATAATTAAAATTAAAATTAAAATATAACTTAATTTTATAATTATTAAGTTTTAAATTATATTTAATTTTAAATTTTATGAATGATTAAAATTTATATTAATTTAAATTATTATTAATTTTAAATTTTTTATTTATTAAATATTATATTTTAATTTTAATTATTTATAAAATATTATATTTAAAAAAAAAGAATTTGGGGGACGGAGATCCCCGCGGGGCGGGGGACGGGGGGGATTTCCTCCCCGTTTTGGGGGCGGGGACGGGGACGGGGAATCCCCGAAGTGCATGGGGCGGGGAGTGGGGACTCCTTCCCTGCCCCTGCCCCGCCCCGTGAGCATCCCTATGTGTGTGTGTGTGTGTGTGCGCGCGCGTGTATGCTCCCGATAATCTTCTTAAATATTGTGCAATTTTTAAGGTCCCTTGGATAATGTCTTGGACTTATCATAATTCGAAGCAGGTTAACCAACTTCCAGTCCTTTATAAAGAATTTAGAATAAAATGGTGGGATATTTTCAATATTAAAAAAGTAGATATTCAAGCAGTCATAAGTTATTTTACTCATGCATCATCATCATCATCAACAAGTTTTCTTTCAGATAAAAATCAAATTGTCAATTTATTATTAACAACATCATATGAAGAAGAGTTCAATTCTATTATCAATCGAATTTGAGCTGAAAGGGCAAACTCATCAGAAAGCAGTACTCCTCATCCCAATCGAGCATTTGAAGATTCTCAAGATGTATATGCAAATATTGAATTATTAAATGCAAATGCAATTGTAAAGCCAATACAAATGTAAATGCATATGTAAATGCAAATGTAAATTTAATGTAGATAAAATGAAGATGAAAATGCAAACGTAAAAAAAAAAGTGGCACAAGACAAAAAGTCAACAATTGTGGGCTACTTTGTTTCTCTCAACACTCCTTTCTTTACACAACCTTATTATAAATTTTAAAATTTCAAAGTTCATCATTTCAAAAGATAATTTTTTTTTAAAAAGGTGAATAGTGTTCATCAACAACAATTACTATTTCAAAATAATAAAGTTATCTTCCATCAGCATTTTCAAAGCAAAGCTGATGAAGGCTCATCATGGCAAATTATCCAAATTAGTTATCTACAATTTCAATAGTCATGATTATTCGATAGGTGCTACTATCGAAGTTTTAATTTTCAAAATAAGTCATCATTTCAGTTTTACTGAAAGCAAAGAAGATAAGGAGTCATCATTTCAATTTTACCGAAAGTTAAATAAGTAATTATTAAGCTTTTTCTTCAACAGGATTATCACCAGCTATTTAAGAAGGCATTTTTTCAGTCACAAGCACGAACCAATTTAGAGACAAGTGAATTTAGAGAGAGATTATCCTTTCACAACCTTCAAGAGCAAAAATATTTCATATTCAAAATTAGAGAGAATAATAAAAAAACCCTTGTAATATCAACTTTCATTTGTAATAGAATCTTAGATTTGCAATTTATATTTTCAAAACCTTGTACTTATACTTCTATAACCTCATCAGAAATCTCTACTTATTTATTATCATCATATTATAATTCATCAGATATTTTCATTTAAATATGTCTTGGTGTATAGATAAATTTTTAAATGGTTTATGTGCTATTGATTTTGATAATGATCAAGATATGTTTTTATAAAAAGAGAATTAATTAGTTTAAAAAATCATTTAATTGAATTGCATGAAAGTTTACATTATTTTTATTCCAATGAATTTTGTAATTGTCAAGATTTTAATAAGAAAATAAAGTTAATTGATAATTTAATTGATTTTGTTCCTAGTATTCTTGCAGATTGTTTTACAGATTTATAGAATATTTCAAATAATTGATAAAGAACAAAAAAGATAAAAAGCTCTTAGAAGGTTATCAAAAGATTTATAATGTTAAAAGAAAATTTATAGAATGTAGGAATCATATTGGTAAATTAAAAATCTATCTTATAGTATATCATCATTTGTTTCCTAAAATTAATATGTGTGGTTGTAGATATTTTTAAATTAATATAATATCAATTAATTTAATGATAGAATTTTTTGAAAAAATTATAAATACTTATGGAAAATATTAAAACAAATTTAAAAATATAGATAGGTTAATAAATGAGTTAAAAGAAGTAATAAAAGTTATTGAACCTAGATTAATAGGATTAGAAGTAAATACAGTAAAAATAGAAAATTTAAATTTACCTTCATTTTCATATTATTATACTATTGTAGAAAATATTAAAAATATGATCAGTAGAAATAAACAATTAATTAGAAGATTAGATAATAATAAAAAAAATCGATACCTATATGTTAAATATATAAATGTATAAGTTATAACTCTGTCCTAATTTAACTTAATCCCCAAAAGAAGAGGTAGATTCAATCTTACATTTTTGGTTCAGAGCCCGGTGGGGATAGTATGAGCGTAACTTGGTTATACACACACACACACACACATGAGCCCGGAGGGGATAGTATAGCCCTAGTTCTTTTTAGACCCGGTGGGATAGTATGAGTGTACCTTGGTTAAATTTTGAGCCTCAATTTCTTTGGAAATTTACTTAGAGTGAAGTTGTATTAGCATTAGTAAAAATATATTGGGAGCAAGAAATTGTAGTAGATATATTAGGAGAAGTATTATCTAGCGAAGTTGAATTAGATAATTAGAGTCTTTCTTAGAAAATTATTCTAATTAAGATATCCAACAGAGTAATTTAATTGAGAAAAATTTAAAGAGCATTTTGAGATTGTGCTTTGAGCGATGTAACGTTGGTTAGCCTTAAAGGCTTAGCATTGGTCAGCCCTTGGAAGCCGAGATGGCATGTTGGTGGTCTCGATAAGCTGGGTGGTCCTGTGATTCGCACAAGTTTCATTATTGACTTCTCTTTGAATTCAGCTTGATTAAATATATTTGGATAGATAGATTAAGTAGAATATTTTTTTTAGTAAAGATCTAGTTCTAGTTTAACTAGCGAAGATAATATTAGAGAGTTTGATGAAATAAATTCTGTATAAATAAATATTGAAAAAGTAGAAAATGATTTAGTTGATTAGACTATACCTAAGCAGGATATTCGAACAATATATTCAATAGGCACTTTTGAAATTTTTCATGATTATTATATTAAACAAACATAATAGATAATAGCTATTAATCAATAACATGAAACTATTCAATTGTTATCAGAAAAGGCAATAATTGAGCATAAGAAGAAAAATATAGATTTTTGCATATAGGATCGGTACAGATAGCAATAAAACCTTTATTCATATTACGATTAGATACTCCTATTTTAATATTTTTAAGAGATGCTAGACATATTGATTTTTCTAATTCTTTACTTGCTATGGCTGAAACAAATTTGGCAAATGGACTAGTATATTTTAATTGCTTTCCAAGATTTACTATTAGCCTGTATGATTCTAATATATTAGATACTTTAACTTTAAGAAAAATGTTAGAGCAATAGCAGTAATATATAGAACATATTATAAAGTAATGTCCACAACTATAGATCCTAAAACTAGGAAACCTTTTAAAAGAAATGAAACTTTATTATTTGAAGCAAATAGAGCCCATTCTAATATTCAAATTCCAAAACGGCTTAGATGGGACGGGATTACTAGATCAGGAAATTGGGAACTAAAAAAGGTATGTGAACCTAAACCAATTAATATTAATAATTAATTTTCAAGAATGTTAGAACACAATGATAGATCAGTTCAAATAGGTTTGTCCTCAAATAATAATCAATCTAGTAGTTCTTCTATATATTCAAACAATAGACCTTCAATACCTAAATCATTTTCTGCAAAAAATTTAGAGTTAAAAGGGGTAGATTTTAATATAAGTATTCCAAGACCATTATATATTAAAGTAAAAGAAAGTGAATATTCAGTTAGCCCAACTAAATCTCAAATGGAAGCTTTTTCTCAAATTAATTAATAATTTAAAGAAGATTAATTTTTAGATAAATAGAGAATTTTTAAAAAATAATTTAAAAGCAGAATATAATAAGCAAAAATTTAAATGGTATTTCAATAACTTTTCTCAAACAGAATTAAGGAATTTTATAAGTTTATATTATAAAGTTATGAATAATAAACAAGTTAATATTCCTTTATTTTTGTGGTTTGAAAATTACTGTTATTATAATAATATAGATTATCCGTTTGAAAAAGGAATAAATATATCTTTAAAAATAGGTAAACAATGGACCACTTTAGATGGAAAATCAATATTATATATACATCCTCCGTTAGAATGTATTCAATTAAAAAATATAGAAAGAATTTATTTTGTAGAACCATTTAAAGAAATAAAAGTAGAAAATAAAGAAGTAGGAAAAGAATTACAACATGTAATATTACAAAATAATTTTTAAAATCAAATATTAGATACTATAGCTAATTAGTTAAATAGAGTTGAGGAAATAGTACAAACAACTAAGTCATAATCAGAAATATGATAGACATAAAAAAAGTAGTAGAAAATCAACGTATTGAATTAAAAACTCCATATTTAAACCTTTTGAATTTTCACCAGGAATAATCATTAAGCTAAAAGATAAGACCCTGTATTAAAGAAAATAGAAGAAAAATTAGCAAAGTTAAATATTAAGGATAAACAGATTATGACTATAGATGAAGAAACTATGTCAGAGATAGAAACTCCATCAGAAGTAGAACACCTAGAAGAATAGTTTGAGCCAAGAAACTCCATCAGAAGTAGAACACCTAAAAGAATAGTTTAAGCCAAATAATGAACACGAATTGTCAATTAAAAAATTGCATTGTAATACATATACACCTAGACCAAAATTTCAAAACTATTATCCCAGACCTACGCCTCCAGATACTCAATATGAAGAAACTAGATATCAATTAGAATACGATGGTAGATCTTTATACGAATGGAATATAGATGTTTTATCAGAATATCAAATATTAAATTTATTACAAGAAATGACTATGGCTGCTAGTGCTTATAAATCAAAAGGAAATAATGAAACTGCGATATCTCAGATGTTAATATCAGGATTTACTGGACAGTTACAAGGTTGGCGGGATCATTATGCAACTGAAATAGATAAAAATTTTATATTAATAGCACACAAAAGGATTATTAAGGTAGAAAATGATGTTCAAATGGAAACAAAACAAGATGATATAATAAGTACTTTAATATTTGCAATTGATAAAAATTTTATAGGAGATCCTCGGTTATATCAGGAAAGAAGTTCAGAAATTCTTCAAAACTTAACTTGTCTAAAATTAGAAGATTTTAGATGGTATAAGGATTTATTTTTAACTAAAGTAATGACCAGAACAGATTGTAATAATATTTATTAGAAAGAAAGATTTTTAGTAGGATTACCTAAGCAATTTGCAGAAAGAGTAAGTAGATTAAAAAGAGATAATAATGGTACGATACCTTATAATAACTTAACTTATGGACAATTAATAAATATAGTTAACATAGAAGGATTAACAATTTGCGCTGATTTAAAATTAAAAGCAAAACTAAAGAGATATAGTGTTCTAGGAAGAAAATAATTAGGTTTATTTTGTGAACAGTATGGATGTCAACAGATTAGAGCACCATCAGCTACTAAAAGGATAATAAAACCCAAAAGAATATATATATATATATATATATATATATATATATATATATATATATATATATAAACCAAAATGAAATTATAATCAGGAAAAACCTATTAAAAAACCAAAATATGGAAAGTTTAAACCTAAGACTAATAAAAAGGATATAGTAATTTGTTATAAATGTGGCGGGCAAGTACATTATTCAAGAAACTGTAGGATAAATAAACGTATAAATAATTTAGATATCTCAGAAGAATTAAAAAAGAAAATAGCTAAAATTATAATTAATGAAGATTTAGGTAGTGATGAAGAATTTATCGATTATACAGAAAATGATTTAAATGCAATAAGTGAAAACTTTGAAACTAGTAGTGAAGATAGTAATCTAATTCTGAATCCTGTAGTTGCTTAGGACCATGTCAATGTAATAATATAAATATGATAAGTGATGAAAAAGAATTTTTATTAGACATTATTGATAAAATAGATGATCCGAAAATAAAAAAAAAAGAATTATCTACTTAGATTAAGAGAAATAATCAGTACAATAGAAAAAAGAGATTTTATATCTTATAATTTAGCTGACGTATATAAAAAATTTGAAATTAAAAAGAATTAACTATTCAAGATCTTTAGGAAGAAATTAAAATGTTAAAATAAGAAGTAAATATATTAAAGGGAAAAGTTCAAAGTTTAGAAGAAGAAAGTTTCAAACTTAATCTTAGTAATTCTGTAAAAGTAGATAAAAAAATTAAAAGGAATAGTATCCTCTAGTATAACTATTAGAGATACACAAGATGAATACATAAATAGTTTATCTCAAGTAAATTATTAAAAGTGGTATGTAAAATTAGATATAGTTATTGATGATGATTTTCATTTAACTACTTTAGCCTCAATAGATAGTGGAGCAGATCAAAATTGTATTCAGGAAGGTTTAATCCCAACTAAATATTATGAAAAAACCTCTGATAGATTAGGTATCGCTAATGGATCAAAGTTAATAATTAATTATAAATTATCAAGAGTTAAAATTTGCAATAAAGGATATTGTTTTAAAACTTATTTAGTGTTAGTTAAAAACCTAAATTATGGAGTTATATTAAGAACATTCTTTTATTACAATGTTATATCCTTTTTAGGTAGGAGATAATGGAATTAAGAAAAAGATTTTAGATAAAGAAATTCTTTTCGAATTTGTATTTTTCGTAGTATCTAGAGATATTAGTAATGTAAGAAAAAATATTCAAGAAATCAATTTGTTAAAAAATAAACAAAAACAAATTAAATTTCTCATAAAAGAAATAAAAGGAAAAAGAATAAAGGAACAATAAGATAGTCTAGAGTTAAGAGAAAAAAAATAAAGAATTTGAAAATACCTTTTCAAAAAAAATTTGTACACCAGTACCTAATGCTTTTTGAAATAAAAAGCAACATGTAGTAAAATTACCTTATATAAAAGACTTTGATGAAAAGAAAATTCCAACAAAATCTCAAACTATTAAAATGACACTAGATTTAGAAAAATTTTGTCGAAAAAAAATACAATATTTAAAAGATAAAGGATTAATAAGAGATTCTAGATCTCCTTGGTCATGTTCAACATTTTATATTATGAATGCAACAAAAATAGAAAGAGGTACACCTAGATTAGTAATAAATTATAAACCTTTAAATGCAGTTTTACAATGGATAAGATACCCTATACCATACAAAAGATATTTATTAAAGAAGTTGTATGATGCAAATATTTTTTCCAAATTTGATATGAAATCAGGATTTTGGCAAATACAAGTAGATGAAGAAGATAAGTATAAAACAAATTTTAATGTTCCATTTGGACATTATGAATGGAATATTATGCCATTTGGTTTAAAAATGCTCTTTCAAAATTTCAAAATATTATGAATAATATTTTAAGATCAATACATAAATTTTCAATAGTATATATTGACGATTTATTAATTTTTTCAAATACAATAAGTCAACATATCAAACATTTAAAAAGATTTTCCACTTAATTCATCAAAATAGATTAGTATTTTCTGCACCAAAGATGAAACTCTTTCAAACTAAAGTTAGATTTTTAGGATATGATATAGATCAAGGCACTACAAAACAAATAAATAGAAGTTTAAAATTTACTAATAAATTTTCAAACGTAATAAAAGATAAGAAACAGTCACAAAAATATTTAGGATGTTTAAATTATGTTTATGATTATTTCACGGATTTAGGAAAATAATGTAAACCTTTATATGATAGATTAAAAAAGAACCTCAAACCATGGACAGAAAAACATACTAGTATAGTTAAAGAAATTAAAAGTTTATCATGTTTAAATATACCGCATCCAGAAGCCTTTTTAACAATTGAAATAGATGCTAGTGATATAGGTTATGGTGGTATTTTAAAATAAAAACGAAAGGAAACAAATGGAGAAGAACTAGTAAAATTCTATTTAGGAAGTTGGAATCCAACTCAAAAGAATTATTCTACTATCAAAAAAGAGATTTTAAGTAAGTTTTATGCATAAAAAAGTTTGAAGATGATTTATACATGAAAAGATTTTTAATACTCTTTGATTGTTTATCAACAAAATATATTTTAGAAAAAACATGTCAAAATTTTAATTTCAAAACAAATTTTTGCAAAAATGGCAAGCTTTACTTAGCAATTTTGATTTCAAAATCAAATTCATCAAAGGAAAAAATAATAGTTTATCTGATTTTCTTTCTCATGAATTCTTACGGGGCAAATGAGTTCTAATAACAAAGTTTTAACAAAAACTTCATTGTCATCAGGAAATTCTCAACAGAATCATCCACTTACACCTCCTCCTATTTGGATTTCCTCCACTTCAAATACCTCAAACTTTTTCACCCTTTGTATCTCCTCGACCATACTTGTCAGCTTTAGCTTCTTCTGTTTCTCCAATAGTACATTCTCCATCTACTAAAACTTCTTCTCCTTATCATTTGAATGAGAAAAGATTATTTATTAAAGTCTTAGAACCAGGAGAACTTCATATATCAGAAAGTCAAATTTTTTATAGGTTAATTGATCATGTTTTACCCAATAGTTGCCATTTTCATGAGGAAGATCATAATAAAACAAGAGAGTATTATGAAGCCATACTAGTAGATACTGAATCAATAGAGATAGAACATAACTATGATGAGAGAGATCATAATAGGATAACTTATAGTAAAGTTAAGATCATCCACATCATTACTCAATCAAAATGGGGATAACGACCATATCAATTGAAGACATCATCAGGGTATTCTCCCAAACTGGTATATAGCTATAATGATTATCAAGAAGCATGATATAGAGCATTTTACTTAAGAAATTTTCAAAATTCATGGTTCTTTTACTTTTCATATAAATTCGGTGGAGTTCTTCCAAATAAGTTCATAAGATGGTTTATTATTTTGGTTTTATCATTGAAGCAACTCCATTCCAAACAAGGGAACTTTTGTTAAGTTTACTACTTACTGCAATCTAGGTGCTCTAGATAATATTTTAAAATATTGTACAATGTTCAAGGTTCTATGAATTATTTCGTGGACCTATCACATTTCTAAGCAGATTAATTACTTACAAATTCTTTATCGAGAATTTCGAGTAAAATGGTGGGACAATTTTGATGTCAAGAAGGCCAATAAACAAGCAATTATTAATTATTCAGAGCAACCAACATCTACAGCTTTATCATCAACTTTGCCAATAGGATTTATTGCAGATAAAAATCAAATTGTCAATTTATTATCTTCAACCTCCATAAGAGATGAATTCAATTCTATTCTCAATCGCATTTCAGCAAAAAGGACCGATTCATCTGAAGGCAGTACTCCTCTTCCTTGTCGTGCACTTGAAGATTCTCAAGATCCATATGCATATGTAGAGTTACAAATTATATGTAGTCATACAGTATAAAGAGTAAATATAATGTATATGTAATAAAGAAAGGATGTAGACGAAAAAGCAAGTTAAAAAAAAGTCAACAAAAGTAGGCATTCATATCTTTCTGTCGACACTTTCCTTTTTCAGACTTCAAAAGATAAAAATTTTAGGAATATTTTTCAAACACTGTTTTTACTATTCAAAACTTTATTACCTTATCTTTCATCTGACACAAAACCCTATTTCAAAATGTTAAGTTTTAGTTTTCATCATTACAAAATAAGTGTTTTCAAAAGGATATGTTATCTTTATCATTATTATGAAGCAGATTTTATCTCACAAACCTTATCAAGATCATGATTCGAAGATAGATGTTATCTTCGGCAATCGATTTTATCTTCATGCAATTATCACAAAGACTGAGCAGTAACTTTTTTCAAGTATAAGAAGGCATTTTTCATTAGTTAAAGCATACTTAGAAAGAAGAATAAAAAGTCCCCTTGTAATATCAAACTTCTTTTGTAATAGAACCTTAGATTTGCAACTTATATTTTCAAAAGCTTGTTTATGTACTCCTATTACCTCGTTAGAAACTCCTTGTGTATAATCATCATAGTATAATTTATCAAGTATTTCCTTTTATAAGTCATGTAAGAAAAAATATTCAAGAAATCAATTTGTTAAAAAATAAATAAAAACAAATTAAATTTCTCATAAAAGAAATAGAAGGAAAAAGAATAAAGGAACAATTAGATAGTCTAGAGATAAGAGAAAAATTAAAGAATTTAAAAATACCTTTTCAAAAGAAATTTGTGCACCAGTACCTAATGCTTTTTGAAATAAAAAGCAACACGTGGTAAAACTACCTTATACAAAAGACTTTAATGAAAAGAAAATTTCAACAAAATCTCAAACTATTAAAATGACACTAGATTTAGAAAAATTCTGTTGAACAAAATACAATATTTAAAAGATAAAGGATTAATAAGAGATTCTAGATCTCCTTGGTCATGTTCAACATTTTATTTTATGAATGCAGCAGAAATAGAAAGAGGTACACCTAGATTAGTACTAAATTATAAATCTTTAAATGCAGTTTTACAATGGATAAGATACCCTATACCATACAAAAGAGATTTATTAAACAAGTTGTGTGATGCAAATATTTTTTCCAAATTTGATATGAAATCAGGATTTTGGCAAATACAAGTAGATGAAGAAGATAGGTATAAAATAAATTTTAATGTTCCATTTGGACATTATGAATGGAATACTATGCCATTTGGTTTAAAAATGCTCACTCAAAATTTCAAAATATTATGAATAATATTTTAAGATCAATACATGAATTTTCAATAGTATATATTGACGATGTATTAATTTTTCCAAATACAATAAGTCAACATATCAAACATTTAAAAATATTTTCCACTTAATTCATCAAAATAGATTAGTAGTTTCTGCACCAAAGATGCAACTCTTTCAAACTAAAGTTAGATTTTTAGGATATGATATAGATCAAGACACTACAAAATCAATAAATAGAAGTTTAAAATTTACTAATAAATTTTCAAACGTAATAAAAGATAAGAAACAGTCACAAAAATTTTAGGATGTTTAAATTATGTTCATGATTATTTCACGGATTTAGGAAAATAATGTAAACCTTTATATGATAGATTAAAAAAGAACCTCGAACCATGGACAGAAAAACATACTAGTATAGTTAAAGAAATTAAAAGTTTACCATGTTCAAATATACCGCATCCAGAAGCCTTTTTAATAATTGAAATAGATGCTAGTGATATAGGTTATGGTGGTATTTTAAAATAAAAATGAAAGGAAACAAATGGAGAAGAACTAGTAAGATTCTATTTAAGAAGTTGGAATCCAACTCAAAAGAATTATTCTACTATCAAAAAAGAAATTTTAAGTAAGTTTTATGCATAAAAAAGTTTGAAGACGATTTATACATGAAAAGATTTTTACTACCCATTGATTGTTTATCAACAAAATATATTTTAGAAAAACATGTCCAAATTTTAATTTCAAAACAAATTTTTGCAAAATGGCAAGCTTTACTAAGCAATTTTGATTTCAAAATCGAATTCATCAAAGGAAAAGATGATAGTTTACTTGATTTTCTTTCTCATGAATTCTTACAGGGCAAATGAGTTCTAATAACAAAGTTTTAACAAAAACCTCATTATCATCAGGAAATTTTCAATAGAATCATCCACTTACACCTCCTCCTATTTGGATTTCCTCCACTTCAAATACCTCAAACTTTTTCACCCTTTGTACCTTCTTGACCATACTTATCAGCTTTAGCTTCTTCAGTTTCTCCAATAGTACATTCTCCATCTACTAAAACTTCTTCTCCTTATCATTTGAATGAGAAAAGATTATTTATTAAAGTCTTAGAACCAGAAGAACTTCATATATTAGAAAGTCAAAGTTTTTATAGGTTAATTGATCATGTTTTACCCAATAGTTGCCATTTTCATGAGGAAGATCATAATAAAACAAGAGAGTATTATGAAGCCATACTAGTAGATACTGAATTAATAGAGATAGAACATAACTTAAATGAGAGAGATCATAATAGGATAACTTATAGTAAAGTTAAGATCATACATGTCATTACTCAATCAGAATGGGGATCACGACCGTATCAATTGAAGACATTATTAGGGTATCCTCCCAAATTGATATATAGCTATTATGATTATCAAGAAACATGATATAGAGCATTTTACTTAAGGAATTTTCAAAATTCATGTTTCTTTTTCTTTTCATATAAATTCGGTAGAGTTCTTCCAAATTG